>CM076577.1:292305407-292896618 GCA_034641835.2 Pinus albicaulis | reverse complement strand
AGGCCTAGAAGTGAGCAGAAATTGGATCCCCCTCCTCCCTCGCATGACAAAAGATTAACTATATTCCCTTTCCTCATTCTTCCCCAATTCCTTGCTCCTAATATCACCCCCTGCTAAAAAACCCATCCCTCCCCTCTCTCTCCTCTAATGTCTTAATACATTCCCCTTCCTTTCATCTCTGCCCCCCTTATCTTTACTTCCCCTCACTTAACCTAAATCTTAATATTACCCTTGCTAACCTTGACATTAATAAATATTACAACTTCATCTTACATTAATTTATATTAATAAAATTAAAAATATGTTCGTCACTCCCTTCACATCTTTCCATTCACACTCATTTACCTTTAATTCATTTATTTCCTTATATTTCCCCTATTACATTTCTATCCGTCCATCCTAAAATTTTATTTATTTATTTATTTTCACCTCACTAAAAATATTTTTAACTCTTAATCAAAGTTTCACATTTGGTTTTTATTAACATCCATTATAATTAACTAATGTAATTCATCGAATTTATATTAACATTAATTAAAATAAATTATTTTGCATCATACACTCATCATTAGACATTGCTTATTAATCTAAACCAATAACATTTCATTTATAAATCCTTAAAGAAGGTTATTATAATAATTTTATATACAAATTATTTTTATCATAGTAATAATAAAATTCTAAATAAAATCTTAAATAAAATATTATCTTTTTCTAATTATTAAAATTGGGTTGGTCGACTCCTCTCATCCTCTCTTTCCTCCTTCATTATTTATAATCTTTGGCTTCTTCTCTTCTTTGTAGGTTTTGTCCTGAAGATGAGTCTAGTTCTAGACTAGAAACGTTGATAGAAAAATGGAAACTGTGGTTAATATGAATTCTCAATCTCACAAAATAAATAATTAAGTAAATTAGTATAAATATATGAAAATTAAAAAATAACCTCAGAATGAATCCAAAACCCAATCTCCTTCATTTGAACATAAATCTGTAAGATAGTTAATCAATGTTTGTGGTTTTTGATAAATGTTAACTATCTCTCTATTTGTTTCTTTATATTCATATGTTAGTTTATTTATAACAACATCATGAACTAGTACTTGGCTATGACTCCTTCCATCTACCCGATTCAAAAGAATAGGCTTATAACTACCATATTTTGTCCAACATCCAACATGAATGAACTCACAATCACTTATAATTGGTTGATCTTTGCAACCAATACAATTTTACTTTTTCCTGTAACATGAAATAGTAAAAGTTCAATTAACTTTTACATAAATAACTTTTTTTTAACATTAATCAAACATACAATTTCAATGTCTTACCATGTAAGTTGCATCTTTGAGTTTGCTTTTCCCTTAAAGCTTGATAATAAAATTGCAAATTGTGTCTGAATGAAATGTCACAAATCTCCAAAATGGTGATGTTGTAACTTGTTGAAATCCCATAACCAATTTACTAAAAGCTTGATAACTACAAGGCTCACTATCATATCCAATGTTTGGGAAATTGAAACCATGAGGAATATCTGCAATAACTAGGGAATAATCCCTTTTAGGCGTGAATTTTGAAATGTCTTCACAATCACCTTGTATTATTTGATATTGGATAGTCTGGAGCCCATCCCAATTGAAATGGTTAAGACTAGGATGAAGTTCAACCTTCTTAAGATGTTGTTTTCTCAACATTTCCAACTTAATTTTTCAATAAATGTTTTGAAATTATCCGATACTCCATTTGCATCCTTGTTCGACATCTTTAATGAAATAAACAAATATATGTATAAGTAATAAAATATAAATAGTATACATATGAATAAAAATGAATGTATAAATCAATATATCTTTTTAAATGCAAGATAAAAATATTTTAGTGTTGATGTAGAACTTGAATATGGGTAGTTGCGTACAAGATCATCCCAACTATCTTCATTCAATAATTTAACCATATGTTCTTGTATTTTCATATAAACCTGGAGACTGAATAAATAAATTAAAAAATGTTAATATAGTGATATGTATAACAAATACTACCAACAACAAAATTTTATATTTAAAAGAAAATATAATCCAAAAATAAGTAAAAATAATTCAACAAATTTGCTTTTGAAATTCCTCGTGCATTTCATCCAATGATGATTCACCTAAATTCACATGAGATGATATTGATTTGACAAGTTTATCATCCTTTTATCCAAGGTGTGATAGTCATATCATCTGGAAGGTGCTTGATTTTAGGACCTGTCTTACTGCTAGTACATATTAATGGTTTAGAGTTTTTAACCCTCAACAAAATCCTATCAAACAAAATATAATATGTCAATAATATATATGTTATAAAAAATATAATGATACTTACGATAATGCAAAACACATAAATATAAATAAGAAAACTTACAGTGTTTTGTGCAATGTTGTTTACGATTTGTTCGCACATCTTTGTAGAATATTCATGTGTCGTACTTCATCATTAAGAAACAATATCTAACCTTCTCACGTGACTTCAGCAGTTTTGTAAGAACAAAACAACTTCTGTATTCAACACCAAACATATGTCTCGTACTTTTCCCAACACCTCATAACTTCCACCATTGTAAATCATACTAGCATATAGATATATGTGCACACCTTCGTCACTTTCTCTATCTTTAACATGTCATGTAATTATTTATTTATTTATTTCTTATGTCATCTTCCATTCTGAAATAATCTTCAATTCATTTGAAGGGCTAGTTTCTTGACTTTTACCATGTGTCTCAATTCGATTTCATTCAACAGTATTCATAGAGGGTCCAACTACAACTTTAGATGATGTAATTTTTTCAAAGAGACCTTCTTTGATGTCATTTACTTGTAATATATATATATATATATATATATATATATATATGTGTGTGTGTGTGTGTGTGTGTGTGTGT
This sequence comes from Pinus albicaulis, assembly GCA_034641835.2. Lineage (NCBI taxonomy): Eukaryota > Viridiplantae > Streptophyta > Pinopsida > Pinales > Pinaceae > Pinus > Pinus albicaulis. The sequence continues at coordinate 292,893,698 of CM076577.1, read as the reverse complement.
GTGTGTGTGTGTGTGTGTGTGTGTGTCCCCGGATGCGAGTGACAGAACTGACACGCTTGACAATCACATCCCACACTCCCTAAAGGGCAAAGATCTTCTGCATAGAGCCTTACTTGTTGTGGATCCTCAAATCGTGAGCCACTCGCACGAGACTCACATAATCGGAAATAATGACGAGAGGATGGGAACTGCGTCACCATGTCTAGAAAAATCACCTAACATCTATCACCATAAATGATCACCATGATTAACCTGTATTGCAGCCATCCCCCTTCCCTCGAGCCTGCTCAGGTAATCAATCATAGCATGCAGATGCGTGCGAATCCTACTCATTGCTATCCTCCCCGCACACAGCCCAGTCCCTTTAAAAATATGAGCTATCGGCCCCTTCTAATACACAATTTATTATCTATGCCTTTCACCTCTTTAACTCTGATTTGGCTTCTCCCTGAATTTAGAAGGCTGCGAAGCTCTATACTCAGCGTTGCACTGCGTAGACTCCTTTGGGCTGCCACATCCCTTCTTGCGCACCTTCCCCCCTGATATTGCTACCCCCTAAGCCCCAGCGCTGCTTGCCCTTCTGTGTACCCCTCCTTGAACTGCTCCCCCCTGCCTCTTCGCGCAATGGCCCCCAAACTATGACAAAGAAATATCTGAGGCGGATATAGAAGGGCTCTCCCAGGTCACTATCACCGTAGCGAGGAAAATTTTATAGAGTCGATAGAAGGCTCCTCCTCCAACACTTTTGCGCGTCGGAGTCCTGATCCTAAGCAGAATGAAGTAGCCCCTGGGAAAGTTGCACAGAGAGGAAGATGCGGCCCACGGAAGTCCACCATCTCTCCCCAGATGCACCTCCAACACCGCAAAAATGACCTACTGCCGGTTTAGGAGGAGGAAGATGAGGACTCAGAGATATGGGTGATGGATTGTGATGGCAACTAGACGCGCATCCCCGATGGCGTAGATCCGGACTCCCCCATCCTCTGCGCACTGGTCCACAAACCCAGGCATACAGTGGCAGACATGGAGGAAGCCATTGCACAGGCTCTTGCTTGCCCCATTGAGGAGGAGGTCCCCAAAAGTGATGATGAAGACGAAAAGTGAAGCCTGTGCAGCTGCATAGTTCTCCCATGTTTTTTGTCAAGCTTTTTATCAATTATATTTTGCTACCATTTACTTTGTGCTACTTAGATACGTCAGTGCTACTGCGCATAATGTAATTTTCTGTTTTAAGTTTTGTTCGGGCTGGTTTCCTCCCCTGAGGCAGCCTAGAAATCGTGTAACTAAGGCTGGGATTGGTTAAATGCAGCTTGCCAACCCAACGTGTAGCAGCTACTTCTCTGTTTTCAAATTAATAGAATAGCCTAACTTACCATATATATATAAGTTAATTAAAAAAAACCCATATATTAATTAAAGAATATGTGTATATATATTTTTTCAAGTTTTTTGTGATCCTCTAAGCTTGACCTGTGGCTTGAGGAGCTGCGACCCAGGGGCATTTAAGTCGTCAAAGTCACATGGGGATCGCACCCAACCTGGGCCACACTAGCCTTAAGTTTACTGGATTTTTTGGCATGTATCCTCCCCTAGCACAAGGCATAACCACCCCCCTAAGGTTTCATCCTGGGTCGCCTTTTTGACGATGCCCATCCTCAACTAGTTGTGCTAGTGGGACTTGGCAATTAAAATAATTTTATTAAAAAACCATTAAAATTTAATTTTTTAAATTAAAAAAAAACTATTAAAAATTAATTTTAAACTTTTAAAATGAAATTTAAAAAACAAAACAATAAAAATAAATAAATAAAATTTGCGTTGGGCGGCCGCGCTTATGGCTTACCTGCCCCCTCGCCCAGCGATGGACCGACGGGCTGCGGGGCGGGCCTCGCTCGAGCACAATTTTTATTTTGAAAAAAAATCCATTTTTTGTAGTATATATATATATATATATATATATAGAAGGAATAGTTTTTTTTCTTTTGGTATCTCGGAGGAACCGAACAACCCGCCTTACACGTAACTACTAGTAAATATCTTATGGTTTAGGACATGTCCTCCTTGTCGTAAAATGGTCACTTTAGAGGGATTTGAACCTAGGGAGAATCGACCCCCTCACCCAAAAGGGGTTTGATAGGCCCTGGGAGCCCTTCCCAGGCACACCCAGGGCCTTCTAGCCACCTGTTGGGTGAGGGGGCCAACAAGCACAAGCGAGTCTGGCTTGGGCACAATTCTTTTATTTATTTATTTTTAATTTTGAAAAAAAAAAGCTATTTCTTTTAATGAATGTAAAAAAAATATTTTTAAGGAATAGGTTTTATTTTGTATCCCAGAGGAATGCAACAACCTGCTTAACACATAACTACTGGTAAACCTCTGCGGTTTTACGCCCCGTCCTCCTTGTCGTTAACCACTCACCTCAGGGAGATTTGAACCTAGGTTTGCCTTGTTTCAACGATTTCCTAAATTTTGAATTAGTGAATTGAGCTACACCCAAGACAAATAAAGAAATAATAATTTTTTTTCAAAAAAAATACTGAACACTTGCTTTTCCATTTCAAAACCCTAAAAAATATGAATTTTCTTACTTTTTTCTCCTTAAAATCCTACAAATATGAGGTTTTTTTTTTTCATATTTTCCCTATAAAATATAAATAATATGATTTTGTATGTGGTTTTCCCCCTCCAATATGATAATAATAATAAAAAATCGTCGAAAAAAAAGAAAAACAGTAAAAAAAAACAAAATTTCAGCTCAAAAACAATAAAACAACATATTTTCCCCAAATTCCTCTTTAAATGTTCAAAATAGAAGGGAAACTAACCATTGAAATACGAAAATCTTCCGTTGAATGTCTTGTCGATGACAATGTAGCTAGTCCGCAAAATCTCTCCAAGCTTTTTAACAAAACCTAGAGAAGACTTGATGTGATGTAAGGAATAGTAACAAAGAAAGTTATTATAAAGTGAAGATTATGTGATTAATTTATTGTTTCTTGAATGTGAGATTAAAATTAAAATTAAGAAAAATAATATATACTTAACATTATAGGTTTACGTCCACAAGGTCTTGGATAAACACTCATCGGGTGCTCTCTTAAGACACTCCTTGATGTGAAGTCATTGGTTCAATTCCCTACCTCGATGGGGTGATATATTGGACATGATGAAGAGGCAGTCCTGCCAAACTTTAAAAAAAATATTATAGGTTTACACTAACTTTTGTTAAATGTGGGATAAAAAAAATATAAATTCTAAAAATTAACTTAATTACCTAATTAATGTTAAATAATTTAAGTAAAAGATTTATTTTAATTTCGAATGAATGTATTAAAAGAAAATCTGTGTTGAAAATTAAATATAAAGTAAGGTCAAAATTTTCAAGACAAATTTTTAGTAGAATGTTTTCAAATAAATTTAGAAGGAAATTTTGGAGGGAAATATTTCAAACAAAATTTTTGGAGGGGAGATTTTCAGCGAATTTTTTTTTGGGGAAACTTTGGAGGGAAATTTTCGTTTTCTAAGCTATAAATTGTCATTGGGAGAGTGCATTTGTATCATTCAACATATTTTTTTTGAAAGTCATAGATACTTCTAATAGTGAAGTTTCTCTTTCTAGCATCACTATATTCCTCATGTAACAAATCTATTCATATTGATGAATATAACAAGAATTCTTTCACTATGAATAGAGGGCCAAATTTTATACTTAGTCTTAATCCTAAGGACTATGAGAACAACACTGATTAAGGGCTGGATGAAGAATTTTTTGTAAATAGAGAGTCAAAATTTCCACTTAGTCCTAATCCTAAGGACTATGAGAGCAGCACTGATGAAGGGCAAGATGAAGAATTTCCAGTAAATAGAGAGTAAAATTTTCCACTTAGTCATAATTCTGAGGACTATGAGAGCAACATTTGCGAAGGGCATGATGAAAAATTCCCAGTAAAGAGAGTTAAATTTTCCACTTAGTCCTAATCCTAAGGATTATGAGAGCACCACTGGTGAAGGGGAAGATGGATAATTTCAAGTAAATAGAGAGTCACATTTTCCAATTAGTCTTAATTCTAAGCATTATGAAAGCACCACTAACGAAGGGGATTATGAAGAATTTTCCGCAAATAATAATTTTACTATGAATATAGAGTCAAATATTCAACTTAGTCCTAATCCTTAGGATTATGAGAGCATCACTGACAAAGGGGGAGATGAAGAATTTCTTCCAAATGATAATTTTAGAGGCACAAATGTGACTAATTCATTTTCTCCGAGTCAGGATTTCAAAGGCGCTCATGGTGATGATGAATTTACTCCAAGTGAGGATTTCAAAAGAAAAGATGATGATGGCGAATAATTTCCTCCAAGAAATTATTTGAAAGGTAGAAACAATGATGATGATATTCCTCCAAGTTAGGATTTCAAAAGCAGGAATGAAGAAGGTGAAGAATATCCTCCGAGTCAATATTTCAAAAGCACCGATGATGCTAGTGTAGAATTTCCTGTAGGTGTGGATAGTAATGAATATTTTCCAAACAATGATGGTGATGAATTTCCTAACTATGTTCAGAATGATCACAGTGAGGATAATATTCCTCCTAATGATGATGAAGATGCTTATAAAGAGGATGATGAAATGATGGAGATGTTGCCAACAAATATTGTATCTAGGAGTAGGAGTAGACCTTTTCATGTCAATGTAATATATTCCAGTTATACAAGGGGTAGGGAGGAATATATCATGAGAGGAAATTTTATCAGTGATATGACATCAAGTGAATGTTGTCAAAAGGATTACCTGAAACATATGGATTTCAAGTTTTCATTGGACAAAAGGAAGATATATTTGCCAATGAATAAAAGCATGCAAAATTCATATTTTTGGGGTGTGTTAGAGTCGGTATCTTCATCCCTCCGTCAGAGATCAAATTTCTCTTGTTGCATTTCATTTTAGGTGTCTCATTCAGTTCAGTCAGCTGCATTCCATTAGGAGCATGGATCATCTGAAGGTAGGGTCTTGTCACTTATATCCCTCATGTCATGTACCTGCTGGTCTAGTTCTGTTCATCAAAATCATTTACCGTCATGTTTGGCCTCCTGGTTGGTAAAGAGTCATTTTAGGGTTTTTAGTCTCATTAGGTCTAGGGTTTCGTTAATTTGGTCTTCAGAGTGTCTAATAATGTCAGCAAGCACATGAGGAAGCTTCAAATAAGGTTTCACTGCAAAAATTTCATCATTATAATGCTTGATAATGAATTTTCTTCAAAACTCCGTTTTGAAGGAAAATTGTCTATTTTGTCCTTTTGTAACAAACACAATGTAATTTTTAAGTTCTTCAGTTGTAATAATGCTTCATTCGCAGCCCTGGTCTCCTTTGCCAAAACTCCATGCCATCCATCCCTACAAAACAGACAAGAAATTCATCATTCAGTCCAAAAATAAAAAAGCAAGCAAAACAGAGTTCATTTGAAAAGTGCCAAAGTTTTCAAACATTATAAAGTGGGGTTTTCAAATCAAAAATTAAAATCTTTGGTATGTATAAGATATTTCCAAATTCAAAATTCCATTTGCATACCAAAGACAACAATGAGCCAAAGAAAATCGTGGAGGAATGAAGAAATAAGTTTGGAGGCCGAACTGTGTTGAAATTGATTGGTGCGGCGCACTCGGAAACTGTCGCGGCGCATAGGGCCACTCTTCTTCGTGTGTTTTTGAACTGTCGCGACGCATTGAAGGGGCGCGACGCACTGGGCAGTGGTCGTGGCGCATTGAGCCGACACCCAAATTTTTGTCATTGCTTCCAAAAACTCCAATCGATTCGGTCAATCTTGCTCCAAGTAAGTTCATGTGACTTTTTAGTTGTCATTTACAAATGTTTGAAGATGGATTATGAGAGTTTAAATGCAAAACTCAAAAGCTATCATCTTGTTGAGAGTTGCTCCCTTAGAGTTTTGAAGTTGGAGTTTTAAAATTGATTTTGGTGCCAAACTTTTTCATTCCCAATCTTGTTTATTACTCCCTCTTACTGTCATACTATCATTACAGTCCATCCCCTATTCCCCTACATCCCTAAAGCCACTCATACTCATCTCATTCCCATTATCCCTATCCCATTTACAAAATTTCTCCAAATCCCAAGTTTATCCTAAAAAATCAAGTGGCTGTCCCTTGTCCCTAGATTTGTCAAATCACAAGTTTTCAAAAGGCAAATTCCACTTGACAAAACTTCATTGTCCCCACTACCCTATTTCCCCACAGTCCCTCCCACACTACCATACATTTGGAAATTAAAACAAAAACACCCAAATTCTCATTTTCATCTCATACAAGCCAACATACACCTTGCATAGACTTTGGACATCATGGAGACAGATATTGATACATCATATGACCGAGATAGTGATTCCACCACTGAGCTACATGCACCTAGAAGGCCTCGTAAAGGTGGCAGACATGTGAGAGAGGAGCCCAACTCATTGACTGAATTGCAGGCTTGTCCACTTGCCATGGCATGTTTTCGAGAACAGTCATGCTATCAATTTTGTAAAATGATTGCTAGGATCCATCATCATCAGGAGTTGGCTCGTTTGTTTGTATTGCATTTACATGATGGTCAGGAAACTCTTGATGGTGTAAATTTCACTTTGACATCGGAAACTATTTCTCAAGCAACCAGAATACCGAATGTGGGTGAACAGTGGAACAAAAGACAACAGGTGGATAGAGTGCATTATGAACCATACATCAGGCCTAGATTTGTGAGGCAACTCAACAGGGTGTTTCCATTCTGGTTCCTAAAGGAATCCTATGCGCCTCTGATGAAACTCATTATTAGATATTTCAGTTGTGAAGGCCGGTTTTCACGCCTCTATGCCTACCACATCAGGTTATTGATGCATTTCACCAGAGTGATGATGATAAACATACCTTATTTCATGTGCCGAAACATCGAGAGAATGACCACTCTTGTGCAGAGGAAAACTCCCGAGCAGCAGTACAACATTATTTATCATTATGCACTCATCAAGATCGTGGTTGTACATCAGCTTGGATTGCAGGGTATTTCATGGGAAGATTTCATTTCCCATGATTTCTTCACAACTCCTTAGGTTCCTCCGGAGGTTGTCCATGATGCAGGTGAACCTTCACATTAGTATGGAGGTCAGGAGGCAGAGACTACTAGTGTGCCGACATATGTCACTTATCAGAGAGGCACTAGAGGATTATTTGCGATAGCCCGACGAGTACTATCTCCACCTGGGGTGGAAGGGGTCTCGTTGCCGTCATCAGTAGCACAGGTACAGGTACAGGACAGAGGTAAGAGGCCTATGCAGGATGAGGGCCCTTCAGGAGGCCAAGACACAGGTTTCATACTGATTGATGAGGATTTGAGCTCTCCAAGCTCAAAGTTGAGAGAGACCATTCAGGAGCAGAAGGCGGAGATAGACACATTGACCGTCAAGTTGCAGAGATCCCAATGGATCATAAAATACCTGGAGCAGCGAAACAAACAGTTGGAAGATCAACAAACAATCATGGAGTTGCAAAACATCCGTGAGAAAAAGAAGCCAAACCGAGATGACATCCATTGAGCGGGAGATTGAGGCTGATAGAGAGACTTGGCTTGAGAAGGTCAATATTAATCTTGAGAAGTTGTTGTAAAAGGAAAACAAGGAAAATAACATGCTACGACACATGAAGAAACATTATTGGGCGCAAAATCATGTTTGCAAAGCGAGGATCAAGATCCTGAAAGCAAGATTAAAGAAGGCACTAAAGCGTCGCAAAAAGCATGATAGACTCCAAATTTTGGCCGAAGCTTCTTTGGCCTAGCATAGCACTTGACAGTGGACATTCAGCCCAAATTTCAAGAAATTTGGGAAACTTTTTGTCAATTTTGAATTTTTTGGCCTTAAAACAGATTTTCTTGCCCGACGCGTAGCGCCACTTGGCGCGCGCTTATAATTGGCAGATCCTCTTGAAGAAAACTTTGCATTTCTAGATTTTTCATCAAAATTTATGCATGCCTATCCATTACCTAAGGATTTTGACAAGTTTTGGGTTGCCTGAAGGGTCAAAAACACCGTAAAAATGACCTTTCTGCCACTTTTTAGACACACAGGAAGCAGTGTTGGGAGATTTGATTTTTGGAGGTGAAAATGGCAACCAAATTCATAAATTCCACTTGGGTTGGAAAGTATATAGGCAGATATTTCCAACGAGCTATCCTGCGCTCAATTTGGAATTCGGGAAGGCCCTCAAAATCAGCCTCAAAGTGGCGCTACGCATAGAGATTTCATGCGCGGCGCATTGGGAAATTTGGCCTAATTTTCACTCAGCAGTTTAGATTTTCGCCTAGTTTTGGCCAGTTTGACTTTTTTATCCTCATATGTACAGATCTTGGTGTAACTTGATGTAATTTCATGACTTTGATGTAATTTTGGCACATTTTTACTCATTCAAGTAGATTCATTTACCAAAAAGTGAAATGTAACTGAATGAATCAGTTTCCTATCTTATAGAGGCAAGCTGTTTCATTGCCTATTTTCCAGTTCTTAGTTTAGATATTGTTGAAACAACTCCTAGAATGGTGAGCTCAACCCCTAGAGGCATGGGGATGAGTTAGGCTGGTCTATATCTTGTATTTCTTCATTCATTTTCAGGGTTGGACACTTGGGATTGCTTGGCACTTCATTGTACATTTCATCTCTGCAATTTTGGTAAAGGAATAGACCAGGGTTTGCAACACTCTTTGGGATCCATGTGGCTCTATGTTTTGATGGTGTGTTTCTCTCTGTGATTGTAAGTTCACTGATTTTTTATGTGTATCATTTCCCTTCTCCTTTCTTCTTAAATTAAACAAATGAGTTATAAAGGTGGAATTCATTAGATTGCTTTGCTCTGCCTTGAGTTTTGTTTAATTTTCCATGTTTTCATCTGTTTGAAGAGGATTCTTGAAAGCCTCTTTCCCTCTTCAACTCCTCACCGGTTTGATCTATCCATTTCATTCAATTCGAAGCATCAAAACAATTGCCTTTCTTGCCCCATTCAGCTCTCTGCAAAACTGATCATTTCCCAGACCCAAAATCTGCCCTTCCCTTTGATCCAACAAAAACCCTCAAAATCAAATCAAACTCTCTTACATATATACCTAGCCTAAAATCAACCTTTATTCAAGTCATCTCAAGCCTCACTGATTATTTTTGCTAAGATTGACCAAGAGAGAGCCCTCTCCCGACCTTGTAGGGCTAGCTACCAGGTTAAGCGTGGTTTGATGTTACCCTAGACTCTTCCTTTCTTAGCCTGAGGTGGATTTAGGCAATAACATAGTGGCGACCATACTGGGGAAAAATGGTTTGCTTGTTAGTGTTATTCATTTTATAAGCTACAAACGGAGCCTAAAGTTATGCCAGGTAGCCTTTGAAACACTCTTGCTTTGCATTAGCGAAAGTAGATAAACGCTGCTTCAGTCAATCTCCGGTCTAGTTTGTAAACGTAACATCTAACTTGCAAATTTCCCCAGTACATGTATCAAGTTAGATCTGATTGTTGATGGTGGACAACGATCAGACACCGCAAGGCTGAAATCATTCACCTGGCGACTCCAGTGTCTAAGAATCCCAAGTTTTAGAATTTTTATGGCGACTCTACTCTTCAAGAATCAGTAGCCTGAGGAATTTCTTGGTGAATTCATTGTTATCAAAATGGTTTCGCTGGATCGAAGGTATGCTCCCATGAGCCGAGATCACATTCCAGGTTTTCCAAATAAAATTCCTAAGGTAGATTGGCAAAGGAATTTGCCCACGTTTAAAGATGATGATAGGAAGGATGCTGCTTTACATCTGGTTATATTTCACATACATATTCGTAAGTTGAAGGTTGATTTTCCTGAAGACTGCTTGATGAAGATATTCATGGCCACTTTGGAAGGTGAAGCCCAATCTTGGTATGAAAGTTTGCCGCTTGCTTGTATTTACTGTTTAAAGGATTTTCATACCATGTTCTTTGAAAGGTATAAAGAATCTTATCCATCCTTAACTTTAGTTCAGAACTGTTGTAGCCATGTTCATAGTTTTATTGAAAATCTTGAAAAAGTTTATGAAGATGATGACTTCATGGACGATGAGATCATGGAGGCTCTGTATGAAAATCCTTTTCAGCAGCATAAAGAGAACTTAGAGGATACCCATCAAGATGCTCAGGAAACTTTGCAGCAGGATCAAGATCTTAGTACAATGGAAAATGATGAAAGAGAAGGTTTTGTTTCAGATCTGTCCATAGAAGAAGACAATATGCACGAAAGTCAAGTTTCAATTTCAGAATGTGATAAATTCAAGTAAGCTATTTCAGATCGTGATGATCAAGAATACCTTGTGCTGAATCCCATGAAGGAGAGATCTGCTGTTGAGATCATCTGGAATGAAGAAGACAGAGTTATTGATCCATATGTTCTCATTTCATTAGAACAAAGCCTTCATGAGAAGGTAATCCAGTCATTTCATGAAAAACAAGATGAGATTTTTGTTCAAGTAAGTGAAAAATCTTCTTTTAATAACTCAGTGATAAATGATAATTTGATTGCCATGTCATATGAAGATGATCAACAATGTTTTCAAATTTCATAAGATCAGGGAATTAAGGATTTTCATTCAGGTTTTTCATGTTTTAAAATGTTATTTCATGAAGACAATCACTTTTTGAGCAAAAGAAAATAAAAAGAATTATCTCCTTTGTCTGAAGATGAGATAGATCAACTCCTGAAAGGTCATGTTACAGCCCAAGCTAAAGCAGATTTGCAGTGTGCACATGGTCAAGAAAGTGTTGGTGAAACTTCTTCCTCTTTTGAAAATGATGACGGTCTTGTAATTAGTTTTATAGATCAACAAACAGATAATATTTTCTCTCATGAAGATGATAAGGCTGTCATGTTTGGTAATCTTGAAGATTTTTTTCTGTTTAAGAATGACCTAGACCATGAAGTTGAGGAATATGAGCTTGAGAGAGACAATATGCCAAAATTTCTCATGGTCAAGGAACTTACAGCTAACACTCAGATGGAGGAAGCCTATACCTCTCTGTGCCTTCCTATCACTCGGCAATCGATTGTTCTTTCAGATCAAAATGAAGCGAGTAGTTGTATTTTTGCTGCTGGATCTCAAGACCAACTAGTGCTTCAGGATTTTCAAGATCCTTTCGGCATTCTTTTGCAAGCATCAGAAAAGATAAATGTTGCCTGGTTTGTTATCATAAGCCTTGTTTTCAGTGGTTATCGTGAGTTGCCTACATGTACATCGTTCTACCTGCTCGAGAAAAGTGAGAGAAGAATTTTGGTATGTAGCCATCTGCTGGATTGGTTACATTGGAAGGCTCACTACACATGATTGTACATATTCCATCAGTAGGCAGTTGGTTGTCATCATGATTTGAAGCCCTCAAATCTTAATGGACTGCTGCCATTAAAAAGATTTGTAAGTACAAATTTAAGTAGGTCTTGAGTCATTTTTGTCAGTTTCAATATAGTTTCAGAGCAAGTGTGTGCTGTCATTAATTCTTTCAGTTTGGGGCCCGAGGTGAAGGCTATAAATCTGAAGATTGATTTCAGTTTTGGTTTGATTTATTGAGTCAGGTCTTTCATTCATTTTGGTTTCAAAATTGAGTCAGTTTTGAGTCAGTTTTCAGTTCTCACAATGAGTCAAGAGTCTAGTGTTGATTTGTTGAAGTTATTGACTCCATAGCCCAATGGACGAAGGCACTGCCTACTCTCCCAGAAATCTGTAGTTCTTGGCACCTCCAAGGAGCTACCATCCCCATTGGAGCCAATGTTAGAGTTGGTATCTTCATCCCTCCGTCAGAGATCAAATTTCTCTTTTTGCATTTCATTTTAGGAGTCTCATTCAGTTCAGTCAGCTGCATTCCATTAGGAGCATGGATCATTGAAGGTAGGGTCTTGTCACTTATATCCCTCATGTCATGTACTTGCTGGTCTAGTTCTGTTCATCAAAATCATTTACAGTCATGTTTGGCCTCCTGGTTGGCAAAGAGTCATTTTAGGGTTTTTAGTCTCATTAGGTCTAGGGTTTCGTTAATTTGGTCTTCAGAGTGTCTAATAATGTCAGTAGGCACATGAGGAAGCTTCAAATAAGGTTTCACTACAAAAATTTCATCATCATAATGCTTGATAATGATTTTTCTTCAAAACACTGTTTTGAAGGAAAATTGTCTATTTTGTCCTTTTGTAACAAACACAATGTAATTTTAAAGTTCTTCAGTTGTAATAATGCTTCATTCGTAGCTCTGGTCGCCTTTGCCAAAACTCCATGTCATCCATCCCTGCAAAACAGACAAGAAATTCATCATTCAGTCCAAAAATAAAAAAACAAGCAAAACAGAGTTTATTTGAAAAGTGCCAAAGTTTTCAAACATTATAAAGTGGGTTTTTCAAATCAAAAATTAAAATCTTTGGTATATATAAGATATTTCCAAATTCAAAACTCCATTTGCATACCAAAGACATCAATGAGCCAAAGAAAATCGTGGAGGAATGAAGAAATAAGTTTGGAGGCTGAACTGTGTTGAAATTGACTGGCGCGGCGCACTGGGCAACTATCGCGGCGCATAGGGCTGCTCTTCTCCGTGTGTTTTTGAACTATCGCGGCGCATTGAAGGGGCGCGACACACTGGGCAGTGGTTGCGGCGCATTGAGCCGACACCCAAATTTTTGTCATTTCTTCCAAAAACTCCAATCGATTCGGTCAATCTTGCTCCAAGTAAGTTCATGTGACTTTTTAGTTGCCATTTACAAATGTTTGAAGATGGATTATAAGAGTTTAAATGCAAAACTCAAAACCTATCATCTTGTTGAGAGTTGCTCCCTTAGGGTTTTGAAGTTGGAGTTTTAAAATTGATTTTGGTGCCAAACTTTTTCATTCCCAATCTTGTTTATTCCTCCCTCTTACTATCATACTATCATTACAGTCCATCCCCTATTCCCCTACATCCCTAAAGCCACTCATACTCATCTCATTCCCATTATCCCTATCCCATTTACAAAATTTCTCCAAATCTCAAGTTTATCCTAAAAAGTCAAGTGGCTGTCCCTTGTCCCTAGATTTGTCAAATCACAAGTTTTCAAAAGGTAAATTCCACTTGACAAAACTTCATTGTCCCCACTGCCCTATTTCCCCACAGTCCCTCCCACACTACCATACATTTGGCAATTAAAACAAAAACACCCAAATTCTCATTTTCATCTCATACAAGCCAACATACACCTTGCATAGACTTTGGACATCATGGAGACAGATACTGATACATCATATGACCGAGATAGTGATTCCACCACTGAGCTACATGCACCTAGAAGGCCTCGTAAAGGTGGCAGACATGTGAGAGAGGAGCCCACCTCATGTACTAAATTGCAGGCTTGTCCACTTGCCATGGCATGTTTTCGAGAACAGTCATGCTATCAGTTTTGTGAAATGATTGCTAGGATCCATCATCATCAGGAGTTGGCTCGTTTGTTTGTATTGCATTTACATGATGGTCAGGTAACTCTTGCTGGTGTAAATTTCACTTTGACACCGAAAACTATTTTTCAAGCAACCAGAATATCGAATGTGGGTGAACAGTGGAAAAAAAGACAACAGGTGGACAGAGTTCATTATGAACCATACATCAGGCCTAGCTTTGTGAGGAAACTTAGTAGGGTGTTTCCATTCCGATTCCTAAAGGAATCCTATGTGCCTCTGATGAAACTCATTATCAGATATTTCAGTTGTGAGGGCCCGTTTTCACGCCTCTATGCCTACCACATCAGGTTATTGATGCATTTCACCAGAGTGAGGATGATGAACATACCTTATTTCCTGTGATGGAACATCGAGAGAATGACCACTCTTGTGCAGAGGAAAACTCCCGAGCAGCAGTACAACAATATTTATCATTATGCACTCATCAAGATCGTGGTTGTACATCAGCTTGGATTGCAGGGTATTTCATGGGAAGATTTAATTTCCCATGATTTCTTCACAGCTCCTTAGGTTCCTCCGGAGGTTTTCCATGATGCAGGTGAACCTTTACATCAGTATGGAGTTCAGGAGGCAGAGACTACTAGTGTGCCGACATATGTCACTTATCAGAGAGGCACTAGAGGATTATTTGCAGCAGCCCGGCGAGTACTATCTCCACCTGGGGTGGAAGGGGTCTCGTTGCCGTCATCAGCAGCACAGGTACAGGTACAAGACATAGGTAAGAGGCCTATGCAGGATGAGGGCCCTTTAGGAGGCCAAGACACAGGTTTCATACTGATTGATGAGGATTTGAGCTCTCTAATCTCAAAGTTGAGAGAGACCATTCAGGAGCAGAAGGCGGAGATAGACACATTGACCGTCAAGTTGTAGAGAGCCCAATGGATCATAAACTACCTGGAGCAACGAAAAAAATAGTTGGAAGATCAACAAAAAATCATGGAGTTGCAAAACATCCATGAGAATCGGCAAGCTGCCCAAAGAAGCCAAACCGAGATGACATCCATTGAGCGGGAGATTCAGGCTGATAGAGAGACTTGGCTTGAGAGGGTCAATATTCATCTTGAGAAGTTGTTGGAAAAGGAAAAAAAGGAAAAGAACATGCTAAGGCACATGAAGAAACATTATTGGGCGTGAAATCATGTTTGCAAAGTGAGGATCAAGATCCTGAAAGCAAGATTAAAGAAGGCACTAAAGCGTCGCAAAAGGCATGATAGACTCCAAATTTTGGCCGAAGCTTCTTTGGCCCAGCATAGCACTTGATGGTGGACATTCAGCCCTAATTTCTTAAATTTGGGAAACTTTTTGTCAATTTTGAATTTTTTGGCCTTAAAACAGATTTTCCTGCCTGACGCGTAGCGCCACTTGGCGCACTTTTATAATTGGCAGCTCCTCTTGAAGAAAAAATTGCATTTCTAGATTTTTCATCAAAATTTATGCATTCCTATCCATTACCTAAGGATTTTGACAAGTTTTGGGTTGCCTGAAGGGTCAAAAACACCCTAAAAATGACCTTTCTGCCACTTTTTGGACACACAGGAAGCAGTGTTGGGAGATTTGATTTTTGGAGGTGAAAATGGAAACCAAATTCAGATATTCTACTTGGGTTGGAAAGTAGACAGGTAGAGATTTCCAATGAGCTATCCTGCGCTCAATTTGGACTTCGGGAAGGCCCTCAAAATCAGCCTCAAAGTGACGCTACGCATAGAGATTTCAGGCATGGCGCATTGGGAAATTTGGCCTAATTTTCACTCAGCAGTTCAGATTTTCGCCTAGTTTTGGCCAGTTTGACTTTTTTATCCTCATATGTACAGCTCTTGATGTAACTTGATGTAATTTCATGACTTAGATGTAATTTTGGCACATTTTTACTCATTCAAGTAGATTCATTTACCAAAAAGTGAAATGTAACTGAATGAATCAGTTTCCTATCTTATAGAGGCAAGCTGTTTCATTGCCTATTTTCCAGTTCTTAGTTTAGATCTTGTTGAAACAGCTCCTAGAATGGTGAGTTCGACCCCTAGAGGCACGGGGATGAGTTAGGCTGGTCTATATCTTGTAGTTCTTCAATCATTTTCAGGGTTGGACACTTGGGATTGCTTGGCACTTCATTGTACATTTCATCTATGCAATTTATGCAAAGGAATAGACCAGGGTTTGTAGCACTCTTTGGGATCCATGTGGCTCTATGTTTTGATGGTGTGTTTCTCTCTGTGATTGTAAGTTCACTGATGTTTTATGTGTATCATTTCCCTTCTCCTTTCTTCTTAAATTAAACAAATGAGTTATAAAGGTGGAATTCATTAGATTGCTTTGCTCTGCCTTGAGTTTTGTTTAATTTTCCATGTTTTCATCTGTTTGAAGAGGATTCTTGAAAGCCTCTTGCCCTCTTCAACTCCTCACCGGTATGAGCTATCCATTTCATTCAATTCGAAGCATCAAAACAATTTCCTTTCTTGCCCCATTTAGCTCTCTGCAAAACTGATCATTTCCCAGACCCAAAATCTGCCCTTCCCTTTGATCCAAAAAAAACCCTCAAGATCAAATCAAACTCTCTTACATATATACCTAGCCTAAAATAAGCCTTTATTCAAGTCATCTCAAGCCTCATTGATTATTTTTGCTTAGATTGACCAGGAGAGAGCCCTCTCCCGACCTGGTAGGGCTAGCTACCAGGTTAAGCGTGGTTTGATGTTACCCTAGACTCTGCCTTTCTCAGCCTAAGGTGGATTTAGGCAATAACAGGGTGCATGCGATATACATTGGCAAGTTATGATTATCATATTGGAGTTTATTTCTCTATAAAAGGCTTTCAAAATATTTCATTCAATTGGTAATTTTCGTCTCTCAAGGATCTAAGAAAAATTGGAAAAAGATTCCATATTTTATTTAGAAGTACATCATAGATGAGATTTTGGGCCATTAGAAAATATTGCAATGTCACGGATGCAAGCCTTATTTTCAAAGCATGGAGAGTGTATTCCAAATAAAGACACAATCCATATTCCAGATACTCTCTCAAGACGAGAAATCTACAACTTATACCAAGGATATGCAATAGGGGTTGAAGGAGATGATAATTTTATTACATATCAAAAAAATTTCACTCCAAGGAAAATACCCTCTAGCAGATGTTTTTTAGGAAGCCCTTATAAAAATAGCCCAAATATTCATTTGTAGCGGAGGTCACTAGAGGAGGTTGGCGGGTGGAGGTTTTTGCATATGTTTTTTTTGCGGTGCGTTTCTAATCATAACACACACCGATGCATTTTATATAAAGTGCACTGGTGCGTTCTATCAAATGGCACACCGAGGCACTGTGCTCTTCGTACAAACGGGCCCGATGCGTCTCAGTAATCCAGTGCACCGGTTTGTACTATCCAAGGGCACACCCAGACACTGTGCTCTCCGTACAAATCGGCCCGATGCGCCTTAGTAATCTAGCGCACCATAAAGAAGTGTGGTGCACCATTGATACAACCGCCCGGTGCATCCCATAATCGAGTGCACTGAAAAAGGGTTAATTTTAAAAAAATTATTGGCCGCAAAAAATTCATTTTTACTTGTTACAATGCTCTAGAGCTCTGAAGCATCGGTGTGAGTTTTTCTTCTTTGAGGCACCCTACCATTGGTGCTCTCATATTGCTTCCGTCCTTTGCTCACTGTGTGGAGTTCGAATTTTCCAAAATGGTCGACAAATTTGATTTTTAGTATTCCTTACAACGATGCCTCCTCGACGCGCAAATGTGCAGGTAATCCACTTGTTTCTCACCAACTTAACCTTTTAGCGGATTAATTTCTCAATTGAGTTAAAATTTACAATTTTTAATATATATATATATATATATATATATATATATATATATATATATATATATATATATATATATATATATATATATATATATATATATATATATATATATATACTCACTGGAACCCGGTATGAGCTGCAACACTGCCGTAGTACACCAAATTTACATGCAACACCGCGAACGGTGTAAACAGAAACCACACCGGGTTTTGGTGTGGTACCGATAAAAAGTGCACTACTTTAACACTAAAATAGTGTGGTGCGTGTCGGTTGCCGGTCGCACTGACCATTTAAAAATTTTAAAAATAACACTCTATGTATGGTCGTTTACTTGAACACACCGAGAATTATGTACGGCTGTCAGGCGGTGTGTTGCACTATAACAACCGACTCGGGGCGGATAGTTTGGTTGCACCAAACAAAAAAAAAATTCTGTTTTCGTGGTTCGTGAAGTTTTTCATGCGCACCGTGGGCGGTGCGTGACTGAATGTTTCTTTTTTTTCAATAAAAAAGGATATATATATATATATATATATATATATTTGTCATTTAATAAAAAAATTAGGTTTTATTTTATGAGGGAGGTTGATGTATTTAATATTTGAATCATTTAGCGACGTCAACGGAGAGAGGAAAGGCAACAACAAGAGCATATGGAGGACCATGACAACATGATACAACAGTGGGAGGCACGGGAGAGGGAGAGACTTTTGTACCCTCGCCCTATTATGACACCCACCCAGTTTCTCTTAAGGGAGGTAGGCCTCCTTAATTTCTACGATGAGGCTACATCCCTGAAGGGGCACAATGGGTTATTAGGACAATTGATCTACAGGTGGGATGCCCACTGACAGGGTTTCCGGGTCGGTCCTGGCCAGTGGTAAGAGCCCACTAAGGAGGAAATTTATTTTATTACTGGCTTATATAAGAGTGGGTGGGATTTTCCCCAGTTCTGAGATGTCCCCATTGGTTATGCAACAGGGAGTCAATTGGCGTACTCCCAAAGATACATTAGGGACGATATACTTTCTCCTACAGATTTTCAGGTGTCTAGTGGTCAGTTATGCATTGTTTCGTTTGGTCTAGAGGACGTGAGGTGCCTCTCACTACTACTGACGACCATTGCACACTATACTAGTGATGGGAAATGCATTAGTTGCCCTCTTTTATTTTATGTTGATTCTTTATTCTAGACGCCATGACTTGTGAGATGGTTTTCCATTTTTTTGCAGCAGTTTTGTATAGCATTAGATAGATGTAGTTCTCAGGCACATGGGAGGTTGACCTTCCCTTTTGCTTCAGAGTTATTTTGTTTATTTTTTGAGAGGTTTCCAAAGATGAGGCCTACTTTTTTCCACCAGCCTCGTAGGTCGATGTTACATGTACGAATGCGGATGTGGGGCCAGATGACGCCTAGTAGGGGCCTGTCCGATTATCCGGCCAAGATATCTAGTGATGCACTAGAGCTGCTAGCTAGTGTTGATGATCCCATGTTCGTGATGGTGTCGTGTCCATACACAGGTTTGGATTAGCGAGGGTGTACCAACATCCTCTTCACACAGGATGAGCCACCAGATGCTAGAGGTAATATTAGTGTTTTCTTTAAATTAATATAGTTTCATTTTATTGTCTTAATTAATTAGAATAAAATTTATTCTAACACATTCTTTAACTTGTTTTATTAAATTGTTTAATGAAATTATCTAATTATTGTTGTGTACTATATATTCTGTAGATATTGGCACATTCGTTGGGGACATGATTCCACCCCCACTAGATGATCCTGTAGATCATGATGAGGAGATGGTGGAGGCCGCAGATCAGGGTGACAAACCTTATCCTCAGGTGCAGATACCAATGGACATGTGGCGTAGGGCCGACATCCGATTTATGATGGAGTTGGGTGACCAAATGTGACGACTCTTAGTTGACGAGGGAGTTTGCCCTGTGACGATTAGAGAGATCCAAGCTGATTGTACGCTCATAGGGATCTAGAGGGACATGCCTTGCAATATGATGAGCCTTATGCATCATATCGTCAGAGATTTTAGGCTACTAGTGGCTAGGAGGGATAGGCGCCATGGAGATGTGCGACAGAGCAGCTCATCAGATGATCATTATCACGAGGGAAGTGATCATCATTCTAATACTCCACCTCTTCCTCCTTCACCTCGCGCCGAAGATGAGCAACCAACATCTAGTTCTGAGCAGGCATCTTCTAAGTAGACACCATCTTAGCAGGCACCTAGTCTTGAGTAGACACCATCAACTGAGCATGAACCTGATCCTGAGCAGGCATCATCCACTGAGTTGGCTGCACCATCCACTGAGCAGGCTGCACCATCTCATCTGTGGGAACCTCCTCAACATACACCATCTGATCAATGGGCACCTCCTGAGCAGGCACGTCCATCTAATTAGCACACACCATCGATTGTGCAGGCACCTCCGGTTGAGCAGGCACATCCATTTGAGCATGAGGCACCATCGATTGAGCAGGCCTCGAGTACTAGTTATAGTATTGATGTAGTACCACCAGATATTTTACATTTATATGCAGTTCTATTATAGTTGCATATTTTTGACATTATATATATATATATGGTGCATGTATTTTATGTTCATGTTGATGTACTTAATTTACATGTTGGTTTTCATCATGATGTGTATATTGTTAGGTCATGTTAGATATGTTCATTTAATGCGCTTGCAGATAGATGTGTATGTGATAGCAATTATTTGACATGAGATGTATATTTGATGTTTGTGTTGTGATGATGTTATACAATGCTTGTGTTTTGTTAGATGATCATGATCATGATGATTAGAGGATGTCAACAAATTTGAATGTGTATTTTAGAATATGATGTTTGTATGATGGTTATCATGATCGTGATGCTTATTTTTAATATTAAATCATGATATTTATTAAATATTATATATTGGTAATTGTAAAATTGTGTAATTGCATGTATCGTGATTGTAATTGTAAATTTAATTGTAATTGTATGTGAAACTGTAAAATTATAATTGTATGTAAAATTGTAAAATTGTAATTGTATGTAAAATATTTGTAAAATTGTAATTGTAATTATATTGTCAAATTTACATTGTATGTATTGTCATGATTCAATTTTATTAAAATTTGTAAATTTGTAATTGTAATTCTATGTGTCGTGATTGTAATTGGATGAAAAATTGTAAAATTGTAATTGTAATTGCAATTGTAATTGTATGTAAAATAGTAATTGTATTGTGAAATTGTAAAATTTTAATTGTAATTGTATGTATTGTCATGATTCAATTTTATTAAAATTGTAAAATTTGTAAATTTGTAAATTAATTATCAATTTTGAACCATAACTACCGTAAGTAAAATGTATACCGTACATATTGTTAAATTACCATAATTGTAAATTTGTAAATTGGTATGCATATAAATAATTATAAAATAATAAATATAGAATAATATTAATTTTGTAACATAATAAAGTTTAAAAAATAATGCAAATAAATTCATGTTTAGAATTACCATTATTTTATTATGATCTTACATACCAAGAATAAAAGCATACATTAATACGTTTTTCTAAAATTTTAAAGATATCACACACACATACACAGATAATAGAGTGCATTTATTTAAGTAATGATATAGTGAAAAAACATTTAAAGGATTCAAGTACTTGTATTATTTTAGGAATTGACATAAAAAAAAATAACTTGATACAGTGCATTGCTTTCGAGATCAACATAATTGCAAATTAACAAGTGAAATGATTTTAACATTAACACAATGCAAACCAATTCATTCAAAATACATATTATAATGTTTGGAAAAAAAAGTCTTAGTTATAAGGTTAAGTCATCTTCTTTATAAAATTGCATCTTAAATAGTATAAATGATGGAATAACACATGTACCATATCACTCTTTATTCTCATGATCACCTCATTATCTTCTAGCTTGCTTGTCATGATAACACTATTGTTCTCAAAATATGTTTTGATCTAGGGTCATGTCTCAATACGAACCACCAATCCCTATCTAACACATCTAGGTAAACAAACACTTGGTTGCAGTGTTTGTGGAAAACATAAGGCTCCTTAGCTTCATCCAACATCTTTCTAGAGTTGATACATATCAACCTACTATTGCGATCTTCCTTTACATTATTCTGATCAAAGGTGTCGCACCACTTGCACCTAAAAATAACACATTGGAAACAAGAGAAGTCGACTTCAATGATTTCTTGTATCTTTCTGACATAACCGAACATCCCTTGTACTAAGTTTTGATCATGGTGGCTAGCTTGACTAGATTGATCTAAATTGACTTCCACTCCACAGTCTTGTGTCATGTGTCTATCATTGACATTTTCTATGCGAAAATGGTGTCCGTATGCTGACATAGATGGGAACAAATGCACTTATAAAAAAGTTAAAAAATCACAGTGTCATGTGTCTAATAACCCAACTGTTAAATTATAAAATATAGATGGTACATTTCAAAGGTGCATTATTAAGTTTAAAATGAACATAAATAGATTATTACCGAGTTGCTGCACCCAATCCCTACATTTAGCACATCCTCTTCAGCACACGGGTAACGACTGGTTGCACCGTACTTCTCTCTGACTTGGTCAACAACCCAACTGTTGGGGCATATAATTGGCATATTTTATTTTAAATGATCGGGACAAGGCATGCTTCTACCATTCAACCATCTGAATTCTTTCCTGTCACTATTCCATTTCATCCTCTTTTGTTCGTACAATGTGACCCACGGTTGTGTCACTTTAGATTTGTAAAGAACAGATTTATTGAATGCTTCAATTTTTGCATTCGCTAATGAAATCAAACCGGCATATAGTACATATGAGATCAAAATATACATTATATCGAAGATCAAAGTGAATATTTACCTTGTGTAAATTTGAAAAATTATAAGTCACTTACTCTTTATCAATCGCTTTTTTCCATTCGTTTGGAGAAGCTCCCCTTCTCTTTGGTCTTCATCCCTTTCATCATCCCAAATCACTACACCTAGTGTGTTGTCGATCTGCTTGATGTACTCACTAGCATAATAGAAATACTCATATGATATGTACCCTCTTCCATATACCCCTCAAATTTTTCCCTTTGTCGAATAAAACCTTTCAATTTCTTCATGTAACTCTCTAAGAAGAACATCCAATGAAAAGAAACCACCCCAACTAATTCAACCTCATCTACTAGGTGGATTAGAAGATGAACCTGCAAGTCCATGAAACTCGTCGGCAGTACCTTCTCAAACATATAAACAATCTCAACTATCTCTTGACGCCACTGTGGAATGTTAGCTACATGAATCTCCTTTGACGTGATCCAACGTACAAATGCAAATAATTTAGATATGGCATGTCCTAGGTCTTGGGGGAAGTCATGTTTCACACACCCACGCACAAATAAAGGATAATGACACTGTAAAGTTATAAACACATGAAATAATATACAAAATTTGTTATGTTTTATGATCCCATGGGATAAATTTGTTTAATATAACAAATAATAAAATTATTCTTTTGACATTATACGTACTCTTAGAATATTCAAATGGTCATGCGATTTCAACCCCGACAAATGGTCTTCCACGATGAAGCAGCACTATAGTGAAGACCCATATGAAGATGGTACCCTCACACCCATTATAGCTTCCTTTTCCAAAGGAAGATCACATTTTTTAAAAATCCATGGGACATCACCTTCTTTGAAATACCAATTAGAGGGACCAACCTCTGATCCTGTACTTCATAATTGTCTTGGCCAATGTTTCTTTTTAGTTTTTGAGGTAATAAGACCTTTCCTAATAGCCAATGTGTCACTTTGTTTCGATGATATGTGCCTCCATAAAGAATATGAAACATTTTTAATATATGCGTGGGATCTAATAAGTGGGTAATCTTAAGATGCTCCCAATATGGGAGGTTATAAAAGATAGATTTCCTTTTCATCCCAATGGGAAATTTGTCAACATAGGTGTTGAAGAATTCTAGTTCTTCGAACATAGGCTCCCCATTTGAATCAAACATATCTCTAAAATCCTCCTCCTTATCTCTCTCATATTCTCTAAGCCATTCAACTAGTGTCGTTATTACAGGCATTTATGTTCTCTCTTGTTTACCATTGAAAGCGAATGTTGCTCTTTTGTAAGGGTGTTTTTTTGGGAGGAGTACCTTGGAGAATTCATACACTGGATTTCATAGGTCGTTGGACCATCTAGATTTTAGAGAAGGTCCAAAACATTTACATCCATAATACCATTTTGTTACAATACCTGCGAAATTATTGTATACAATATGCATGGCACGTTAAAGAATGTCACGAAGATCAGAACAATTACAACGAATTAAATAATTAATATGCAAAAGAATATTGTTACGTATATAAAAAAATTAATAAACATGTAATTTACTAGAGCAAACTCCTAAGCCTGGATAATAATGTGTTGTGTAAGCACATATGACATACAACGTAAAACTTCTCTCTGTTGCGATGGGTCTTGATACATCGTATACATTTATCCCATCCCATAATTTCGTTATTTCATCTACCAGTGGTTGTAAGTAGACATCCATATTCTTCACTTGTCTTCTACCAGGGACTATGAGAACCAACATAAGATGTTCATTCTTTACAGACAACCATGGGAGGATATTGTTATGGATCACTACTACATGCCAAACAAAATAGTTGGTGTTCTCGAGGGAATATGGGTTGACACCATCCATGGCTATGATGAGTCATAGACTTTGTTCTTCATCCTTGAAATTTTCGGGCCATGTATCTTCTATAGGCTTCATGGCTATTGAATCTGCTAAGATTCACATAATTCCCAACTCACTTTTGTTTGAGGTATGCCATCCTTGCAACATAGCTAATTCTTTGCAATGAAAGAGTCGTTGAATCCTTAGGATTATAGGCATGTTCCTCAATATCTTAAAAGGAGGACCACGTGATTTACCCTTCTTTTTTTATTTATCATACTTGTCATGCCTACATTGCTTTCAAGTTGTAAAGTAACATCATTGTCCCCAACTGGGTAGACTTTGACTGACCGCCATGTTCAAAGAGAGGGGTGGTGGAAGCAAATTTAAGGCTTTCGAAAAAGGTATCAACGATATGAGCATCATCCCCTAGCCAATCATCATCCTGGAATGCATCTAGCAACATTCTCTCCATGGCAGTCGTATCCCTTAACTAATCATCCCTACCAACTTCTATTTGATTGCCTCCATTTCCAGCTTGTGAAGAACTACTATTGCTGTAGTCATTCGTAATTAGTGAATCTAGACGTAGTGAGAATTGAGTAGGTGGTTGATTCAACCATTCTTAGTATCGTTCATCTCCTAGTTTTTCTCTTAATTTAATATTCTCTCGATTTGACATTGTTTTGTGGTGCAACGGAAGATGGTAGGTATGTCGCTCATCATCACTAGAATCCTAATAATTTCAAAAAGTATATTTGAACATGATTTGTACAAAATCGATGATATCAATTAGTAAGCACGTCAATGCATGATTAATTGGTTTGAAGTTGAAATAATTACATTATACCAAACAATTATTACCATCATTGTGCCAGGATTGTGCCTAGACGATGGCATGTTAGATTTGACTGGGTGAAGTGGCTATCCATTTTCATCTACCAACCGTGCCTTGCAGTATGCTGCTCCTGATAAGAGCTTCCGACGTTTTGTAACTATTTGAATATTTTGTGCATCTGAACTCGATTCTGAATCTGCATGAACATACAAATTTGTATACATTAATTTTATTCAGCTCATTAACATGGATAAAAAAAAAAAAATCATTTAGATAATGAAAATATAAATAAAATTTGTAGTAATTGTGTCTAGAGATGGATAGGGAGAACTCTACGATGGAATTTTAGAAATGTTATGGAACGAGTTGGATTTTGAAGAATTTTCCATTTGATATAATTATGAGATTTTCTCCCTACATTTGAGCAAAATCAACATTAGATTTTGGTGTACATACCTAAAAGTAATTTCGGTGCCTTAAAAAAGGAGTTATTATTATTGGTGCTAATGTACTGTTAATCGTACCGGTGCGGTTTTATTACTGGACGCGCCGGTGCCGTTAGTCAACAAACACACCGAATACCGGGAAAAAAAACGCAACTTTATTTTTTTGAAGTGAAAAAAGCAGTAAATTGAAAAATGAGCGACAAATTATTTTTTGAATATCTAATTTCATAAAAAAGTTCTTTAAATAGTAAAATTTATTCATTATTTCATTATGTTTGCAAAAATTTCCAGGGAGGGATTTGCATGAGAGACATACCTGGAGCAAGAGAGCACGAGAGCATTGTGGAGCAGAAAAATTCTTTTGAACAACAACACTATTCAGAGAATCATAATTTGAAACATCTGGTGATTCACACAAAAACCCTGTAATATAGTAAAATTGTTAATTTTTACTGTAATAATTGTTTTTTTACAATTTTTGTTAGATTTAATACGTGCATAGTAAAAATTTTAAATTTTAATGTGCATTTTACTAATAAAATCATTTACAATATCTATTCCTATTTACATTTAATTAAAATTCAGAAAAAGACAAAAAAATCCATTTTTACGTTAAACCCTTGCTTCTTCTTGTTTATGTGACTTCATAATTAGGGCTTTTATTTTAGATTTATAAGGTTTATATTATTAAATATATAGGTGTATGAAATCTAACCTGTGGGACCACTTGCATTGTCGGATCCCAATCCATGTCGACCCTTGCATGATTAAAAAAAAAAAAAAAAACATCTTTTGTTAATCAATACACATTGTTTAAAATAGCGCATCGGTGCACGATTGTAGTATAGCGCACCAGATGCGTATTGACAAAAAACATTGTTTGATAAAATATTTTTTTTAATTAATTTATGTTTATGTTAATTGGTGCTCTGGTATTAATATAATGCACCAGGTCTCCTATTGACAAAGGGAACTGTACGATGTTTCTACTGTATTGGTGGTGCGTTTATAAGAACCTACAGCACCATTTTCGGTGCGTAAATTGTGAAAGTCACACCGTTTTCTTGTTTTTTTTTTACCTGAAATGTATGTGACTTATTTATAAAATATATTAATGAATGCTACAGGTTTTATATTGATAAAGAAGTGGCTGACAAGAGTTCAAGTAACAAAAATACTGATAGCACATCCAGAAAAGAAAAAAAGGCAAGTTCTTTGTAAATTCTTTACAAAAATTATTATTTTTGAACTATATGTAAGTTTAACTAATATGTATTGTTTAGTGTGTATCACGCAGAGCCACAAAATGAAAAAGCCCGATAAGATTCTTTCTGATCTAAGACCAGAAGAGCGTAAAAACTTGATGGAAAAGATGCAGAAGGATAAATCAGATGAATGAAAAAATACTATCGATCCAATATGAGTTTCTTTTTTGAATTTTCATTGATAATATACTTAAAAATATTAGATAACATGTTTCAAACAATCTATTAATTCAGATATGTTTAATGTTCTATAGGGACCAACAATGAAGAAAATGAATGTTTTTCTAAGAAAAGAAAAAAAAATAGAACATGCAAATGAAAATGAATTGCTCCTTAACTTATCTGAACTGGTACTGGAGGTTAACAAAAGGGGGAAAATTTTTTACAAAACTTTGAGGGATATAGTGGAACGAATGTATAAACGTTCTTTCCACTTACAATACAAAAATCAATCCAATGATTCCAAGAACCAAATTTTATTTAAAATACAACAAGAGTTTCCAAAGAATTGGTGAATGAGACATGTTAGAATTTTAATAGCAAAAACATTCAACAACAAAAAAGAAGGATTAAAAAAGTAATATTCCTTTAAATTTTTTTCTAGAATTATATGTATATATTACTACAAAGCAATTATTTATAAATATCATTTTTGTTATATTTAGTTTTCATATATCAATATAAAAAATAAATAGTTTATTGTCATGTTACTTTTTTAGGAAGATTATGAAAATCTCAAAGCATGAACGAGCTGATATCAGAAATATGCCAGTAGGAATGTCCAAAAAGGTGTACAAGGAGATGGTCAAAGAAATGGATATAATTGTATCGCACGAGGAGCTATCTCAACAACAACATGCTTCAAATGTAATATGTAATCATTGAATTTTTTGATTAGGTACAATAAATAAATAATTTAGCATTAAATATTAATTTTCAAGTATTTTTTTGCAGAAAAGAAAAGAAAATGGAACCCATTCAACACATAAAATAGGACGACAACGAAGAAAAGGGTTGATATCTACTTTTGTGAGTAATTTTTACTTCCTTATAACAACTTAACTATATTTCATTTTTTTCTGTTTTAAGTTGTTTTACAACAATCATCATTGAATGTCTTCAAACATGTGCTAACATACAAAGAAGAACCATGAGAAGAATTGATTGACATTGGGTTAAATATGGGTTGTCAATATATGTTGGCATATCAGAAATTAATTGTGGAATTTGTAAGTATCTATCTTGTTTTACTTAGCTCCATCTATAATTAATAGAATAAAAAATCTTTTATATTAAATCTATGATTTGTTATGGGGTATAAAACTTGCAGGAAACAAAGTATGGAATAGTTCCAACAAATGAATTGTTGAAAGATGGCATGAAATTTGGTTTTGAAAGAATGTGTATAGTTCACGAGTCAATTCTTGTTGTGGTACATTTATTTTCGATTTACATTGATGTATATTATTCAATATTACAATTTTCATTATTCTCACCAATGTATACACACTCATTACACTTTATTTTTATGTTTGTGGATGGAACTTGAAGAAGAAGAAAACAATCAACACAATGAACAAATCATTCCTCCAAATGACTCAAGTCATAGAAGTAGCTCAAGCAGTGAAAACAGTTCCGACGAAGAATTATGAAAAATATGTCTGGATATCAAAGCAAGGCGTTGTATTTTTGAAATATTTGTCTGTGAAACCAGACATTTTTTTTAATGTAATGGATATAGTGGCCCAATTGAAAGGCAAAGGGATACCAATAACTATTCCATTTTGTATGACAAAGAGTGTCTTATATATATATATATATATATATATATATATATATATATATATATATATATATATATATATATATATATATATATATATATATATATATATATATATATGTTTTAATTTATTCTATTACATTCTCCATTGTCGCTATGAAATGTTACGCCACTCATTAAAAATATGGATGATTAAATATTATAATGAAGAGATGCGAAATCTGATGATATAATAAAAAATTCATCCAAACATCACATTCAAATGCACTAATAAAAATTTAATTGATATGAATACTGTTATAAGATATGTGTCGACAGCCCCAAGGGTTAGCTCAAGTGGTAGTGAGCCAATACGTGGTCCTCTCCGTTGAGGGAGGTCACGGGTTCGATCCTTGAGTCCTTTGGGGTTAGGCCCCGAAAGTCGGCCGAACGGTTTACCGTGCGTACCATCCAGAAATTCTGGGGAAGTACGCCCGGGTTTCCCGTGAGCTTTCCCCTCGTGAAAAAAGATATGTGTCGACTTTTGATGAATAATGAATTTTAAAAAATCACAATAATTGCACTGTCACAGGTCTATGTTTCTAAAAAATAGAAAATGAACACCAGTGCACGTGTATGATATTACACAATGTACCATTTGTATGATACAATGCATCTGTGTGTTTCTACGACCTATGACCACCGCACCAAATACCAATACCAATTAGAACACCCGGTGCGATTTATCGACGGCTACGACCTGAGCAGATAGGCATTGCATGGACCGGTATGGTTTGCCTTTAATGCATTGGTGTGTTTTTATAACTCAACAACCCGGTGTGTTTTAACACCTTAATGGCCCGGTGCATTTTTACACCTTAACGACACCGGTGCATGCACCTTCTATCGGCCCTATGCGTATTTGTGGTTTACATGCACCGAGACATTGCTAAATGCCCTAAGGCATCCGAGATTTGTTTTCCATCCCGGTGCTTGGTATGTTTATAGTACCAGTGTGTATAGGTTAAAATGCACTGGTGCGTTCACACATGATGTGCACATCAAGACGTTGCTAAATGCCCCGGGGCTTCCGAAATTTGTTTTCCATCTCGGTGCTTGGTATGTTTACAATACTAATGCATGTTCCATGTATGCCAAAACTAGCAAGGAAATTGTACATGAAAGTCAGTACTTGCAAGAAAAAACCTTTGTAGCTTCTGATCTCGATGACTCTTGCGCTTTCCTGCTCCTCCATTTCCTTCTTTCTCCAAATCCAAATTATCCACACTCCTTCAAGAGTGGTCCAAGAAAACTCTAAGTGTCCAAGAGTATGAGAGAGAGAGAGAGAATAGAGAGAGATCCAAAAACTTAACTGAAAAAAGGGTAACAAGTGATCCTCATAAGCCTTTTTACTAATGTGGGCAAAGTCTAAGAGAGAGAATTGTCAGTGTAATTGAGTTCACATAAATTAAATGCCAAACCTAGATCGTTAAATGTGATTTAACAAATCTTTGTTGAGTGGAAAGACCATCGAATATTGGGTTTGTGAAACGGAAAGTCAGTTGGGTGGTGCCCATCATGTGTTCCTTTGCCACCTTAAAGAGTTAACGTGTGGACAAAGGTTGTAGAAATTAATGTGTAGATTCTAAACCGCTCATGAAATTTACTAAATCAAAAGGCTAGAAGCTACTCTACTGATCCGCAAAAGAAAATTGACGATCAAGAACAAAAATCATTAAAATGCTAGAAGAAACATCACACATGAACAAGTATTTATATAGGGGAAATCAACTTCTCAAAACTCCTTACTATCTGTATTGCATTAATCAAATAATTTGGATGAATACAATATACTTGCTCAAGCTTGAGCACAACTTGCACTTGTATCTTCTATCCTTTGCCTGACTGAGTGAAACTGACCAATACTCATCCAAATTTCCAAGCCTTAAATATCCTATTTCCTTGCACTATTCATTAAGGAATTAGCCCCTATTTTTAATTAAAATTCCTCAATTGGATTGTGCAATTCATGTAGCCCCATCCTTTGACTGCATGCACCAAATGTACAACTTGGATTAGTTTACAATTGATAGTACACTGCCCTTGAACTCCAATCTCAACTGGTTAACTCAAATTCTCTACATGCATCAGTTATTTTGGGTTGAATGATCAGTTAACTAGATGACCATTAAGTGTGATTGAAGTTACACTAAACAACTTGACCTTCCACTAGTTTTTCCAACAGTTGGAACTAGTTTAACTAACAATAACTCAACTTAAC
Organism: Pinus albicaulis; assembly: GCA_034641835.2. NCBI lineage: Eukaryota > Viridiplantae > Streptophyta > Pinopsida > Pinales > Pinaceae > Pinus > Pinus albicaulis. Next base: position 292,863,024 of record CM076577.1, on the reverse strand, counting down.
AGAAATAGATTGCTAGAAATTAGAAATAAATCATAATGAAATGAACTCAAGTGTCTCCAAATTGAATTAACTAAGTTACAAGAGCCATGTCACCTTAGTTAACTACCTCCAAGTATTATGTAGAAGTTGAAATTCAAATTTTAATCTAGTTTGACAAAGGAAGAGTCAAAACTAGATTTTCTTGTTGCATTTTCAACACTCCCTATAAGAAAGAAATAAATTATCTCCCACCCCAATCCTACCTCTATGGAACTCAAATTTACCTCTTGACAAAGATTTTGTCAAAATTTCTGCATCTTGTTGCATGATAAGCTTATGCACACAATCTCGTAGATGGTGGTACCAGATATCTATGTGCTTGGATTGATCGTGAAAAACAAGATTCAGAGATCTTGATGCAACTCTGATTATCAGAGTAGATCACAGTAGGATCCATCATCTGACCAAATAACCCAACAAGAATATTTCTCATCCAGATAGCCTCACATGTTGCTTGACTGGCAGCCATGTACTCTACTTCTGTTGAGCTGAGTATCACAAATGTTTTCTTCCTGTTGTACCAAGAAACCACTGTGGATCCAACACTGAAAATTCCCCCTAATATGCTCTTCCGGTCTTGTGGAATCCCCACCTAATCTTCATCTATGAATCCACATAACTTCGCTCCCTCTATCCATTTGTACCATAGCCCAAATTGAGTGGTGCCTCTGAGGTATTGTAGAACATGTTTAGCAGCCATCCAAAATAGTTTTGTCGGTCGAACCATGGCTTGGATCAACTGGTTAACTGCATAACACATGTCCGACCATGTGTTCACAATGTACATGAGTGAACCCACCAACTTTCTGTACATGGTAGCATCCACTTCCTCACATGAAGTGGCATCCTCCTTCCTCCATGTGGTCGCTAGAGGAGTCTCCATGGGTTTGCATCTGTCCATGTAGAACTTTTTGAAGTATCTCACTGGCATACTTTCCCTTAGAGATAAACAATTCCCCTTCTCCTTGCCGTACTATCAAACCGAGGAAATAGTGCATGAGACCCATGTCCTTCATTTCAAACTCTCTGGCAAGGTCCTCCTTGAAAGACTTGATAATTTTTTCATCACTGGTCAAAATCAAGTCATCAACAAATAGGAAAATAATAAAAAATCTACCTTCTACCAAGATGTGGTAAAGGTTTGCATCTGCTTCAATTTTGGTGAAGCCCAAACTGGTGAGGTAGCTATCGATCTTAGTGTACTAAGCACATGGTGGTTCCTTCAACCCATACAATGCTCGCTTGAGTCTGCACACATGTGACTCTCTGTCGAAGGTCTCAAAACCTTTAGGTTGTTCAATGTACACCTCCTCCTCAATAACTCCATTGAGGAATGTTGTCTTCACATCCATCTGGTGGATCTTCCACCCCATCTGTGCAGCTAGAGAGAGAATTGATCTGATGGAAGAGTACCTTGCTACAAGAGAAAGTGTCTCCTCATAATCAATCCCTTCAACCTAAGAGTACCCCTTGGCCACAAATCTAGCCTTGTGCTTCTCTATGCTTCTATCCACTGCATGCTTTACCTTGTAAATCCGTATCGAACCTATGATTGATTTGTCTGTTGGTCTTAGGGACCACTTCCCACACTTTTTTTTTTTTTTTGACAATGGAATAATATTTCTCTACCATAGCATCAAACCATATAGTATTCTTTATTTCTTCCTCGAATTAGGTTGGTTCTGTCTCTACTAGCTTAGTCATCAGAGCCATGTAGCTAGTGTAACGATTCGGTGACCACCTCTTCGTGTGTTGTGATATGGGTGCTCCCATATTCTCTCTAGCATCCTACAATAATCTTACAACTTCCCTGGTTCGTTTTTTTCCTTATCTGAATGTCCCTACTTGAGTAGTTGTCTCCATTCTCTGCTTCTCTGCTAGTGGCTGCTCCACAAATTCTTGAAGTTCTTTCTTTGGAGTCAAAATCTCTTGATTTGCATACAACTGAAGCTCCCTCTAAAGAGAACACCTCATTTCCTTTTCCACATCGAGCTTCACATCCCTTCCAACAACTATAATTATGAGGGATGACAAGAACACACGATATTTTTGAGGTGTATCAATGTACCCCACAAATATCCCCTACTTTGATGTTGACTCTAGATTTTTCCTTGCTTCCTTGGAGACATGGCAGTATAATGATGCTCCAAAGATCATGAAGTGTGACACATCTGGTTTCTTCCTTGAAAAATCTTCTTCTATTGTACTCATCCTAATAATCCAATGAATACTTATGTTATGTAAATAGACCGATGTGTTGCATGCTTCAGACCACAAGTGGAGAGGTAGGCCTTAGTCATGCAACATCGCCCTTGTTGTTCCCACAATATTTTTGTTCCTCTAAGCCACCCCATTATATTGTGGGCTATGAGGTTCTGTCAACTCTTGTCGAATTCCTTCCTTTGCACATAAAATTTTAAACTCATTTGACATGTACTCACCACCATTATTGCTCCTGAGGGCCTTCACTTTCTTGCTAGTTTCTTTCTAAAAAAGTGCTTTAAATTCAACAAACTTGGAGAATGTTTCATATTTCTTATGCATGAAGAGAATCTAGCACTTCTGTGATAAATCATCTATAAATATAACATAATACATGTGCTTGGAATTGGATGATGTCGAGAAAGATCCATAGAGATCAGAGTGGATCCTTTCAAGGATTGCATGTGCCCTGCTGTCCCGATAATTGAAGGTGGCTTTTGTGTACTTCCCCAAGGTACACCCTTTTCATGTATTATGCTTCTCTAGTGTTGATTTGGGGAGGCTTGTGGTAATCTGATACATGATCTTCAAAGCTCCATTATGCAAATGACCAAGCCTTATATGCCATAATTCACTGACATCCTGACTTTGCACATTCTCTGCTTTTGTGCTCAAAGCAACACAATCTTCCACATCCAGTTTGTAGAGGTTCTTCACTCGAACACCGATATGTTGTGACTTGTCTCGTGGTGATGTGTCTTAGGAATTCCTCTCCTTTGTTGAATATAACATCGTAGCCACGGTCTTGCAACACTGCGATGGAAACCAGATTCTTCTTTAGACCCAGTACAAACATCACATACTTGAGCCTAAGAGGGGAGCTCGAATCCCTCTGAAAGGTGACTATGACAATCCCAGTCGCGTTGTACCTTCCATCATTTCCCATCTCGATGTGCATATGGAGATATTTCTCGTCCAAGTCACTAAAAAATTCTTTGTTCCCCATCATGTGGAATGAGGCACATCCAAATACCACACACTTCCCATAATTGTGCTTACCATTCATGCAATTAGGGTGAATTAAAGTCTGAATTGTGAAGCCAAAGCTTCAATTTCCGCTCCTCTTGAGCTATTATTTCTTGTCTTCTTGTGTGGAAATTTCGTGGCATAGTGCCCAAATTCTTGACAATGAAAGCACTTGATTCTGGACAAGTCTTTCTTCTTCCCCCCATGACTAGATTCTGCTTTGGATTTGGATTTCTTCTCTTTCCCTTTCTTTTCCTTTCCAACCAAGGTACAATTCTCCTCATCCACACCCTTAGATGAAGTCTCGTCTTTGGTATTCTGCCTTATTTCTTCCTACACTAGATCATACCATAATCACTCCCAAATTGGTAGTTTATCTCTAGCATTTACCAAATCTTGATAACTATGCTTGCTCTTAGGAAGGCCCAAAAGGGATAGAGATACCAATTCTTCTTCAGGGACATTAACACCAACCCCTCCTAGTTCATCATGACATTGTGTAAACTTGCTTAGGTACTGTGGAATTGTGTCATTCTTTTGAATCTTGATACTTCGAATCTTTTCCTTGAGTGTCAGCTTCATGTGGTCACTATTGTTCTTGAACAACTCTGTCTGTGTTTTCCACATTGCGAATGGAGTCTCTTTGCCATGGAGATTTGAGACATTGTGATCTCTTACTCCCTCGAATAATATTATACTTACTTTGGCCACATCCTTCTTCCACTGAGCAAGATTTTTGGGCATCGGATGCTTGGGGTTTTACTACATCTGACTTGATGTATTCTAGCAGCCCATTCTTATCCAATACTGCCTCTATGTGATCCTTCCACATCGCAACAAAGTTTTGTAGAAAATCCACGTAGATTCAAATGATATTGTAATATGCTAAAACAAAAAGCTTGAATCTACTCTGCAAATTACAGAAACCAATTACAATTGCACAATCACATGAACAAGAAAGAGAAAGAATTTCAATCGCACAACACAAAGATTTGTCTAGGGAAAGCCTCAGCTAAAAACCCCGCTATATCTATATTGCGTAAGCCAAATAATATGAGAAGATTACAATTATTTTATCCAAGATGACAAACCTCTGCACTATCTCTATCTGTCTCAATGATTCCTAGACAAGTCTAGTTCAATACTTAACCAATTTATGGTTTGCGCAAGTCCATATTTCCTTACGTAGTTTCCATGTGTAATTAGGTTCTATTAATTAGGGAAATTTACAATCCATATTGTGAAATCCATTGTCGGCCTTCCTCTAACTGCATGCACCAAATGTACAATTTAGATAATTATACAACTGATAGTACACTGCCCTTGAACTCCAATCTCAACTAATTTTCTTTCTGATCTAGAGAAAAAAAGGGCAGGAATTGGAAAATGGTAACCAGATGAAACAAATCAAAGTTGCATGGTCTCAAATAATCAGAAGACTAGAGAACATTATTATAGATTATGAAAACATAGGGAATCAAAGAGTTGATAGCTATGTCATGGTTGTACAAATTGTGCAAGATTTAAACAGTCCATGCATGGCACATAACTCTGGATAAATTTCGAGAATGAAGAATTTTTTTTTTGCACGTGTTTAATTTGCGTATCTTCCTCTTCTTCTTTGCATTCTGCATGGTAATTATTCATTGATACATTATGTAGAGTGATTAATATTAAGTGTCTTCCATTTTTTAAAAACCAGTATTCTGCAGAAGGTAGATGTGCAGGAGAACCGTGAGAAGGGAGAATGCATGTGGAGGTGCAAAAATTTGCGACATAAATATTGTGTTTGTTATTTCACACACTTGTTCTCCGACACAAACCAATAATTTTAACAAGTAACATGTTTGTAGTTGCATTGGCCAAGTGTTCATCATGCATTTTTTTAGACATGCATGTTTCCAACACATGTTCAATTAGTTCTCAAGGGGGGCTCGTTACGAATGGTTTTTCCAAAATTTGTTGGAATTGATAGTGAAGAGTGTTTTTATGAGTGCTGTGAATTTTACTTTTTAGTGTAAAAATTGTGCATAGAAGTTGTTTTAAAAATAGGGAAAAAATTTACGATATATTTGTGAGGTACATTGTGGTTGCGTTGTTTGTGATCCTAAATCTCATTCCCACAGAAGAGTTTTATGGGAATCGATGTGGATATATGAATATGCTATTAATGTGTGTGATTTTTCTTATCTTATGGATTTATTTTGTGTAGCTATATCACGTTGTTTGTTTTCCTATATGTTGTTTAAGTTTTGGTTATCATGTAGCAATAGCTCATAGTGAATTTACAACATATTTGAATCATGATTACTAAAGCATCAATGGAGAATAATTTGTTTTCTATAAAAATATATTGTACAGATGCATTTCCGAGGCAACATAATCTATTTCATTTAAACAGTTTTTCATTTGTTGTAGGAGATTTCCTATTTGATGCCATGTAATCTCTATTTCATTTTAGATACACGTCAACAGAGTTACGTGAAAGGAATGATAGAACATTTCAGGAATTGTTTACATGAAAGAAACGTCAAAGTGATATTATCTTATGAATGTGAATTGAATATATATGCATTGATACAGATGCATGGTATAAATAGCCCAAATGTTTACTTTGAAAGGATGACGAAATTAGTTTGAATTTCTGTGATTGTGGAAGAACGAGGACATTGGGGGACATATTTTGTATACGTTGGTTATCAAATTGGATAAAAATTATGATAAGACTTTGGTAAAAAACAACGATGAAAAACTATTTGTATTTTAATTCAAATTTGTGCAAATAAATTTATGACATATTGTTCCATGACGAAAATACAATTGTCATACATTTTGGACTGCTTATGTGCAAGAATTTTTTTTTCAATAGGAACTGATCATGAACATATAATAAATATAACAACATACGAACAAAAATAACATAGATGGATGCAAATAGAGGAAACCATGAGTAGACATACATTTAAGAGATTTTCTAGGTTAAAGAGTTTTTACGGTGAAATTTGTTTTGAAATAATAAGTCTATTGATGGAGATATGATGCTCATTGTTTACAACGCACATTAATTACACAATTTTTTTGTAATGCAATCATGCATAATGATTCCTTTGCATTAAACTGCATATAAAAATACATGAACGAAGATGCAATGATGCAATTCCCTGGAATAATATTTTGATAGGGATACATTATACAATTAACAATTCCATGTGAAAAAGGGAAGATGTATGGTGGATTTTTTGTTTATGATTGGATACGGTATATCTTAAATATAAATATATACATATGGTTTACTAATATGTTGGCTATTGTAGCTAAATTTCATGCGTTTGAGAAAGACACAATGATTTTCCATTTTATGCAATTTGGAACGAGTATAGGACATTTGCATTATGAACCACTAAAAGATATAGTACAAGATAAAAATGTTTCACTTCGTATTGAAGGAGTTAACGAAGAACAATATATAGAAGAATCCAATAAAAAACATAATGAATTTAATACAAATGGGTTTGAATACATATAAGAAACAAGGACGTTTTCGAAACAAGTCTTGTTAGAAAACCATGCAAGCCATTAAATTCTAGCTTTAAAAACATCAACATAGATGAAGATACTATGGAACTTAATACAAAGCCTATTAATGTAAACAAGAGACGACATTGCTCATTCCATCAACTCAAAAAATACACAAGAAATAATAATTTTATGGAAAAAATTGTAATTAAAGAGCGATCAAAGTGACCAAAATCAACATAGAATATGATATTTCTAAAAGAACATAAGGAATCATTACAATGTTCGATTATATATTCGAAAAATTGACCGAACAATAATATTTTAAGAAAATACAATATGTTCATGTTTATAATTGTGCAATATGCAATCAAACTTGGCTTAAAAGAGTTGCCATAGAAAAACAACTCATTAATGTGTCCAAAGGTAAGTGTACATGTAAAAAGACATTAGAGAATGAAAAAATTATCAGATTTTATAGTTCTAGAGTGGATTAGGAGTAATAACAAATTTCCATAGTGAAAGAAATTTATGAATTGGAAGAAATACTAATATAACTAAGATTACAATTTTCGTAAATACGGGAACCTAGACAACGTTTTAAAAAGCCACAATTGGCATTGACTAGGGGAATAATCAATGTACCTGTTGACACATCTCAAATTCAAATTACACTTCCTCGTGACATAAATGAATCTAGTACAATGGTCTTGGTAATTAAAATATGTTTAGTGTTTAAAATCATATTTGTTGTTGGGCGAACATGTGTTAATAACTTCATGAAGGCATTGAGATGATTCTGTAAAACTCCACTTTATAGACTAGATAATGTCAAAATAAATGAAGGTTGGAAACAAGTCTTTGATCAAAACAAGGATGCATATGCACGTGAAATAGATATAGAAAGAAATGATGATAATGATCACTATGATAAAGAACGAGTGACAAAGATACTATTACATGGATTTAGTGATACATATAGTATTTTTTATCTTTGTAATAATCAATTAAACATTGCTTCGGGTGAAGGTTATAGGTTTTTGGGCATATTCAGAAGAGATGAGCTTTCTCACATTGCTTTTTGAGAAAAAATGATAAGACAATGTTACGATAAACTTTACATATCATGATATTTCTCGATGGGAAGTTTTGCGTCAAGATCATGATTTTGCATATCATATAAAGAATTTGTTTAAAAAAAATATGAATTATCCTTATTCAAGTATTTAGTTGTATTTGAATTCGTATAAGAAAAGGAGAATTAAAATGAAAAAAAAACTAATATATAGAGACATTAAAACAAAGGCAAATTTGAAACACATTCTAGCATCAAACATTGTGTATATGGATCTTAGACTAATACAAACATCGTCGAACTATTTTTCAGATTTGCGCAAGAAATTAAATGCAGTGATCCAAAGTTAGGTCCACCAACTTTTTGTTTCGTTTAACAGTGTGGAACATATTTGGGAGCTTGTAGTAAATATTTTGCAACAAATACATCAAGAGAAATAACTGTAAACTGAAAATGAAGTAGAGGAGGATGATATTGATACCTTGATTAGAAATGACCCCATTACTTGTGTACGATATTATAAAAGTAGAATGAATGCTCTACACCAATGAATTTTACATGATTCCAGGTACTTTGGTGATGTTGTTTACTATTTATTTGTAAAAGAATTCCAAAATCGATGAAGCCATCATGAACATGGATTGCTATGGATAAAAAATGCTACTATCTATGGAAAAAGTACGAACATTTAAATATAAAGTTACGTTGACAAATACTTGTGTTGTGATTCAAATAAAGTACCTACAAATATGAAAACTATTGAACATAATCTTCATACAAACACTTGTAGGAAACAAAAATAGATCGTCATACAAATACTTGTAGGAAAGGAATAAAATGCATTGCAAGTTCAATTTTCCAATTCCATCAATGCAAATGTTGTGAAACCAGCTCAAAAAATAGAATAAAAGAGACATAAACACCTTAGAAATAAGCCACTTCGAGGGGGAAACCTCCAATACATTACATGAATGAACAATTCTTGGATGATTCAAATTACAAAACCTCCTTTCTATATATAGGAGTCCATGGGGCCACAATGTAATCCTAGCTGACCTAACAATAATAATTTAAGGGCACAATAATAACAATATGGGGGTTACAAGGGTACAATAATAACAATAAGGGGGTTACAACAATAAAGGACTATACTAGTAATATAGGGACCTAACAGAAAAAGACACAAATACTTGAGCCTATGGAATTCGACAATACAAAAACAAAATTGAATTCAAGAAAAATGTTTGATGCACTAGAGAATATGGAACATGATGAGACATATAAATTTGATAGTTTTCTTGAATAATTAGGTATAAGCGAGTTTGATTATATCCATGCAATTCAATGCAATCTGAAACGAAGAACAATTCTATTGAAAAGAGAGGAAATAGACATGGACTAATAGCTTTGATTGGCATATTCCATTAACCTCGGCTGCAAATACTGATGCCAATTTTGTGCTTTACTCATATGCTACAACTACTTATTGTAGTTCATAAATGACAAAGATAGATAAAGCAATAATGTCAATGTTTAAATTGTATAAAGTGAATCTCAAAAAATTGATTGTGATATCATAGAAACAATTGCAAGACTTGGAAAAGCTTTATTGAACTTACAAAACGTGTCTGCACAAAAAACTGTATATATAGTGTTGTCATTGCCACTTAATACTAGTTCAAGAAAATGTATATTTATTAATACTTCAATAATAGATGATCAAACATTTTTACTAAAAAACCAAAAGATTTGGAGCTTGAATCAAATGATTAATAAAACATATCATGTTTATCAATTATCAACCACTATGTGCAACAACCAAAAAACATTGAACATGTATGCTTAGCGGAATTTGCATTGTGCTATACAATGCAAGGCAGGAAAAGAGGAGGTGTTAAGAGACCATATGCTATAAGATATGTAAAGTATAATAGACATATTGGTCTTGATAAGTATTACATACAAATATTAATGTTTTTTGTCCCATATCGTATTGATGAGAAAATTTTAAGGGAACAATATTGGACTTGGGAAAGTGCATATTTATTATTTAAAGAAATCATAAAATGCAATGAACGAAAGTTCACAAACAAAACGATGAAAATGTGAACTGATATTAATATCATAAAAATTGAGCTTGAAAACAAAGTGAGTGAATTGTTTGAAATAAATGTATGTACATATGAAGAAATAGATAATGAGAAACATTTTCAAGAATATGACATCGAATCAAATTTTCAATATTCACAAAAGGACTGAAATGCAAAATTAATAGCTGAGAGACCTTACCAACTTATTAAACAATCACATATACAAGAAGAAACAAAATTCTATAAAATAATGAGAATACTCAACCAATAACAGGCAAAAATAGTGAAAGAAATAGTGACAGAGAAAAAAAAAAATCCATATCAATCATTGTATGTACCCTTAACAAGTGATTTGGGCGTTAGAAAAATACTTATTGTTATAGAATTATTCCAATCTCTAATTTTCTTGTAAAATAACATACTGGAATATGAAACAACTAAGCTAAAAGGGATCAAAACAACTTATACGGGGAAGGCAACAATATCTTTTGCTTCAGCTGAAAAATTAAACACATTGACAAAACATTGTGAACAACTTCATATTATGCTTATTGATGAGGCGTCTTTGATAGATTAAAAATTATTATATCAAGTTGAAAAACGTTTATGAGAAATAAAGCATACTGCATTGCCTTAGTTTGGAAATATGGATGTAATATTTTCAGGTGAATTGTTCCAAGTGCAACTGATCAAAGGTTCTCTACTTTTTGAGCAACCAATTTTAGCAAAGGAAAAAACAATATATGATTTTTGGAAGGAAAAAAGTGAAATGCTATGTTAGGTCCCTATATTACTAGTTTAGTCCCTTATGGTTATTAATGTAGCCCCCTTATTGTTATTGTTGTACCCCTGTAACCCCAATATTTTTATTATTGTGCCCTTACATTGTTATTGTTAGGTCGGCTAGGATTATATTGTGGGCCCATGGACTCCTATTTATAGAAGGAGGTTTTGGTCATTTGTATCATCCAAGAATTGTTCATTTATGTAATGTATTGGAGGTTTCCCCCTCGAAGTGGCTATTTCTAAGACGTTGATCTCTCTTTTCTTCTATTTTTGGAGCTGGTTTCATAACATTTGGTATCAGAGCTTTGGATTCTAGGGTTTCGCTACTCCAAACAGGTCATCGTGGAATTTTTACTATAACTTTTTTTCTACAAAGGTTCAGAATCTGAAATTTTTAGAGCATGAAGCCGAAATCCTGAGAAACATTGTCGCAAAATTTTAGAGTGCGGTTCACAATATTTTCGGAGATATGATCTATGGAAGTTAGGGAATTTTGCAGGCTCCTGAATTTAAACTAAATAGGTCATTGCAGAATTTTCGCTATAAATTTTTTTCTAAGAGGGTTTAGAAGCTGAAATTTTCAAAGAGCGAAGCCAAAATCCTAAGGAACCTCCTGTAAAAAATTTGGATCTTATTTCGCAATATTTTTTGAGATATGATCTGTGGAAAGTAGGATTGTTTCAGGCTCTCGAATTTCATCTCAAAAAGGTGACTGTGGAAAAAACATCATAACTCTCTCTCTGAGTGTCATATTGGGATTATGTAAAAAGTGGCCATAAGTACACAGACTGTAGTTTTCATCATATCAATTTTAGAGCCAAAGGAGGAAACAGTGACACTTGGAAAGTCGTACAAGTTTGCTTTACTGAACCAGTCCATAATTAGGTCATTGTGGGAGATTGGGAATAACTTTGTCTTGAAGAATCCAAATCAGGTCAGACCTGTGACATTCGAAAGAAGATTTAGAGGGCTACTTTAGGGCCTAATTTCAGATATTGAAGATCCGAATCACATAGATAATTCAGTTTCAATATCGAGCTCTTCAAAAGAAAGAAAGAGGTGTGTATAGTTTTCAAATTACATAAGTCTCGTTTGAAAAAAAAAATTAGTTTGAATTTATTCCAAGGGCATATTGAAGAACAGATATCAGTATTGGGTTCTAAAATTCCCCCTAAAAAGAATTCAACACCCATTAAGCCTTCAGAATGCTCTACTATGACTCATGAAGACGAAGAAACACAACATGAGATATCAAAATTACAAGAGCAAGTGCACCAAATTTCGCTATCGCAAAGAGCAACAAAAATGAAATGGAAGTTTTGAAGAAAGGCGTGGAAACTAAGATGGATGGTTTGAAGAAAGGCGTGGAAGCTAAGATGAATGGTTTGGAAGCTAAGATCAATGAAAAAATGAAAGACAATATGGAAAACATGAAGAATGATCTAAAAGTAGACATGGAAGGTTTGGCAAGGTTGATCCAAGAAATGTTTCCTAATAACGAAAATATAGTAGAGGAAACTCATGGTGAGAACAAAATAAATGTTAATCATGATTTCATAAACTCTAATGTTGGATGGAAGAACCACCATATTTCAAATATGGATACGATGAAGTTTGATGGCAAGGATCCCGTAACATGGATACTACAGATGGAGCAATATTTTGATCTCAATAATGTGCAAAACGCACAAAAGGTATGCATTGCAACTTTACATTTAGAACAAAATACATTTGTATAGAATCGATGCCTTTGCTCCTGTAAAAAAATTGTCACTTGGTCAATTTTTACAGAGTAAATGATAGCACATTATGATGATACAAAAAACAACACCTTCTTTAGCCAATTGATAAATCTCAAGCAAAAGGGTTCAGTGGTGGAGCGCATTGAGGACTTCCAAAAATTGAATATAAGGGTAACTGATATTCTAGAGGAACACAGGATTGATGTCTTCATAGGGACTTTAAAAGATAACATCCAACATGAAGTTCACGTTTGGGAACCTGATTCATTGGAAAAGGCATTCAGGTTGGCAAGAATAATTGAATGTAAAATTATGGCGACAAGGAAGGCTACCACTCACATATATAAAGATGGAAGTGTTGCTACTCCTAGACTTCCACAACCTACAAGGTTGACACCACAACAATTGGAAGAAAAAAGAGCAAAAAGGCTTTGCTATAGTTGTGATAGTAAATACACTAAAGGTCATAAGTGTGCTAAAGAAATTATTTTACATAGATTGTGAAGAGGAAGAAGAAAATGAACAAGAATCTTCAAAAGAAGAGGATATACACCAGGAACCAACCCTAGAAGAGGAAGAAATGAGTCTGACCTTATCGTGTAATGCATTGGCAGGAATTACCACTCCTCAAACTCTCAAGATAGAAGGACATATCAAGAAGAAAAAGGTAATAGTGTTGATTGATTCGTGTAGTACCCATAATTTTATTCATTGTAAGGTAGCCAAGGAATTGAATTGTTTCCTATACCCAGCACCAGAATGTCAAGTGATGGTTGCAAATGGAGGAACTATAAATTGCTCTAGAAAATGCCATAATATCAAGCTGACCATGGGGGAATATGTATTGAATAGTCCAATGCTTTCCATTCCTATGGGAGGTGCTGATGTTGTACTAGGAGTACAATGGTTACAATCTTTGGGGACGGTAGCTTTTAATTTTCAAGAACTTTTCTTGAAATTTTTTTCAGAAGGAAAGGAAGTCGAATTACGGGGTATTGCGGGGAAGCCAGGAAGGATAATAAGCTCTAATGTCATGACAAAGCTTCTAAAGAAAGAACATCGAGGTGTAATTGCACAATTATGCTCACTAGAAGTTCTAACATCAAAATCATCTATTTCTGCAGATCTCCAACAAGTCTTGGACAATCATTCCAAGGTGTTTGAAACTCCCAAAGGACTCCCACCTATTCGTGATCATGATCATGCTATTCATTTGATTCCGGGAAGTGTTCCTCCAAACATCAGGCCTTATAGATATCCTTACTTCCAAAAGAGCGAAATTGAACGTATGATTGCAGAAATGTTAGAGGCGGCTATAATTCAACCTAGTCAAAGTTCTTTCTCTGCTCCTGTAGTATTGGTACACAAGAAGGATGGATCATGGCGAATGTGTCTGGATTATAGGGAGCTCAATAAGCTCACCATTAAAGATAAATTTCCCATTCCTGTGATTGATGAATTATTGGTTGAATTACATGGAGCAATTTATTTTACCAAGTTGGATCTTCGTTCAGGATATCATCAAATTAGAATGAAGACTGAAGATATTCCAAAAATAGCATTTCGAACTCATGAGGGTCATTATGAATTTTGGTCATGCCTTTTGGCCTTACCAATGCACCTTCTACATTTCAAGGGTTGATGAATTCCATTTTCAAACCCTTCCTTAGAAAATTTGTGCTAGTATTTGTTGATGATATACTAATCTACAGCAGGTCTTGGAAGGATCATGTTCAACATGTTGACAGGGTGCTCAAACTATTGCAAGAGAAACAATTATATGCAAAAACATCCAAATTTTTATTTGGAGTACAAGAGGTGGAATATCTGGGTCATATTGTATCTCACGAGGGTGTTAAGGTAGACCCTAACAAAATTAAAGCCATTAAGGAATGGAAAGTCCCCACAACCATAAAGCAGTTGCGAGGATTTCTCGGGTTAACAGGGTATTATCGTAAGTTTGTTAATAATTATGGGAGAATAGTAGCACCTCTAACAAAATTATTGAAGAAAGATGCATTTTCATGGACTCATGAAGCAACTAAGGCCTTTGAACATCTTAAAGAGGCAATGTGCCTAGCACCGGTCTTAGCTATGCCAGACTTCACAAAAACCTTTATTGTGGAATGTGATGCCTCAGGAAATGGAATTGGTGTTGTTTAATGCAAGAAGGAAGACCCATTGCTTTTGAAAGTCGTCCAATCAAAGGAAAGTATTTACAGAAACCTATTTATGAGAAGGAAATGTTAGCAATACTACATGCACTAAGAAATGGCGAACTTACCTAATGGGAAGACACTTCAAGGTAAAAACTGATCATGATAGTCTTAAACACTTTTTGGAACAAAGACTATCGTCAGAAGAACAACAAACATGGGTCACAAAGATGTTGGGTTATGACTTTGAAATAATCTACAAAAAAGGGAAGCTGAATGTTGTTGCAGATGCACTCTCAAGAAAGAATGAAGACGTGGAAGCATTGCTTTGTGCCATTTCTATTATCCAACCAGATTGGATAACCGAAGCAAGAGATGAATGGAAGAAGGACAAAGATGTATGGACACTCATTCAAAAGTTGCAGCAAGATCCTAGTACATCTGATACATTTAGTTGGAAAAATGATTCCTTATGGTACAAAGATCACTTATATCTTTGTAAAAATTCCCAACTAAAACAAAAGATTCTTCTGGAATTGCACACTTCTCCTTTAGGAGGACACTCAGGATTTTTTAAAACTTACCACAGGGTGAAGAAAGAATTTTTTTGGGATGGCCTTAAATCTGATATTCAAAAGTTTTTGGCGGAATGTTTGGTTTGCCAGCAGAATAAAGTTGAGACAATTAAGACCCCGGGACTTCTACAACCTTTATCCATTCCAAGTCAACGTTGGGAGGAGATTTCAATGGATTTTATCATAGGTTTACCTAAGTACGAAGGAAAGAGTGTCATCATGGTGGTAGTTGATAGACTTACCAAGTATGCACACTTTTGTGCATTATCTCATCCATTTAAAGCAAGTATAGTTGTTACTACATTTATGGACACAATTCAAAAGCTACATGGAAACCCAAGGGTTATTGTGAGCGACAGAGATCCCATTTTTACTGGAAATTTTTGGACGGAGTTATTTTCTTGTTTGAGTACTCAATTAGCTCATAGCTCATCTTATCATCCTCAATATGATGGTCAAACTGAGATAGTAAATAAATGTTTGGAAGGATATCTTCGTTGTTTTGTATCTGATAAACAAACACAATGGGTCAAGTGGTTACCTCTCGCTGAATGGTGGTATAACACTTCCTTCCATATTGCAGCAAAAATGACCCCATTTATGGCACTTTATGGATATCATCCACCATCCATCACATCATCTTTAAGGGAAAATTCGAAGGTTCAAGCAGTGGAAGATCACATCGAGCATCAGCAAGAAGTTCTCCAACTCTTAAAGGATAACCTGAATTTGGCACAAATCGAATGAAACAACAGGCAGATCAACATCGTAGCGAGAGAAGTTTTGATGTAGGAGATTGGGTATTTTTACGGCTACAACCATACAAACAAATGTCCCTCAAGCAAGTAAAGAAGGATAATAAATTATCGCCAAAGTACTATGGTCCTTACAAGGTGTTGCAAAAGATTGGTACTATGGCATACAAATTGGAGCTTCCTGCTTCTTCGCAAGTGCATCCAGTTTTCCATGTTTCATGCTTAAAGAAGGTTATAGGTGAAAATCTTCCAGTTCAAACTATATTGCCAGAACTTGATGAGGAAGGAAAAATCATATTGGAACTTGAAGCAGTCACAGAAACAAGAACTCGACAGCTACGAAATCGATCAATTTTAGAGTATCTCGTCAAGTTGAAGAACTTACCCACTAAATATTCTACATGGGAGGATGATAATTTTATACAGAAGCACCCATAGCTACTCAAGCGTTGAGGACAACGCTTTTTTTAAGGATAGGGGCATGTTAGGTCCCTATATTACTAGTTTAGTCCCTTATTGTTATTAGTGTAGCCCCCTTATTGTTATTGTTGTACCCCTGTAACCCCAATATTGTTATTATTGTGCCCTTATATTGTTTTTGTTAGGTCGGCTAGGATTATATTGTGGGCCCATGGACTCCTATATATAGAAGGAGGTTTTGGTCATTTGTATCATCCAAGAATTGTTCATTTATGTAATGTATTGGAGGTTGCCCCCTTCGAAGTGGCTATTTCTAAGGCGTTGATCTCTCTTTTCTTCTATTTTTGGAGTTGGTTTCATAACATGCTATGAATTGCATACCACAATGTGTCAAAAATATAACAAATTTGTTGAAATCCTTAACAAAATGTGAGTAATCAACAATATGAGTAAGACATAGAATATATAAACTATTTGTGCTATAGACCCACTCCACTTGATCCGTTGTTTCCATATCCATTTTACAAGAATGAGGATGTACAAAAGCATAACGAAAAAATATTGTCACTTGTAAAGGAAGCACTAATAGTTCTTAATGAAATTGAGAAATGTCAAAGTAAGGAAATAGGCTATGCAACACATGAGAAAAAAATGAGATTACTATTCAGAATCCTTATCAAAATCAATGTTCTCATTGAGCTATATGTAAGAAACTATAATACAGAGGATGGCCTTGTTAATGACGTTGATGGAATATGCAAAAAATATACGAAAAATAGAAAAATGGTTGATGTGTTATGGATAGATTTTTTAAATCCAAAAAGTGGTAAACCAAAAAGAAATAAGTATCATGAAATATATGACAAAAAAATTTCACCAAATTGGACTCCACTATTAAGTGTTCCAAAACCATTGGCATGTCATAGCAAGAGCTTTAGAACTATAGTGCATAAAAAATTTCCGTTACAACTATCTTGTGTTAGAACAATTCAACGATCATAGGGTTTAACGTTGAATGGACTTGCATTTAAACTGAGTGGTATATCGAAACATGGACTAGTTTACACAACATTGTCACGTGTTTTTTTTTTCCATGGAGAAAATCAAAATTTTTATTGAGAAAATAAAGAGTTACATTGCACATGCATTCCTTTTAGTGTGGGCCTCATTTGAGAAACCCTACAGAAGACTAACCGAAAGAGGATTGACCATTTCAAAAATAAAATCCAATTGTTCACCAATTTTAACCATTCACCAAAAGTGACATGTATGCCCCGTGACTGTGCTTGTGCCTCCTCTTATGAAAAGAAACGAGTCCAAACATGAATAGAAAAAAAGTCTATTAAAAAAACCCATGTTCAATAACATAAAATAGTTTGAAGTATCATGCTTATGAAGAAAGTACTAATTTAAGTCCTTTAGTTTGTGTAACCAGAAAAATTCATATATACATGTAAAAATTAAAGTCAAGATCTATTCCTCTAATTTTTTGGCTACCCAAATCCTCCTATATACCTTCCTTAGAAAGGAGGTATGCTGCAACATTACGTTCCCTGTAAATATGACACACATATATGTAAGTAAAATGTTATTTCAATATCCATATATCCTCAAGAATAAGACTTGGTAAATATTTTTGACAAATGAATTCCTTGTTGAACCATTTTATGATGTTTTGTGAATCTTCGAAAATTTAGACAAAGAGATGACCGAAGTGAATAAGGCAACATAAAAGGTAGTGAA
This sequence comes from Pinus albicaulis, assembly GCA_034641835.2. Taxonomy (NCBI): domain Eukaryota; kingdom Viridiplantae; phylum Streptophyta; class Pinopsida; order Pinales; family Pinaceae; genus Pinus; species Pinus albicaulis. The sequence goes on along the minus strand of CM076577.1, from coordinate 292,844,899 downwards.
TAGATTTGAGTTTTGCATAATTATTAGTGCCACGACCCAGGCCTACCGAGGCTTCCAATATTTTGCATGAGCTGACATGAATCACTGAACCCGCCCATAGAGGTTTTCAAGGCTAGATGCTCCATCAAAATATGTCCAAGGGCTGTCACCCCTTATCTGTTCGGGACTGATCACTTTGGGATTTGATTTGGATTTTTGAATTGGCATTAAATCATAGATGGTTGCACATTCTATTGCTACTTGGTGATGCAGAGTCCCTTGTTCTCTTAAGATACTCATGTTCCTAGCTAACAAAATCCCCCAAGAGATTAGGAGTGGAATCAATTTCCAGTTTTCATCCTGGCTACCGTTCCAACAACCCTGCCAAGCTTCGTTTGCATTTACCCCAATCCATCTTTGAGACTTGCCAAGAAGCTTCAAAGATTCTAACCAAACTAACTTGCTATAGGAATAATGGATGAAGAGGTGAGAGAATGATTTAGAATCTGATTTGCAAAAAGAACACCAACCTGACCCCTCCTCCTTTATTTTTTGGATATTATGCCATGTTGGGAATTTGTTTCTCAATATACACCAGAATAATTGCCTAGATTTTGTTGGGAATTTTAGTTTCCATAGCAGTTTTCCCATCATTATGGTGCCTCCCACCCCTTCCTAGACATTAAGTATGAGTATCCTTGGACAATATCTACCTGAAGGGGCATGGACCCATCTCAGTTCATCTAGCTAGTCTCTGAGACAGACATTTGAAGGCACAAGTTCATTCGTGTAGTGTTTGCATGCCTCATTCAATTGTGGATCTAATTGAAATTCCTCGCCTGACTTCCAATCTTGCTTCCATATCGAGGAGAAACCAATTTTCTCAATTTGACTTAAGAAAAAATACCCTTTTGAGGATAGATGGGTTCTTAATTCTCATGGCAATGAGAAACCCTTGTTACAACCACCTAGGGGTCTAATCCAATTCTAATCTGATCAAATTTTCCTATTTGCCATATCAATCCCTCGTCAATTATTTTCAGTGACCTAAGGGTGGATTTCCACACCACCGATGCATGGAAGGGCTTTTTGTCAGGGGTCTGCAACTATTCAATCAAAGGCTTTGAGCTGATGCATTTTATTTTTATAACCATAGTCCAGAGGGTTACCTTCGAGGGAATTCTCCAACCCATTTTTGCTGCCAAGGTTGACAAAAAAGAGGGAAGCTCTTTTATGCCCCAGCTGCTCCAATAATTTGGTCTGGAAATCTTGTCCCATGCTACCTGTGGGAGCACTGCCTCCTCCTTTGAACCCGCCCACAGAAATTTGCTACAAATTTTTCTTATCGTCTCCAAAATTCCTTTTGGCATCCAAGTTAGTGTAGCCCAGAAAACTGGGATAGACGTTAACATTGACTTTATTAACACCATCTTGCTTGCTCTGGAGAACCATTTATAACTCCAATGTTTTACCTTTTTTTTCAATTTTTTCCACCATCCACATCCAGTCTACAGATTTGTAGGAGTTAGGTTTGAGGAAAAAACCTAGATATTTGAAGCTTTCGTCCTCCGCCTTAACCTCAAAAGGGAGCTCCCCTGAAATCCTTCTGGAATCCTCTCTCGAGAGGCCGTCCAATAGAACATAATATTTTTGTACATTTATGCTCATACCAGTGGCTGTGAGGAAAAGATCAAGTGTAGATTTTATGTTTTTGATGTCCCTTCCACTACCATCACTAAAGAGGAGTATCTCATCAACGAATAAAAAATGAGTGATATGGAGATTTATCACTACTTCAATGCCTTTGACGTCACCCCTTATTTTTTCTTCTACCAGCATCTGACTTATACCTTCTGCTTCCAGGAGAAATAGCAGTGGTGAAAGAGGGCACCCTTGTCTAAGTCCTATTTGGCTCTTGAAGAAAGGAGAAGCTGCCCCATTGATCAACACCACAAAACTAACATCGGAAATGCATTCCATCACTGAGTTGGTGAAATCTATATTGAAGCCCATATGAGTCAACAACATCCTTATGTATAACCAACTTATCTTGTCATATGCCTTTGATAATTTGATTTTTATGATCATCCATTTTCTCCTATTCCTTTTGATGTTGTGCATTTCTTCTTGAGAAACTCCAATTTCTTCGTGTATTTGCCTTCTGATCCAAGAACCCAAAATATTATTTAGATATTTTTCTAGACAAGATCGACTTTAGTCTGACTGTTATGAATTTAGAAATAATTTTGTATATGCAGTTATAGAGTGATATAGCTCTAAAATCATCAAATGAGCCAGGCTCTTCCGAAAATTCTACTGTCCACCCATCTGGCCTAGGGCTCTTATCCTTTTGCATTGATTTAAGGACTCCTTCCACCTGCTCCTTTGTCACCGGGCTTGACAGCATCTCATTTTCCTCTTCCTCAACATATATGGGGAAAAATTGTGCCACCCACACCATTTTAGCTATAGTCACTACATCAGGGGCTTTGAAAAGATTTCTGAAGTGGTTCCTTCCCATGGTAACTAGATCCTCAAAATATTTTGCGATACTATCATCCTCTGTCGTCATCCCCCAAATGGTATTTGTATTCTTTCTCCCTTTAGCATAGCTATGAGATAAATTTGAGTTTTAATCCCCTACTGAAAACCAAATTTCTCTTCTCTTTAATCTCCGCTATTCTTCCCTTTCCAGGAAAATTTTCTTTCTTTCCATCTCCAGGATTTTTATTTTTCCCTTTTTTTCCAATGTTTCGCATCCATCTTCCTCTAGGTTCTCCATTCTAGCCAACTCCTCTCCTATCCATTTTAAATTCTCCTCCTCTTTCTCTTTTCTCCATTTTTCCCACTCAATGGTGGCTTTCTTCATTCATTATAGGTTCTCCCAAAAGTGGGTAACTTTGTTTAAACCCTCCTCTTCCCCCAGTGATCTCCAGGTGCCCTTGAAAAGGGAGTTGTAGGATTCCTCCTTAAGCCATATGAAGTTAAATTTGAAGGGCGATCTTAGTTTGGCATTGGATCCTTTGATCTACAAGAGAATAAGACGATGATCCGATTCCCCCCCTTCACCAATCCATTGCCTAAGAATAGGGATTCTATCCACAAGCTCCTATTTGATTAGGAATCTATCCAGCCTCTTTGCAACCCTAGCTTCACCAATTCTAATGTTCCGCCAGGTTGGTATCATGTTTAGAATATTTATGTCAATAAGCTTACCATCTCTAATTTTGTTTGAGAAATAGTCAGAAAAAGGGTCAGTACGAGTAGGAGTAACCCACGTTTCCACCTGTCCAAGTGATAAATTGAGGTCCCCTCCTACAATCAGGTTTGTATTTCCCATGAAGGATTTTTCCCACAACTCATTCCAAAAAACCATTCGATCTTGACATGGCCCGTATATATTCAGAAGGAGGAGATTTGTGCATAGGTATATGGAGTAGGTTTCAAGAGCTAGGGCCTGCTCCAAACCCCACAAGCTAATCAGTTTGAATTTTCCTTCTTTAAATCCTAGGACAAGACCCCCAGAATATTCTTTGGTGTTTAGACACTGAAAGGACCATCCCGGGAATATCTTAGAAATCGATGATTTGACATATTCTCCTGATCCTAACGTTTCTTGGAGTATTATTACATCCATGCCATATTTGGATATTAATGCCTCGAGATCTAGTTTTTTGGAACTACTAGCCAACCCTCTACAGTTTAGGGAAATAATAATCATTTGATCACCAGGCCTGGGGTGTGAACTTATCTAAGTACCCTTGTTAAAGACCCCTGCTTCCCATCTGCTATGTATAGTTTGGATCTAATATGTTCTTTGGACAGGTTTAACTTCCTACCCCTTTGCTTTGGGTCCAAGGAAGGATCCAAAAGGTTCCCTAAACCTCCTACCACTTCTAGAAGGTTTTCCTTCTTTTCTTAGGGTCTCAGATTGTAAGGGCTTCTCTCCCCTTCATGTTTTATAGAACCAGGAATGCTCGAGAGGGGATAGGGATGCTGTTCCAGGTTAAGCTCCGGTATAGATGTGACTATGTTGTCCAATGAATCGTTTATGGATTTTAAATGTATATGAGAAATTACATTATGAGAAGGTCTGGAAGGACGAGGCCCATAAAGCAGAGACAAAAAATCCGTAACAAAATCAAAAAGGGAGGAGGAAGGTCGAGTACAATACCCTCATTCATTGGTATTGTTGTATCCATAGTTTCCTCCACTGTCATAGCTTGGCTTGACTCCTGTTCCATCTCCTGTATTTGTGCCTCCATCTCTTCCATCTGCGTATCCATGGTCTCCTCCTATAACCTTGGCATAGGATCCACATTCTTTTGTTCCTTATTTATATCCGATGGAGGCCTCTCCACTGTTATCCCTTTCTCCTTCTAAAACTTGTTCTTTCCCTTCTTGTGTTTCCCCCTCTTCCTTATACTTAGAGGGAAATCCTTTGGTAGATGTCCATATCGATGACATCTATGACAACGGAAAGGGAGCTTTTCATAGGAGAGAGCTTGGATGAAGGACTAATCTATGTAGTGCAGCTAAATAGCCTCTTTTATGCCTTCTTGGGGGTTTAGGCACACCAAGATTCTTGCCATCCCATGTTCCCTTGTCTACTTCCAATAATTGCTCGAGCTCATTCCCTATCTATCTAAAGATATTTTCCGACCAGAGAGGGTGCGGGAGGCCTAGGAGTTGAACCCAAATTGGAAGGTCTGCCACATTATCTCTCTATGCATCGAAAAAAGGGCTCCATCATTTGAAGAAAATTGGAGCCCGGCCAAAACCCCAATTCCTCTCCAAAACCCACTGTATTGGTTCCTTACTTTGAAATTCCATCATAAACCATCCATTTGTTAAGTTTATCGTCTTGAATTGTTGGTAAGGAGATTCTTTCCAAGCCTTGGTTGCCCATTCCTTAATAAAATTCGTTGAGTACTTCTTCCCTTTGGCTCTTCCAACCAAGGTGAGTTCAGCTGTTTTCTTTGCTTCGTCAACCAAGATGTCGATACCCAGGACCAGACTCAAGATCTTCTCCTTTCTTCTCACTACCTTACCTTTTTCCTTTTTCCCCCTAAGTTATCGGTTCCCCCTTCATCTCCCTGCTCTGGACGACGTCGCTGTTCGAGGATTTCCACTTCAGCATATGCATTAACCCTAAACCCCTTTTTCCCGCTTCTGTGATCTCTGGTTTGCCCTTCCAGCTACAGGACTGAATCCGAGATGGAACCCTCTAAAACATCACCAGGGGAAGGCTAATAACCTTTATGAATTTCCTAAGAGAAGAGAACTGCCAAATATCTCTCATCTTCTATAGTCCCTCCTTCCCATCTCTGCGATTCAGCCCAAACCCTCCTGTCTCTTGCAATGACATCGGCTATGTTCTCCAAGCATTCCTCCCCTAGGTAACCTTGTAGCCTCCTTTCTCCCTCTCCTGGATTTCTCGGGGGTCTACGCACCACCAAACCCTCCACCACTCTGCCCTTTCTCATGGATGTGGAGGAGAGCTCCCCTCCCAAGCAAGATTTAAGACCCTGCGTCTTCAGATAGCCACAACTAGCTATTATATCCTCAAGAACCCTTGTAAAAATAACAGAGCGCTGCAAATCATGGAATATACCACTTACCGACTGAAGCCCCACTTATGCACCAAGGATTTTTGCAGGCTCTTGAATTTCCACTGGTGTCTCTATCATTAGAGTACATTTGGTGTGAACAATTACAAGAAGTAACGAGAAATTTTATTTTTCGGGAATAGACAATTATTGATCACATTTGGACAAATTTTTCTTTTTAAAAGTGTCATGTTCATATTTCACATTCATACTTGAGTGATCTAGTTCATGCTTGGATACACTTTGTGTGATTATAATCTTGCAAAAGTTATGCATTTTATTTTGAAGCAATAAATTTCACTCGCAATTGTAAATTCAATACAACAATTTTTTGTAAATCTTGACTATTTCGTATAAGTTGAAACGATACATTTGTTTGTTCGTTTTCATGCAGAGTCAAAAATGGAAAAGTAATTAATTTAACTGTTACAAGGCGATAAGGACCATAGATTGCAGAAATTGTATATACTTTCGAGGTATGAGTATTCTTAAATATTTAAGTCTTTTTTTCCCTTTTACTTTTTTCAATGTTTGATAACTCATATTTGTTACTTGTATTATCATAACTTAAACTAATTTCTAGTTGCACAAGTTCAAAAGATACGAAAGATGCACAAATTTTGTTACGAATGTGTGAATGTGCGGAAGTGTTGTTGTATTTTTTGCATGTTCCTTCCCCTGTACATACTCGCCGCTTGGCACATTTTCTTTGCATACTTCCATCGCATGTGACACTTTTTCCATTCGCTCATGAACTCTTTTTAAATGTGATTATTTTTTTAACTAAATTTTATTTAAGGAACATATTACGTGTTTACGAACATAAACAAAATATGGTTAAAAAATAAGAAAGTAGAGCAAATTGCAATGATTGGCCAAAGATACATGTGTCTCTGAACTTTTTCAAATCTGTGTGTCAGGTTATTTGTAAATCAAAGTCGACAACAACATAGTAGTGGGGACTAGCCAAGCAATCAAAGTTATTCGTAGTAGGGATAACTAAGCACACCTTTTGTAGTGAGAGTTATTGTTGACAACTTGTAAGCTAATTGTCATTATCATAAATAATTCATACTAACGCAGAAGCAAAATGCGTAATAAATGGATGAGATGGTTTTGGAATTTCGAGATTTATTTGCACTAGTTTTTGTAAACGTTGGATTTGGTATCTTCAATTGCTATTTATTGAAAAATGTCCTATATAAAAAATTTCACATTTGTAATAGTAATAATTTATTTCTCATTTGCAATAGTAACAACTGGTGATTATATACAAAACCAAAAAATTGTGCAGTTAACCAACATTGAGAGCGTTATTAATTGAGAAAGTGTTTTCAGGTAAAAAACAAACATGGATAACAGAGGAAGAAAAGAAGCTATTTGCAATGATACAATTAATTGTGATCGTATCGATGATAAATTTCATTGGTCAATTGCATATGATTTTATGTGAATCTAACGACATAAGAGAAGAAAAAACAAGATTTGGACTAGTGGATTGGCGAATGTTGCATGTGTGACGAAAGTTTTTGATTTTAGGGAAATTGTTCATTTATGCACAAACAGTTTTGATTCAAGAACAAGAATAATTGTGTTATTAGTGAACAGGATTCCTATGAATCCAAAGGAATTTAGATGGATATTCAAGCTAACAGAGCCTAACACGCACTTAAAATTTTCAGAAGTAAATAGTTTCCCGAAGTCAGAGGCAGGTGAGGCTAACATTGTTGAAGATTTCATTTCTCCAACTTCTCAAGTTTCTTTTGATATTTTTGTTCTAGATATTTCTTTGTTTAAATAGTCGTTTAGGGACTTTTGTTGGCTATGTGCACGCATGATGGGTCAAGAAACTACAACAAATGTTCCAAAATGGATTCTCTATATGATTTATCACAGATACAAAAAATATTGTATATTCAATTGGGCTAATACAATTTCTAATGAATTGGATTTTCATTTAGTCAATTTTTCAGGACCAATAGGATCTTCATGATGGCATATTTGATAACAACTTTGGTTCCCAGCCATGTCTTGCATGACCTGTCATATAATCCTAAATTCAACGATGAATCGAGAACCAATGCAATTATGGTATCCTATATTGTGGAAGAACAATGCATCTTTAAAATTTTATGTAATTCAATATGTATTTGTAAAGCAAGTCGATTGCATAATAACTAGACAAGAGTCTCAACGAATATCTGCACAAGCACATGTTTTCCTATGGGGTAAAGGAATGCATGAAGAAAGAGAAAGTAATACACTAATTCATTTATGTATTTCAAGGTAATTCATTGTTTTTTCCAAAATTTATTATAGATAGGTATTTTGTTGCTAAAGTTTGTAGGCAATACCATGACTAGTTGATTATATTTTAAAGAAAAAAGACATACAATTTATTTCTTTGTCACTTGCTATTGGACAAATCACAGTGAAGAATGTGGCTCATGTTGTAGAGTTTGTAGAGACTTTTCATCCTTTTAACTTAAGTTAAGTTGAAGCCATTAAAGATTTTGATAAGGAGGGTCTTTTTAGCACACACTTGGAAACTATTGGGTATGGAAACTTGTTTCCACAAATTAAAGAGAAAAGCGAGGAAAGTCAAAATGAATCAACAAAAAATTGAGGTTTATTCGTAGATGCTAAATAAATTGTTGAACAATCAAGTATCAATGCTTCTGTAGAGAAATTTGTACCTTCCACAAATGATACTGGTGTGAGTTCATCCTCAAGTCAAAAAAAGATAAAATATACTACAAATACGAAACTGGTTCGCGATGAGCTATCATGTAGCGGAAATGACAAAGAGACTAATTGAAGATTCATTGCAGAAAGAAAATATACATGTGAATCGACCAAATCTATAAGTCTTATGAAAGCAGGAAGTGTTGAAGGAGATATTGACATAGAAGTTGACAACATCATGCCACCTGATTGGGTTAGTGATTGTGTAATAGAAAATTAGAAATCAATTGAGAAAATTACTAAAGAATTTATTACTTTTGATGCCATTCTGTCACATTTCAAAATGCAAAGTATGATAGGTGTAGTAAAAATTTGAAGATTAAGAAAGTAAAGGTTCGTAACAAAAAGTTTATTAATCAATTATATAAGCAGGTGAATCTCTTTGGAGTTGTAAGCACATCTCTCATGAAACTACATCAAACTACGAATGATGTACTTGCACAATATTTTTGGCGAGAAAGAAGGTCTCTGAGCAAGACCCAGGTTCAGGAAAGAGGCCAACAAGGTTTCCACAGTAGTCTAGCACAATGCCGAAATTTTCACCCTACTCCGAAGAGCAAAGAGTCTCACCCGAGGCATGCCATGACCTTAGTAAGGTTAGGAACAAATCAAGTATCGACCGATCACAACTATAGAGCAAAACAGAAAGAACTAGAAACAACAAACATATCTTACTACTTTACACAAGATACCACTCATTAAGCATATTCAGGATGCAAAATCAAAATTTAAAAGCGGGCAATACATTCACAGTAATCAAATGCATAACACAAAACTCATACCATTAAACCCAGGTATAAGTATGTTTCATTATCAATAACATACAACTACATTACTCTACAGAGTTGATTACAGAGAGACAGATTACAACAATTACAGAACGGAACAGAGCTCTCCTGTAGCTGTCTTCCTCAGCCCTCTATTGGACTAACCCCCGCGTCTCCGCTGTCTAATTGCCTATTTGTTCCTTTGCCAACGTGACTGTCAGTTTTCCCTCTTTTCCTACTTTATTGTTTGCCGCATCTTCATGATCACTAGGAGTTTCGCTGTTTGTCCTTGTCGCTCATTCTTGCCATCTATGCTGGTTTTCCGCAACTGCTGCACCACATGTTCTCCAGTTATCCTCAATCGTGGCAGCTCCCTGTCTACCGTGGTTGCGCTCAGCCACCTGTTCTCCGCAACTCAAAAACCATTTCATTTTCAAAACGAGGGCCCCAATAGGCCCCGACCACATGTTATTGACTCGTCTTGAGTCAATCCTTTTATGTTGCCTCAATCTCCATTGGTCTGTTTGCCTCTATGGCTGGCCCTGTCTTCTCTGTTTCCTCTCTCTGTCCAAACAAGGGTTGCAACTCGGGAACCTTTGCCAACGCTGAAGATTTGAGTTTGGAAAAGTCATTAATTGCATGTGTCCATTCTTTAATGAGATGATCAGTTTGTGTGGCAACTTGTTCAGCTTTAGTTTCTCCTGCAACGACCTACAGCTTGCTGAATACCTCTTTAATTTTGATTTCGGCCTCAGCGGCCATTTGTTGGATTGCTTCTGCAGTATGCTTGACTGGTTGCCTCAGTTCTCTGAGGACCTACTTTGTGGCAGCAGAGTGCTCTTCGATCTTCTGTATTGTGGTCTCCAGTGCCTCCACTTGATTGTATAACTAGGTTATGCCAACGGGATCTATGGCCTCCTTTATTTCTCGTGAAACCTGCTGTAGTTGTGCCGAGTTTGGTTGGGCCTTCATAGTTAACGAGGTTGAACACTTGTGCAAATGATTTAGAAGGTTGTAAGCCTCTTTCACCGTGGTCCCTAGGGTTTCCTGCATTCTGGTTTCTTGTTTCTGCTTCTTCGTGACCTTCTTGGCATATATGACAGCTAGATCTGGTAACGTCTGTCTTGTCGCGAGCGCTTCCTTCAGCTGTTGATTTTCCTTGCTGAGATTCACACAAGCTATCTTCATGCGGATAGACCGTTTGACTATGGTGAAAGACGATATGTCTCCCAATGTCTTGTCATCCCGAGCCATTACTGTTGGTCAGAGATCCTTGAAAATATTTGTCACCTTCTCCAATTGTTCCTACAGACTTTCCTTCTCTCCCTTTAACTGGTTGCGCTCTTCAGTAAGCGCATTGATCTGCAGTTGTTGCTGTTCGAACTTCTGTTGGAGGTCATTGTGTAGTCATTTTGCCTATTGTGTTGCACACTGGATGAAATTTTATAGTTGTTCTATGCCCCAGGTCTGCATACTCTCAGCCCCAAACATATCGTGGTTTGGCGATCTCTCTCTGAGTGGTTGACCGCTGGCTATTGATCTGGCTGAGTGCTCATGTGGTGATGTGGGTTGGTTCTATTGTGGCAGCTGACTCCCTGGGTCGTTCATGCTTATGGTTGGCTGAATCTGCTGTAGTATCAAATTTTCCTGCAGAAAAGGGTTCAACTCCTTGGGTGAGGGCATTGTGTCCACGGTAAAAGATGCCCCATGAACTAATAGGTTTAGGAAAGTTCCCTGTCCCACCAAAGGTTGGTTAAACTTGGGTACCATAACCGTACTCGAGTTAACTTATGCCTCGTTATCTCCATTTGTATTGCTTTTTGCCTCGACTGGGTCTAAAATGGTTGCTGAGGTAGACGGAGTGCGGGTGGAATGGTATTTGGAAGTGAATGACGTGTGAGGCAAGGAATGGTGAGTGTGAGGTTAAGAGGTATGAGTGTGGGGTGGAGATGAAGTTTGAACATTCAAAACTGAGAATGGATTGAACATTGGGAGCTCGGAGGTTACCTGGGGGGCCACCTCTGGCTCCTCTTGAATTGGTGCTCCCGTATCCATAGGTTGCATGTGATCTTCCTCAGTGAGATCAAATATTTTCCTAGGCACCATGACTCTTGCCTTCTTGGCCTTATGAGTAGCTACGGGTGGTTTAGGTGCCTTACTCTTTCGGATTGGAACTTCTGTGGTTGCTAGGGGTGAATGAAACATGGTGGATGGCAGGGCAGTGATTATGGGTGCAACTAATGAAGGTGATGCAGAACTTGAGGCTTGAAACTCTGAAAAAGTAGGAAACACAAGAGAAACATTGGTGAGAGTTTGAATTACCCGATTGAAGCCCTTTACTGTAGTGTCCAGCTCCTCTAGTATGGGTGTTAGTTGTAGCTGAGACATTATGCTCAATGTCTCATCCAGTGTCTCCCCTGGTAGCGCTTTTGGCAGCGTGACCTCGAATGAGTAGTGATGGATTCCACTTCTGATCTCCATTCCCACCCCCGACCAGGAACAAACTTCGGTGTGGAATGTATTTTCGTCAACCTGAAACTTTAACGATCTCATTTTAAACGTTGTTTCATCCACGCAGGTGGGCCTGATGTATGTCTGCTTGTGAGTGACCCTGAACCATATATGAGAAGAATATCTGTCCAGCAGACTCCTCGGAACCCTTTGCTACCTCGCCACTATATCCACCATTTGCCTATACGAGAATGTGAATGCCTCTTTGTTTACCTCCTTGGTGCTAGGGTCTCCTGAGATCTTCCAGGGTGTAAACTTCATCGCCATTGGCTGACCACTTGTGATTTCTGTGAGCTGTCTCACCCCCGGGTGAGTCCATTTCCACATTGCAAATGTCATGATGAGGTAGTTGTAGATGAAACCAGTGGCTCTTTTGTAGTTATCTTCGCAAGCTTCGAACAGTTCGTTCAACATAAACGTACACCAATTCAACTAGGTTCATTGGAGGTAGTGTTCCACAGCTGAAATGGTGTCGAGGGTGCATTCACCCTTCATGCAGTGCCTCATTGGCTGGACTATAATCATGTAACATGAAAATTTAACTGTTTTGTTGTTTATGAGGTCTATCTTCGCCCCCTTCCCTCCTCTTTTAGTGTCGTATTTCTTATAATAGTCACAATCTCTCGCCTTCTTTGCTCTCTTGGAGACAGTCTGGAACGCCATGGAGACATCCCTTCCTTCTGCTGATAATCCCATCAGCCTGTGAATATCTTCTACATGTATCGATATCTCCCTCCCTATCCATAGTGACCCGTTCTGGAGTCTTCTCAACAGGAATTTCGTACACTGCATTGCTACTCCTGTGGTTCCGAACACTAAGATGTTCCTAAGGTTTAATATTGTCAACTGTTGGATACCTTTGAACTCTGGATTCAATCTTGCTGCTTCCTCTCATCCTTCCGTAGCGTAATTTTCTATGTAAACATGCCTCTTCATCGTCGGAAACTGGTATGAATCTGTGAAATCTGTTTCGATCAATGACGCATTATCATACTTTCCCACTAGCGATTCCATTATCTGAATTCTCTCGTCGAGCTGAGGCTCGACGACTGCTGGTGCTACCTTGGTCATCTTTGATCTTCTTTTGTACACTTGCAGTGCTACCCCTGCTCTTTCTCTATAAATTCCTGCTACTGGATTCTCTCTTTGGACTTCTTCTGATGAGATTTCGCTTATTGCTGCTGTTGTTTCTTGTTCTAACTCGGAATTATCCAACGTTCTCATGCTTTCTTCTTTCATGCGGGTTAAGTAATGTAACCCGCACGAATGAGGTTGATAAGACCCCATAACTAATTAATTTTTCTGCCTCCCCTGTGGCTATAATCGTGTGATTAGTTACCACGATGAGGTGTGTTATGACATGGCTAACTGTGACTTCGGGATTTGGGCAAACGTGATGGGTAATGATTATGGCTTAATATAGAAAATTTATTACGGTATGGATGTTACTAATTATGGTAGTTAATTCTGAAATCTGGGTAATCCTATGGACTAACATGGGTATGATGGGTCATGATAACGAAATGATGTTTGACACGTTTGGCTTTCTAATATGGATGACATGCTGGACACTACCCTCCCCCTGACCACAATCGGTTGCGATGCGGTCTCCGCATCGCAACAATGAGTTTTCTTTGTTATTGCAATTTGTGCTTTATTGGGATTCCTATCTATTCTCTTCTCGGGTGCGAGAGAGTTATTGACTCAATCTATCTCTAGTCTACCCTACTAACTCCTCTCAGTTGTGAGAGTTATTTGAAAAGGATGTAATGAAACTTACTCGTGATAAGGCTTCAGGCGTGCGCCATTCACCCATCCTGGTAACACTTGGTCGTCCAGTTGTGCTAACTGAGTTGCTCCTGGATCTCGAATTTCAATTACATGGTATGGTCCCAACCAATGCATTTTGAGCTTACCTGGGAATTTTTGGAACTTTTTGTCATACATTAAAACTTTTCCTCCGACCGTAAACATTTTATGTTTGATATGACGGTCATGCCAAGCTTTCTGTCTGTCTTTTTGCAATGTCTATCTTTTTTGAATTCCACCAAAAACCTACCCTCTTCAAGTTCTTATAGCTCATGTAGGTGCTCCTTCACTGAGTCTTCCTCTGTTAAATGTAGTGTTGAAGCGATTAGCAGGCTTGGTATGATAAATTCTGCATATACCACTGCTTCCCTCCCATACACCAGCTGGAAAGGAGTCTGGTCGTTCAGTCTTTTCACAGTTGTCTTGTACGCCCATTATGTTGCTGGTATGTGCTCATCCCAGTCATCTCGATTGGCAATGCAAATATTTGTTAGTCCCTTTTCAATAATCTTATTAAATGCTTCAACTGTTCCATTTGCCTGAGGATGGTACAGACTGCTCTTATGATGTTGTACCATAAAATTTTCTAACAGAGATTTGATTGTTGCATTGTTAAAGTGTGTATATTGATCGTTGTTTATAATTCTGGGGCAGCCAAATCTGCTAATGATATTTTCAAAAATGAACTCAGCTATTGTTTCTGCCATGCAATCCTTCACTGGTACCGCTTCTGCCCATCTGGTAAGATAATCTGCTGCGGTAATTATGTACCCTGCCTGTGAATGTCTTGCGATAAGTGCGATTGGTCGTATAAAATCAACGACCCACTTCTCAAATGGTTGCAGTGCTCATATAGGTTGAAGTGGTAGCTCATCCCTATGTGATGGACATCCTGTTCTTTAGCAGACGTCACATTTCTTTGCAAATGTTTTACTGTCCTTGTGTACTATGGGCTACCATAACCCTACTTGTAATATCTTTCTTGCGGTAGGTTTTGTGCCGACGTGACCTCCCACAAATCCACAATGACACTCCCACAGTATATCCTCCCTTTCATGGTCCATGATACATCTCGGCAAGACCTGGTCCAGTCCCATATTATACAATTAACCTGCTATTAACTAATATTCAGCTGCCTTTACGAAAATATGTCTTCTCTGAGTCGCTGTATATTCAGTTGGGCACTGTCTTGTTGCCAGATAGATTGCTATCTGATCTAAATAGTTCGGGATGGCTTCTACTCTAAAGATACCAACGTCTGGCAGCTGATCATCCAAGGACCCTCCATTTTATCCATTTTCCACCCTTGATAAATGGTCCAGACCCACATTCAGTCTTCCTGGTTTCACTATCACTTCAAAGGTGAACTCCTGGAACAATAGGAGCCATCTACATATCCTTCCTTCAAGGAACAATATGTTAACTAAGTACTTCAATGCTGACTGGTCTGTGAAGAATTTGAACGCACCTCCTAATAGGTAATGGAGAAACTTCTGAAGGGGATACACCATTGCTAAATCTTCATGTTCTGTTGTCGTTTAGTTCCTTTCAATCGTCAATAACTTCCTGCTTGCAAAGTAAACTGGGTGATCAACTGAAGTTTCTCCTGGTTGAGCCAAAACTGCTCCTAATGTAATGCTGGAGGCATCAATATGGACATGGAATTTCTTGTCCCAATTAGGATGAACTAATATGGGCGCGCTTGCCAATTTTTCTTTCATAGTATTGAGGGTAGTAGTACACTCGTTTGTCCAAATGAATTGCTCTGATTTCCGCAACAACTTTTCCAATGGGGTTGTTATCTTTGCATAGTTTGGGATGAATCTTCAGTAGTACCCGATATGGCCTAGCAATGATCTTAACTGTTTCATAGTTTCTGGTGCCTCTATGTTGATTATAACTGCCACTTTTGCTGGATCCACACAAACACCTTGTTTACAAACAACATGTCCTAGCAGCGTCCCAAAAGGTACTGCAAAGATGCACTTCTTAAGATTGAGTGAAATCTGGAGTTGTCTGCATCTATCAAACATTATCCTTAATAAGGTTGCATGATTATTCAACAGGTTGTAAACTGTCCAGTCATCCGTGTAAACCTCAAGGAATTTGTGGATATATTCCTGAAATGTTGCTATCACGATCCGTGAAAATACTGCCGGTGCATTTTTCAACCTAAAGGGCATTACATGATATGCAAATGAGCCCCATTCAGTTGTGAAAGTTTTTTTCTTCTTATCTTCTTCAGCTATCCTCACTTGATGGTATCCTGAAAATCCATCTGTAAACGAATAAGCTTCATTTCCTGCCACATTGTTGAGCACCTCATCACTGAATGGAGTGGGGAATGGATCATGTATGCATGCGTTGTTGAGGCTTATGTAGTCAACACATACTTGAATCTCAGAATTTTCCTTTTTACTTTGTATGACTATAGGAGCTACCCACTCTGCTTCTTCCACCAGAAAAATCAACCTTGCTTTCAACATTTTATCAATATTTGCCTTGACTTTCTCTTTCACTCTTGGATTCAGACGGTAAGGTCTGTGCTTTACTGGTCTTGCGTCTGGCTTCAAGATTATACACATTTCCCCCATGTCTCCTTTAATTCCTTTTAGCTTCGTTACTGAGGATGGGAATAAGCCTTCATATTCTTGTAGAAGATTAAATATCTCCTTATTTGTTTCTGCATCCTAGTAGTCACCAATTGACGCGATTTTAGGTTTTTCTAGAGTTCCGATGTTCAAATTCTTGGTCTTCAATGGTAGCAGATGGATTCCCTTTGTTGTAGGTTCTTCTTGTATATCCCGCTCCTCTTCCTTTTCTTCAAAATATAAGTGTCTAAGATTTTCTAGATCATCATCATCCATTTCACTGTCTATCTTTTTGCATGCGACTGACTATTTGATTCTTTGTTTCGAGAGCAGTTGTTCTTTATCTTCCTGAATCTTTGGAAATAATAGTACTCTTTTGATGGCCTGTAGCGCCTGTGTGATTGGTTTTGTTTCTCCTTCAAAATAAAAGCATAGCGTAAACTTATCTGCAACTTCTTGCCAGGTGTCGGTTCCTCTTTTCTTCTCTTCAGTTAAGTACCAAGCTTGTGGAACTGAATCTAGTGAATGTATAAAATTGTGCATCCACATATATTCTGGGTACCCTACTTTCTTCCACTGGCACTCACAACATTGTAAATGTTTCATGGGTATAGAATCCCCTTGGTACTTTTCATTGAATTATGGTCCTTCATCGTCTTTGAATCTGGCTTTTAACGCTGCCTTAACATCCTCCCATCGCAACAAAGAGTTGCGATGGTTACTCCACCACCTTGTTGACGTGGATTGTAGAGCCACATCCATGAGCGGGACTCTATGTTCCACTGGTACTTTATCCTCTATTTTTGCAATAAAGGTATTTACAACATTCATATTTGATAAAGTCGAATATCCTCTTACCTCAGTTCCGATCCAGTTGACTCTTTGAATGTTAGCACATCTTCTTGTATTGGTCTCGTATCCTCCCTGCTGCCAATCATCCCAGACTATTACAGATCCCAAGTCTGAGCTTTGAACACTTCTCCAGCTCACAGTTCCCCCCTCTTTTGGGTTGATTTAGTCTTCTCTTTTCCCTACAGTCATCTGATAAAGATGATCGAGAAGTTGAGCATCCTCTATGTTATCAACAATTTCTATATATCGGGGTCCTTGATATGGGTCAAGTGGTTGAGTGACCATGACTTCCCTGTCTTCAAATATCATCAGTTCCTTTTTCAAATTGATCACTACATAGTTCTCAAAAGCCCAATCTATCCCCAATAATGCCGGATAGGGATCCTTATCCCCCATGATCTCTATCACCTCAAAGTTTATGTATGTCTTTACCCCCGCAACATCGACTTCGACTTCTTCTAGCCTGCCTATGGGCACAATGCAGTACTGATTTTCCATGCAGAGTTACATGGGTGAGTATGTCAACTTTGGTCTCCCCAATGCTTCCCATGTCTTTCTTGGCATAATGTTGACATCTTACCCTAGTTCAAGCATGGTGTCTTTAATTTGGAATCCTGCGACTTGAGTATTTATGCGAAATTCCTTTCTTGTTCTTCTCTTATTTCTTTTGATTCTCCGTATATATTTTTGTGTTGAATCATTTGACTCCTCTGCTTCTGTGGTTTCCTACACCAACATCTCCATATTTTGTTTCAGTTGTTCCAACATTGGTGCATTGGTTACAATTTTCAAAAATAGTTGGAACCATTCTTCAATCATTGCACTTGTATTGGTTCGCTTCTCTTTTTCTATAGTCGGTTGTGGTAACTCGATGCCTTTTCTCCCCCAAGTTGGGCAAATGTTTCCACTGCCTCTTTAAAATATTGATTCTGTCTATCTGGCCTGTAAATTGGCTTTGGAGATGTCGGTTTTATCAGCTTTATCGAATCTATATGCTGTGCATCTTCCGCTGTTCTCTTTCCTCTCCGTGTTACTATAGCTACATTTTTCATAGCCTAAGCGTCTACTATTATTGGTTCTGCGTTCATAAAATTTTCTCCTCTCTGTCTGGCTCTTTATTCCCATCTCTTAATTAACTCTGGAAAGTCTTTAGTTACGTGTGCATTGACTCTACACTGAGAGCACCATGGTCTTCTAGGAAGTGGACATTCCCTGGCTACGTGGCCTTCTTGGTCACAATTATAACACCTTATAGGTACTTTTCCTCTAGCTTTGCCTCCTCTCATTCCTCCTCCTCGTCCCCTTGGAGCCTCATTCACTCTATAAGATGGCATGTCCAATCGTTCCGCCAATGCATCTAGGGATCTACACTGCTCTGTATTATGTGTTGTGGAAGCACATAACTCACAATACATATTGTTTGGAACGTTGGAGTATTTTTGAAAAATTGGGCATAGGCATGGTGGATGACCAATGATTTTGCATATTTCGTAATATTCAATTGTAGTCTGATTCTGTTGCGTAGGGAAATCTGGGAAGTGGGGTTGCGACAGGTATAGCCCTTAAGTGTTTATCTGCACAACTCCCCTTACTAGTGGAGTCCCTTGTGTCCTTGTTGCTGAAGCCCCCGTATTATGTCCCTGCAACCTTGGGCATTAGGTGACCACGTGTCCCTCCATAAGACAATGCGTACACCACACATTGGGTCTTGTAGGTCGTATTGGTTGAATGTCCTTTAAATTTTCTATTAGACTAGCTACCTGATGTTGTAACCCCAATATGGAAGAGTCTTGAGCTGCTGCTCCTCCTTTGAATTCCTACGGATACCATGCCATAGCCTCTATCTTCATAGCTTTCTCCAAATCATCTTGTAATGTATCAATATTCTATTGCGTTAGGGGAGTTCTCGTCAACGGAAGAAGGGCCTTGATAAACCAATCTCTCTGATGACCCGGATTGATTGGGTAACTCAGTTTTCCAATCGCATCCTTGAACGTTCTCATCATATCCCATGCTGTTTCACCTTCTCGCTGTTTAATCTCCCACATCTCTGATAAGCCCTACTAATCCATCTGAGGTAACTTAAATTCTTTGAAAAATTCTTTCTTTAAATCATCTATCGTTGGGTTTGGATGAGCTTCAGACCATTTAATGAACTAGCGAAGATCTCTCTCTCTTAGAGTAGTTTGAAACTCGAACAACTTAACCGCCTCTGGTGTCTGTCGAGCCCTCCATATGGCTTCGCAGAGATACCAGTGCTGCTCCACATTGTCATTGCCCCTCCCAGAGAACTCTGGGTATCGGTTAAACGATCCCACCATATTTATTTGTGTGGGTGATACTAGAATAAAACCTTTATTCTCTGGTTGTGAAATTGTATTACTAGAACCATTGCTAGTATGTATTTTTGTTGTAGACTGAACACTATTCAAATTGCTAAACTCTCGTAACTTAAAAAAAAATTCACCTAGTGGCCAATGGAGTACCAGGGGAAGGTCGGGACTAGAGCTACTTGAACTTTGGGGAATAAAGTTACCTTGAGTTACGGGTGCCGACCTCTCTCGGAATAGTTTCTCCATCGCAACATACAAATCCACACCGGACATCTCCTCGGGGCACGCATCCTCCATGTTGGACTTTTCTCCCTTTTCTCTTTGGGCTGGGCTCCTATACACTTGCCTAACTTCCTTGATGGTTCCTCATATTCCTTGGGATCCCATCTGAGCTTCCATCTTTGTCATCTGCGACGCCTTCTCCTTGTCTCGTCGACTACTTTCCTGCTTCTCTAAATCCTTCATTACCCTCTCCCGCCACTTCTCAGCAATCTGCGCCCTCCGATGTGCTCGTCACTCTCTCAACCTACTAGAGGTGTCGGCATCCATATCCCTATTCCCCCTTCCAACTTACTTGTAGCATCTCTCCCTCAGCTCCTTCCCCAAGTACTGGAGGTTTTAAGTCTCCATCTCAGATTTTTGAAATTCTATCAATCCCTCGTCTACCATTAAAGCCTTTATCCACAAGGGAATTTCCTTCAACAGCTCTCCCCACAATTCGGATCTAAATACATCCTCTACTTTTGAGAAGGACTGGTTACACTCAGCCGCGAATTCCACTATATATCCTTCCAAGGTAGATTGTACCCACAAATCTACAGCTCGGGTCAAATCGGTATCTAACCGATGGAGTGCTACTAGATCCACGTGCGACCACTTGCGATAGACCTTACACAACCCTCCTTGGAATGTCTTGACTTGTAGTCTCCGCAACCAATTATAGAGTTCCTCTGGAAATTTTCCCCAGAAAATTTCGTAGAGGTCACTTGTAGATTCAGAGAACAGAACCCGATCCTTAACAGTTTTATCCCTCTGTTGTCGCAACTCAGCTTGCTACGATATGAACTGATCTAAGTGGTTATCCCACCAGCTTCGTAGTTCTATTTCGAAGATTGGTGATACCATGATCTAGCTCCTAAATAAAATTTTAGGTCCCGGCAATGGAACCATTTGTTGGCGAGAAAGAAGGTCTCTGAGCAAGACCCAGGTTCAGGAAAGAGGCCAACAAGGTTTCTGCAGTAGTCTAGCACAACATCGACATTTTCACCCTTCTCCGAAGAGCAGAGAGTCTCACCCGAGGCGTGCCATGACCTTAGTAATGTTAGGAACAGATCAAGTATCGACCGATCACAACTATAGAGAAAAACAGAAAGAACTAGAAACAACAAACATATCTTACTACTTTACACAAGATACCAGTCATTAAGCATATTCAGGATGAAAAATCAAAATTTAAAAGCAGGCAATACATTCACAATAATCAAATGCTTAACATGGAACTCAGACCATTAAACCCAGGTAGAAGTATGTTTCGTTATCACTAACGGACAACTACATTACTCTGCAGAGTTGATTACAGAGAGACAAATTACAACAATTATAGAAAGGAACAGAGCTCTCCTGCGGCTCTCTTCCTCAGCCCTCTACTAGACTAACCCCCGCGTCTTTGCTGGCTAATTGCCTATTCGTTCCTTTGCCAACGTGACTGTCAGTTTTCCCTCTTTTCCTGCTTTGTTGTTTGCTGCATCTTCCTGATCACTAGGATTTCCACTGCATGTCCTTGTCACTCATTCCTGCCATCTGTGTTGGTTTTCTGCAACTGCCGCACCACCTGTTCTACAGCTCTCCGCAACCATGACAGCTCCCTGTCTACCGTGGTTGCGCTCCGCCACCTGTTCTCTGCAACTTAAAAACCGTTTCATTTTCAAAACAAAGGCCCCAAAAAATATGCTAGCTAACAAAAAGAAAAAAGCTTGAGACTGAAGACAAGAATAAAAGACCTAGAAGACACTCTAAATTTGGGTCCTTTGTGGATGACTCCATTGGAAATACAGACAACACCATTGAAAATTTCTACTCCCAACACATCACCTAGATTTTATAGACCTATCAATCTCTTTAATGCAGTGAAAACATATATTAGCAGTAATATATGTAAAATATTGAAAATCATTGAACATGCATGGCAAAAAACTTTCAATTTGGAGCATTTAGTAAAAAGAACTGTGTCATTTGTCAAGTGAATTGAATGTGATCTCGAAGGAGAGAAGTATTTCATAAACAATGACTTATTTTCTTTTAGCGAGAGACTTGATTTAGTTTATGATCTAGAAAAAAAGGTAGGAATAACCGAATGGTAATAAGATGAAGAAAATCAAAGTTGCATGGTCTCAGAGAAGCATAAGACTAAAGAACATTATTAATGAATATGAAAAAATAGGGAATTGAAGAGAAAATGCCTGCGTCAAGGTTGTAAATATTGTGTAGGATCTAAATGTTCCATGTATCACATATGACTCTGGATTAATTTTGAGAGAAACACTAATTG
Organism: Pinus albicaulis; assembly: GCA_034641835.2. NCBI lineage: Eukaryota > Viridiplantae > Streptophyta > Pinopsida > Pinales > Pinaceae > Pinus > Pinus albicaulis. The sequence goes on along the minus strand of CM076577.1, from coordinate 292,823,155 downwards.
TTGAATTGGATAAGCTAAAACTATCAAAGGCAACATAATTTTATAGCATATATGCTTTTAGTACAAAGGAAATTTGTGAATAACGAAATGATTTTTTTAATTCTAATAAATTTTTTTTTGCTTTAGCTATGAAGTTGTAAGCAGAAGCCAGGAAATTGGGAAGGAGATATTCAGTCAACATGTCAAATAGGAAATTACAATTTCTCCTATGAAAGATTACATCTAGGCCAAACTAAAGAAATTGTTGAAAAATCAAAAATTTGAAAAGCATTAGATAGTTAAACAATCAAGATATATGCTTTTACTTATTGTGAGTGTTCTTAAATCTTGGAACATTCATTTTCAGGTTTGTGAGATATGTTATCATGAACTAAGCCAATTTTTGGATGCAGTTTCTCACTTTTCTTTGCAAGTTTCGTTTTATGATATTGTCGTCCAGGAAAAAATTACAGTATTCACTAAGACAAATTCATTTAGCTTTGCAGTTAAATATAAATATTTTGATAAGTGCTTTAGGAATCAAGCATTATTCACTACACCCAAAAATTTTGAAATGGTCTACTATCAAAAATGTAAATTCAGTTACATAACAACTTTCATTTGCACATGTTTTTTATTTTTCTAGATAACTTTGTTTCATAGTTAAATTATCATTTATGACATGTATTTAATTCATTATGGAACAATTTTTGTTATTTTTCAAAATGCAGGTGCAAAAAGTTAAAGAGATGAAAGAGCGAAATGGTAATTGTGAATATGATAGTGAGCTAGGATATCAGAAAAGTCTCATTATGGATATAAGCAACCTATGAAATTAAAAAATAACACTCAACAATATTTTTGGATCTGATATATCCATTCCATTTGTAGTATTTATCTTAATCATAGTTATGATCAATAGTTATGTCGTATTCTTGTTACCACTATTGTATTCATTATTGGTCAAAACTTATTACATTGTGTGAATTTTTAAATTGTTTACCAATTTTGTGTACAACTCCGAGATGATGGTTTGCACAAATTGTTGACTATATAGTTTGATCTTTTATATTGTATCTAATGTTCTTTTGTTGATTGGAATGAAAATGAATCTTCGATAACAATTTTAGCTGTCATAAATTTGTTACATCTTTGATGTTTATTTTAATCATAGATATGGTAATTGGAATTTGAATTTGGATACAATTGTTGTTATTGTAATTGTTTTTCTATTGTTAAATACTTTTTAGGCACAAACAATGAATCATCACTTTGTTGTAATTTTGAATCTGTTTACCAATTTTTTGAAATGCTATGAAATGATGTTTTTGTAAAAGCTTTTGAGGATATGTTTTGTGTTCTTCTTTAATGTTAAGTAATTTTAAAGCACAAACAATTATCACTCTATTCTAATTATGAATTTGTTTACCAATTTTATGAAGTGCTTTGAAATGAAGTTTTTTGCAAAAGTTTTCGAGCATATTATTTGTGCTTTTACCTATATACATTGTTTATTTTTGCATAGAATTTAGCTAATATAGTTAATAATATATACTTATTCAACATATGATGCACACATAAACCAAACTTTCCATGTCACAAACTGCTACTTAATTGACTTATCCGTAGTATGGTTCACATATCCCTTTTACCACACAACACTTCTTCCTAAAACTGATTGAAAACACAATTCATTTAATATTGGCTAATATGAGTTCAATTGAAAAATGTGAAATCACTAATGTACTTAGTATTTGAGAAACTTCAATAACAAAGTTTGTTCACTCTATTTTGGTAGCAAAAACTTGGTCAATAGAAAAACAAGCTAACATAGTAAATGTCTTGAATATGTGTTGGCTCACTGAATAAATGTTGAAAAGACTTGTATTTATTGGCAAGAGAGGTTTAGTTAACTAAAATAGAATGATATTTAGGATATTAATAAAATAATATGTTGATATCGATTTCTAAAGAATTTCAAACAGAGAAATAATTGATGATAAGAAATTGATATAGTTACTAGTATTAATGTTTTCATTGCAGTGAGTGTCGAGGTAGAGTCAAAGGTTTTATTGAGTAGTAGCACTATCTATAATAGCAATAATGTTAATGTTAATGTTCTGAAAGCATTTTCCACACCTTTGCACTCATCATTACATGTTCTATGCACCTCCGCACATGTAGCCATCCAACAATATGTCTTAGTATTTCATTCTGCTAAATCAAAATACTGATATTGAGCAAATACTGATGAATATTAATTTATCTAGATTATCCCTTTGTATAGGTGGGAAGGAAGCTTTCATTATGTAGAATACGAATATAGGAGAGAAGAAAAATGCAGAGGGAGGAGAAAGGGTGAACGAAAAGTGAAAAGTGTGGAGGGGTAGTGAACGTTTTCATTGTGCAAAGTTGAGTGGCCTAATATATTTTATGTGAAGATTTTTTGGTTGTGTGAACTTCCACATCTCTACACTTACTTTGTATCAAGACTTAAGTTTGAATATTAGCACCAAAATTTTTTGTATGTTTGTATACATTTCCATTACAGTATATTTTTTCGATACATCTATTTTCCGCAAAGCAATTGTTGCAGATACGCAAAAGTTTTGTTTTTTCTGTAGACATTAAGCCCTTTGCAGATTTGTTTCACTCATTTTGATCCCATACAACACTTTTATGCAAGTCGAAAATGGTTAACCAAAACTTACATTTTCCCCGTTTACATATGCAATATGCATATTTGGAATATTTGCTTTAGTTGTGCACATATATTTGTTTGACGATTTTTATTTCATATATGCCTTGGCTTTGCACATGTGTTATTTAACATATCGCTCATTTCACAAACAACTATAATAATATTCTAATGTTCCAACTGACAACAAAATCTAGGCGGTATGGTCCATAATCGAAGACATTTGTGTAAAATATTTATTCGAATTAACCATATGCAATGCACTCAATATCTATCACTATAGGTTCTTGTATTAGTCAATAAATATTTTGATGAAAATAAATAATGTAGGGCAAGTTTTCTTCTTTTGATTATCGAAATCTTGTAGTTATATGTTTTAATCTTTTAAAATACGGGTAATGTTAAGCATTTAAATGCTTTGATTTAATTTAGTTAATCTCATTGTACGTAGTGTGAAAATGCAGAGGAAGAGTCCATCACGCTTCTTTCGTACTTTGTACAACAAAATATTCTTTCTGACCTTCGTATTTCGTACAATGAAAACATAACACTAATTATTGATATATACATCAAACTCCAATATAGGCTTATTGTTGTATACATTGAACTACAATATAGGTTGAAGAACCATGTCATACAGTAACAATGCAAAACAATGATTTAATGGACATTTGTTCACATGTACGAAATAATGGTTGTGTAGAAAAGGATTATGTGCGGAAGAACCTTTATGTTGTGATTTTCACATCTCCACACACATTTCCCGATGGCATAAATCAATGTTGTGGCGGTTTTCTTTTTCTTTCTCTCTTTGTGCATGTCAGCAAGACATCAATTTTCATGATTTTTTGACACATGCATAATCTGAGATAAAATTAATCAATGTTTAGCTATACACATTAACGTCTATTAGAAAATTAATCAAGGCTTACTTCTATGACTAGCAAAATCTAGATTGTCCCTAAACCTAAATATACTTCTTAAATCTGTATAGACATAATACAAGGGATGTGATAGTGCAAATAATACCCAATCAACACGCAATGAGGACATTGTTCAAGTGTTTAATAACAATTAATATAACGCATTGTGTAATGATTAGTAGTTGTAAACAAAGAAATAGTGTGCATAACACTCTGCACTGAACATTAAAAAATTAAATGTATTTTTTTTTAGCATTTTTTCGGCTAATCGATGTGTAATCAGTCCATTTTGCACCTTGTGTCGAGTATTGGTCAAAACAAATTGAAAGAACAAGAGGTGATGCCACGTATATAACATTAACAGAACCATGACATCATTTTGTGTTAGATCTAGCTGGGTGTGTCTGCACACAATATTTATATGGTGTTGTATTGACAATCTGTACAACAATGGTCATGACGAAAATGAATTCATATTTATTTTAATTCATAATTTTTTTCTACTTTTTTTTTAACAAGATTGGTTATAGTATATTCATTCCAAAACAAGGGGGAGATGAAATATGAAGCACATAGTGATTGAACAAACGAGGATGGAGGATTTGACAAAATTTCTGGATCTGTTTTTTCCTACTTTTACATATAGGTTATAGCTTCCTAATTTTCCTACAACATTTAACTTGTATATTCTAACAAACTATTAAAGACGAGTAATACATTTTTTGTTCATATCTAACTAAAGAGTGGTTCAAGATGCAAAGATGAAGTTGCTTTCTGATAGTGAGAGAAGAAAATCCTGATAAATCTAGAAGTTTCCTAGTTATTTCACTCTTTGTTAATGGATTTCGCCTCGTTCCCCTGATACCTGTTGTTGCAATCCATCGAATTTGAATTTTCTCTTGATTTATTATCCACCATATCTTGCAAATTCTGAAGGGAATTCTTTGTTATCAAAAAAATTGCACCTGATAGGCTGCTAATCAAAAAATCTCATGTAACTGTTTCAAACCAATCTTGCGACTGAAGCTTAGCCTCTTCAGTCTGAGAGGGCTCTCTCAAAGGGTTGATGATATTGAATAAAGATGTATTTAGATGGCTAACTCTACTTGGAAAACAACTTGCTTGTGATGAGTATAGGTTGAAAATAGTATCAGTCTGCAAACATTGGGCTTATGGAGTCAACACTTTTAGTGATTCAGTTTTAAGTTCACTTGACATGGAAGTTCAGGCAAGTAAGAGTTTTTAGCAGAAGTACACGCACATGAAACATGAAATCACATAGTCAATTCATCTATAAAGGAAGTCAAAGCATTACATGAATGAATTCTGAGTATTAAAGATGAAAACCACTGCAAATAGTACACATCAAATATATAGATAAGATAGGCACTAAAAACTCAATCAGAATCTTAGGTTGGTCAAGAAACAAGTATCTGTATTACTGAAAATAGTTAATTTACATAAAGTTGCAGTATTGCCAAAAAAATTCCAACCCTTGACAAATTCGACTCTCTGCCCTTTAATAGACTTGTTAAATGATGAGATGATATGCCTTGTGGCTAGATTCATTGAATTTTTGCCTAATGACACCTTGCATAACCATTAAACATCTATTTAATGAGAAAATGAAAACTATCCTACTTGACAGTCCTTTTCCTAATAGGAATCAAACTATTCATTATTACAATAACAACCTTATCTCCTAAAAAAATTACATCTTTGACAAATATGACTTCACATGTTCAAGTAGGGTGTGATGGGACTCATCACTACATGACATCTTAATTGACCTCCTCTAAAACTGGAAACAAACCTTGTTTTTTAGGCAACCTAGTCCTTATCTTCAACGAAGGGTTTGGCTGATGAGTTGGCTTCATCGCATGGTCTTTAAGCTTTGGATGATTGCTGGAAAGATACCTTAAGCATTAGAAAGTGTCCAGCTGTCCAAAAGTGCAAAAAAATTTCTCCCATAGCTTCAAAACAGTACGCTACAAAAGTATGACAGTTTCGTAGCGTACTTTTGTAGCGTTACAAAAATGCCTTTTGCCATCAATATTTCTGGTTCTTTTCTCTTGCATGATGTTCATTATGCCTTAATGCATCTTCTATACTATTTGCATCTCTTGGGAGCTCCAAAAACCGATTTAAAATGCAAAAAGGAAAGCTATAGTATTTTCGTAGCGTTTTGTTGTTCTTCGAGCCGAGGCACGCTACGAAACTACTGAAAACAGTCAAAATTCCAGAATTTTGTGTAGCTTCAAAAATATATCTTCTAAATGCAAAAGCCTTGTTTCTAACCTGTCATTAGCCTTCAAAATCATAAACTATCTCACATCATGTTTCTTGAGGGGTTTCTTCCTCATTGATGATGAGTTGAGCAATTGGCTCCTCAACTACTGTCATTTTAAGTCCTTTTTTCTCCAATTCCTCATGGATTAGTTCAAGTTGTTCCTGGAGGTCCTTAACCTGATATTTCAACTTTCTGTTGGTGGATTTCAAATGTATGTTCATTTTCCTGACATGTTTGACCTCTTTCATTAATGGAATGGTCCATTTGATAAGCTGCTGTGTATTATCTAGAGTCTTGGAAACACTGTCAACCTGCTCTTCCCAAATTTCCTTAATCTTTTCAAACTAAATTTTCTCTACATTGTGTTTCCTTGCTTCTTTATTCATAACAACAATTTCATGGTTGGCAAACTTCAATTTTTCTTCAAGGAGTTGAAACTCTATTTTTTCCATCACTTTCTCTTTTCATTTCTTTGATTTGCTAACTGTATCTTTCTCTGCAGGTGATGAAAGATCAATGATGTCTTGTTGTGGCTGGATTGTGTCAGTATATGCATGAATCTCTTTACTGCTCTCTAATAGCTTTCTAGCATGCCTTGTCATAGGATTTCTTGCTTGAAACATAAAACCTGCATCTTCTCCTTCAAATTCTAATTTCTTTGCAGATTTGGCATTTTTTAGCTTCTATCCACCTTCCTCTATGTCCTCAGCCTGGACTATAGGAGTTTCTTCTATGTCAATGGCATGTAATTTGTCTTCTAGATTTCATTTAGCTACTGATCTATCCTCTACAACCACTTTTTTCTCTTCTAAGGCCATTGTTTAGCTCCTTGTCATCCTTTTAGTTCCTTGTTTACTCACACCTTGTTTTTGTTTTGTAGGTTTGACCACTTTTGACTTCTATTTTGCAGGTGGGACATTTGGTGTATCAAACCTCTGCAATTGCTCTGTTTCCATCATGATTGGTTCACTTGGTTATACTCTTACTGGTTCACTTTGTTCTGCCACTAAGGGTGATGGAATTCTCCTAGGTTTAGGAGTTCTTGAAGGAATAAGAGCATCCAACTCAAAACCACTAACAAACAAAAATGAAGACTAGTCTCTGCCTAGTCTTTGGAGTTCATCTAAAACCAACAATTTCATTAAACCATGATGAAACAATGAAGTCTCACTCCCTTCAGATTTTTCTTGGACCTTATCTGCCATTTTTTATAAACTTCTATGTAAATAGAAAAACAGATCAAGAGATATATTACCAGTAAAGTGAAGGAGTAGCTTGAAATGGTATGAGTAGACCTTATGATATCTTCCTTCACAATTAAAATAATTTTGGATGATGAGAAATTTTTTTGAATAGTTATCCTTCATGCAGCTCCTTGGAATAGCATTAGTGAGGTCCATTTCATATTTTCAGGCTTCATAAACTCTTTGCATTGCTCCATGTTAAAATTGAACCCTTTGAACCACTTCTCTTGTCCCCTTGGAATCCCTGTTGTTGCTGCAATGACCTCTGGTGTGATGGAAAGATTAAGCATCCCCACTTTGGTAGTTGGTCCACTGAAATTTAATGCAAATTCGTTGGAAATTTGTACATGGAAACCTTGTAATCTTTCACAAAACTGTAAGCAACCTGTCCTTCTGAAGACTTCCATAGTTGTTGGGTCTTCATTGATCAGATTCATATCTCCTGGTTCATATCTCAGACATTGTCCACCCTTATTTGTCCTTCTTTTTTCTTCCATGGTTTCTTTAATGTCTTCTTAGCCTTGCTTGATAGTTTTCTTAGCCTCGCTTGATAAACCATTGAAAGCACCAGCCACAGATTTGGCTCAATGCAATCGCTCTCCAAAGCTCAATATCATGCAAAGAAGAAATGAAGAATGAGAAATGACTGAATTAGGAAAGATTTTGAAGTTTGGTGTCCACTTCATAACACAATGATGACTTAAACATGCCTAAAATGGTGATGATGACTTCAGACCTGACCATGTACCTTGAAATAATCTCTCAATGACTCGAATGGTATCTAACTTACCCTTTCCCTACGATCTTCTGACACCTAACAACTAACTTGACAAGACAGATAGGAAAGCACGCTTTCGTAGCGTATTTAGTGTAAATCTGGGTGTTTTCGCTACAAAATTATCAGTAGTTTCGTAGCGAAAAGTGACATTTCTCAGTGTATTTCACTACGAAAATATGGTTTCTTAGCTAAAATGACCATTTCGGTACAAAAACCTTGGGAATTGAAATCTGTCAGAAAATTATGAGTGATGTGACATGAGGGGATTTGAAATTGAGTGGGTTTAGACCTTAGGGTAAGCTTAAACAAGAACATTTTAAAATTTCCCTTGACCAAGAATATAAAAAAAATTGAGTCCTACAACCCTACCATTGACACATGAACCTATTTAACTTTTTCAAATGATGCTTCATTTTTTTGGTGATAACATTCTCAATGTGAGAAAAATGATTATTGAGTTGTTCAATGGATTTCATGTGCTCATTGATTTGGAAGTTAATATATCTAAGCTCGAATCTGCAATTTTCCTTCCATTGATTATGCAGAGCCTGAATATGTTCTAAAGCCACTTTGAGAGACTTGCAATGTGGGAAACACTGGGTTGGGTCCATGGAGGGAAAAGCGTGGATTCAGAAAGAACTGGAGAGAAAGGAGGAGAAAGATAAGAATGGGTGCAACTTAGGGTCAGGGGGAGAAAGAGGGAATGCACCCAGAGAAGTAAAGGGAAAGGAGGAGGCCCGCTGCAGGAAGGAAATATAAGGAAGCACACAGAAGCAGGGAGGAAAGAGACAGTGAGTTGCGTGAATAGGAGAAGGAAGCAAGGGAAATATAAAGAGAGAAGGGTCCAGCTGGGGAACCCATGAACCCAACGAATCATACCTTTGGATTTGAAGTGCGAAGCGGTCAAAGGGAGAAAGTTTGAGGTGGGTATCATATATGCATTGAAGATGGAGCTTTGACTAAGGGGGGATACGAAGAGATAATGACTATCATAGGCCTTGGGAAGGAGGAGACAAAATTTGAATAATTTTGAGATCGAAAGTTACATTTTAAAGGAGAGAATTATGGGATGGATTTTGTAAATATTTCATGATTTCTTCAGGCCTCTCCTTGAGGTCTGATGCAAGATTTGTTTGCATATTCATCAGGAATATTGTTGTTTTCTCTGATAACATGGAAGAAAGATACATCTCCTATATTTCTCAAATAATGTTGGATTTTGGAGATTATTTGGGCAAGCCCATAATTTTTGGGCATCAAATTCCTGATCATTTGTTGAATGAGAATAGCAGAATCCTCAATTATAACTAGATTCGTATAGTTTTTGTTGCTAAAGATTTTGGATCCCATCAGAAAACCATAGGACTCCATTATATTATTTGAACCAATGCCCAAACCCCACTCAAAAGAAATTGAATTTGATCTCAGGTAGTAAAAAATAATACCCCAACTCATTGAAATCTGAGCCCACACTGCTCCTAAGCCGCGCTCTGCCTGCAGTGCCCTAGCAGCTAATCGTTGCTCCTTGCTCGAGCATGGCCCCTCTGGAGTCCTCCCCAGAGGTATTCGCTTCTCTGATCTAGGCCCAAGCCTTCTCTGCTCTTGTAAACTCTTTGGCCCCTCCTCGCCCTAGGCCGGCGATCTCCAAATTTGTGAAAAAACTTGATGGATTAAAGGAGGTTGTTCTTCCACCTTCTCTCCCTCGCATGGCCGCCCTTTCTCTTGCAGAGAAGGGCCTCATCGGACAATTCACCGAACTTTGGACCTCGCCAAAGACCGTGCAAAGATGGGTCAAGCGCAACTAGTCTGACAAGATCAATGGCAAAATTTCCATTCGCTTCTGTGGAAGGGGCTACTTCACCTTCCACTTTGAGACGAAATAAGATACAGACCTGATATTTAGAAATGGACCCTATTTTATGGACACCATGGGTATGTACCTCAAAAAATGGACTCTGGATTTTGATCCAGAACTTGATGTCCCAAATGTTGTACCTGTCTGGGTGCGCCTTTCGCACCTCCCTCTACACTGCTGGGGGGATGATTATGTTCGAGCCATCAGGAACGCAGTGGGAAAATTCATAGACCGAAGTGAGCCAAAGGATAACATGCAAGCCTGTGCCAGGATCTATGTGGAGGTGGATCTGGGCAAAGGCCTTCCCAAGGCTATCAAGCTAAAAGTCGATGAATGGACCCATATTTAGCGACTCAACTATGAGCAGATCTCGTTTAAATGCAAGGTATGTCATGAGTATGGTCACTTTGCTAATCGTTGTTAAAAAAATATTTATGTTGAAAGTTCGGAGACTGATTCGCAATGGGAAACTGTGAAGAGAAATAAAACCACCTCTAACCCTAAGAATAACACCCCTGCAGCGCATCCTTCTAAATCTAACCCCTCAACCTCCTCTTCTCTCAAGGTCCCGGATCCAACCCATCAATCTACTGCACCTTCCTCTCCCCCCCACCAAATCCACGCTAGACCTCTCCAATCCATTTTCCTCCATTTCTCCCCCTGATGAGGATCCCCCCATTCTTACCTTCGACCCCTCCCAACTTGGCTCTCCTCGTCCCACTCCCTCCATCCCTAACCCTCCTTCCCCCTCCCCAGATCCTTCTTCTATCTGAATCACAAGAAAATCTATGAAGGAGCATGGAGCAACGCTGGAAAACACTAAAAAGCATGGCCCTGGAAGGAAATCTTCAAAGCAACACCGTGATGAAAACGCACAAAAGGATATAGCATTGGGAACTTAGAACCCCATTGAAACTTACATATTGGGGCAGAATAGCAAGGATACATGACAAAAGGAACAAGGAGGGAAAGTAGCTCTCCGAACGACCTTTCTGTAATGATGAAAGTCCTCTCATGGAACAACAGGGGTCTAGGGCATCCCTCCAAATTAGCAGCCCTAAGAGACTTAATAAATCAAGAGAAATCGGAAATTATTCTTTTGTACGTAGGAAACAAAGCAGGGAGATCTGGAAATGAAGACAATAATGGACAAAATGAAGCATTATGGTGGCACCCTATCTAAATAAAGGGGAGTCTTTGGTGAATTAGCCACCCTTTGGAACCATAGCATATGGAAGCATAAAGACATACAGTAAACTAGAATTGGATCAAAGTGACTCTAGAAAGTTACAGAGATCAGAAAGAAATTATTGTTTACAATGTTTATGGCCCCAACCATTACAAAGACAAAGAGATTTGCTGGAACTCCATTAAAGAAGACATAGATAATGAGGACAGCAGCAACATTATAATGGGAGGAGATTTCAATTTAATCCTCCACGCAAATGAGAAAAGGGGAGGTTGTTTCAATCCGAACCCTTCTCGAGATCAACTTGAAGTCATCATGTAAGACCACGAGTTGGTTGACATTGTCCCAAAAAATCATAGATACACTTGGAGCAACAGAAGAATTGGGAGAGGAAATATCATGGAAAGACTTGACAAAATTCTGGTTGTTGTCACTCTCCTCTCATATTACTCCATTGTCGTTGCCACTGTTCTCCCTTTTTCAGCCTCTAATCACTACCCCATCACCCTCACTTTTGGTGACCATCACTCTCTTGGGCCCATTCCCTTCAAATACAGTCCCCTCTGGAATGATATCCCGGAAGAAAACCAGCTGGCGCGTAATACTTGGATGCAACATATTGAAGGCTCTCCCTCCTTCATATGGGAAACCAAGTTAAAAAAACTAAATTGGCCTTGAAGGACTGGGCCAAAACTCAATACAAAGAGTCGGATAAGGCCAAGATCGAAATTAAGTCCAAACTAGATGATGTCCACAACAGCATCGACATTCACGGCCTTAACCAAGATCTCCTCATCCAGGAAAAAGACCTCTATTGGCAACTCTACAGAGCCAACAGAAAAGAGGAGGAGAAATGGCGAGTCAAATCAATGAATATATGGCTTCAAGCAGGTGATAAAAATACAGCCTTTTTTCACAAGTAAGCCACAGTTCGAAAATCTAGGAATAATATTGCCACCATCATCGATGCAGAAGGTTACATGCAAATAGATCAAGAAGTAATTAAAAGCGCTGCCACCAATCATTACAAAGACCTCCTAACAGAGACAACAAAGCCAGAATATTACTTTGATCTTCTGCAACACCTTCCAGCCATGATTACTGAGGAAATGAATAGCGCATTTAGAAAAGAGATCGATGAAGAAGAGGTCAAAAATGCGATTTGGGCCTTGCATCTGGATAAATCCCCTTGGCCAGATGGGTTTTCTATTAGTTTCTACATAACTTATTGGGATCTAATAAAAAAGGATCTTGTCAAAATGATACAATGGAGCCAAAGGAATAAGAAAATTGGGGGCTACACCAATTCTACCTTCCTTGCCCTTATCCCCAAAGAAAATCGCCCCTCCTCCTTCTCTAGATTTAGGCCTATCTCTCTTTGCAACTCCTCTTATAAACTCGTCACTAAAATTCTTTCCATGCGCCTCAAACCACACCTTCATAGCCTCATTTCGGAAAATCAAGGAGGCTTCATCTCCCAAAGGCAAATTACTGATTCCATCCTCCTCGTTCAAGAAGTCATTCACTCAAGCATCTCACGCAAGGAAAAAGGTTTTATTTTGAAGCTTGATCTTGCCAATGCCTTCGACAGGGTCAAACACTCTTTTCTTCTTTCTTTTCTCCAAAAAATGGGGTTTGACCCAAAATTTCTTGCCCTCATCAACTCTTGCACCTCTAGGCCTTGGATATCTCCTCTCGTCAATGGCAGACCAGATCCCTCCTTTCAATCCTCTCAAGGTTTAAGGCAAGGTTGCCCTCTTTCCCCCTACCTTTTCATCCTCATGGTGGAATCCTTTAGTAAGGCCCTGGATAATATGAGGCGAGCTGGCCTCATTACGGGCATCAAATTTGACAACGGTGTCAAAAATATGAATCACTCCCAATTTGCAGATGACACTCTTCTGATGGGCGGAGCATCCAGTATAATTGTACAGTGATTTAAAACTGTCTTGGAAAAATTCATGCTCTATTCCGGAGGTTTGATAAATCATAAAAATGTTGCATTTATGGTTGGAATGCCACTAATCAAACCATCAACAATATTGTTAACATCTTTGGTGTCCCTTGCAATCTAAATTGGGACCACTTCACCTACCTGGGCATGTTTGTCAGCGTTGGCTCCTTAAAGGCTAAAGTATGGAATATTACTATTGACAAAATGAAGAGAAAATTTCAACAATGGGGCTCATCATGGCTCAATCTAGCAGGGCACCTTGTCCTCCTTAAATCTGGTCTCTCATCTCTGCCTATGTATCACTTCACCCTACTTCATGCCCCTACTATCATCCACCTCAAATTCGAAGCTATCGTTAGGCACTTTCTATGGCAAGGCGGAAAGAATGAAAAAATATATATAATCTTGTCAAATGGAGACAAGTAACCCAAGATTAGGAGCATGGAGGAATTGGAGTCCGCTCTCCCAAGCTCCTGAACCAAGCCTTTGGAGGGAATATTGTTTGGAGGCTTATCAGTGGGAATCAGGCTTGGTGGAAAAAAATCATGGAGGTAAAATACCTTAATTCTACCCGACAACACCTTTTTTACCATGACATCCCTAATAGACCTTGCTCTAAAATTTGGGCCCTCTACAAAAAAACCATTCCTTTTTTAGCCCAAAATATTTCTAAAGTTCCCATGGGAGGTAAATCCATCAACATAGGGAAAGACCGAATTATGGGACAAATTCCCATCTTAGACAGGCCTAGCACCCAACACATCATCTCTCATCTCAGCAATATGGGCCTCAGCCTCTTAAGTCAATTTTCCAAATGGGATAACCAAACACAAATTTGGACTGGTTGGCACTTCCCCAAAGTTCCAGCCCATCTTGATGCTGATATTGGCATCCTCCAATCTCACCTTTATGGCTCAACTCATTTTAAAAAAGACAACATTGATGGATTTCGATGGGACCCCTCAAGCTCAACATTTACCATCAAAGCCGCCTACTAGCAACTCTACAAGGACTATTATCCTACTTCTATTTGGCCCAATTGGAAAGCAGTATGGAAATCGGAAGCAATTCCCAAGATCAAGATTTTCAAATGGACTCTCTTGAAAGATAAAATTTTAACTTCAAAAAATATCAAGAAAAGAGGTGTGTCCGGACCTTCAATGTGCCCAAATTGTCAAAATGCTGAAGAGACGGCTCTCCATCTCTTTATTGGGTGTCCCTTTGCTACTTGCTACTAGATTGAGCTCATCCCTTCTTTCTAGCCTTGTTGGGCGCTTCATGGTTCAAATGCAGAGGTTCTCCAATCTTGGAAGAACAACTATCCATGGGGGAAAAAGAAGATAAATATTTCGAAGAGGGTCTGGGACACCCTGCCATACGTAGTTTTATGGAATATTTGGCTTACTAGGAATAGGAAGATATTCAAAAACAAAGAGCCTTCTTTCAGGAAAGTTTGCAGCCTCACCCTTGAAACAATCTCTGCCAAATGCAACAGCAGAATTGACTACAGTGAGCTCTGTGTTGAGGAAAGGAGTTTCCTTGGCAATCTTTGGGACAAACTAATAGTTTTAAGCCTCCTTCAAGTCAGCCCTCCAGAACAGAAACAAGCTGGAAGATTCGACTCAAAGAAGTGGAATTCACCGATTGGATTAATAGAAGCACAAGACCTACTCTTTTCTTTAATGGCACTTCAAAAATGAATCCAATCATTGCAGGGGTGAGAGGCATCATTAGAAGTGTGAGAGGTACCATTCTCACAACCTTTGAATGGGTTCTTGGTACCCTCTCCAACAACAGAGTGGAGGCCTTTGCCCTCCTCCAAGGTTTGTATCAGAGAAAGAAGCTCAACATTTCAAATGCTATGGTTTTTGGCGATTCCTCCATTATCATCAACTTGATGAATCATGATCGTCCAACAGAAAACTTAGCCCTCCACTAGACAATCAACAGATGCCGCAATATTTTAGAAGGTATGAAAGACACAACCTTCTATCACATCCTCCAAAAAAATGACAAGGATGTTGATCTTCTTGCCAACAAAGCTTGTGCTCGAACCTTAGGGAATTTTTTTAGCAATAATGTCCTAAATCATATTCCTCTGCCATGATCTTGCGGCAGAATGTTTTCAAATCTTATCTGATCTCTCACTCAGACCTCTCTGCACTCCTTTGTCATTTTTTTACTCTCTCCATACACCTTCCCATGACCTTATCATTTTGGGATTCCCCCCGAGTTGCCTCCCTCTCCTTTCGTTGTTCTATTTATTCTTCTACTCCCTGCTCCTTCTGTCATCCCCTTACTCTTTGTCTGCGTGGTAATCCCCTCCCTTGCTTTGTGCCTCTGATTAAATCTTTGGACTCTCTCACCCTGATTCTTCCCATCTGCATTTCTCTATTGCACTCAGCTATTCTGGCGCCATTCCCTCCTTCTCCTCATCCTTCCACCTTTGCAGTTGTTGTCCCTCTCATCTCCCTTCTGAAGCTGTGCCTTTCCAGTCCCTGTACCTCTTTTCCTTCTGCGGATTCTGTACCTTCCCTCCTCTTAGAAATTTCCTCCAACATGGCTCGCAATGAAGACTGCCTCCACTACGCGGATCTTCAAGATGAGCTTGAAAAAATTAGAGCTCACCAGAAAATCCTCGATGCAAAGCTGCAAACAGAGGTCAAAATATTGGACAAAAAACATGAAGCAGATGTTAATGTCTTCCTCCACCGGGTCACTTCTCTTCAAAACCAATATAATGCACTCTCTAATAGGTGTGCTCACGCTGAATAATCGGTCCAAATACTCAAATACATCTTGGAGAAGCGCACAGCTCCTAGCTCCAGCTCCAACAACATGAGGAATGCTAGCAATGAAGACAATACTGATGCCTTAACAGGGCACCATATCAACATTTATTAACCTCCTCTCACATTATTGAGCATGTCCTTTAAATTTTTCTTTCTTTTGTTTCATTTTGTCTGCATATATGCATTGTCTGTATTTCAGCTCTTCTCGAAAATTAGAAACAAGGGAAATGTAGCATTTTGCTGTAGCTACTTCCTCGACTGCACTGCAAGCAGTCTAGCATGTAAACATGGAGCTTCTCCTCCCCTTTTTTGGAATACAAAATAGCAACTGATTATTTAAAAAAAAAAAAAAATACCCCAACTCTTGCATAGCCAGGATTTGACTTGGAAGCTCCATCGAAGAAGAGATAGGGTCTCTTGAGAAATTTTAGCCAAATTGATAAATCCATTTCATTTAAATGAATCTTCCAATTATCAAGTTTGATGGGAGATATTCTAGGAAGACAAACCACAATTGAAGGTCGATCCAACATTGAGCCAAATTTTTTCTTCCTATTGAGGAAGGGTGTCATCCATTTTTTTTATCGCTTTTGAGAAAATGAATTCCACTGCTAGACTCCAAGTTTTGGCTAGGATTTTACGAGCTTTTGGATTTATGCTTTGAAAAATGAACTTGCTTCTAGCTATCCATATCTGTCAGCATAAGAATTAAGGGATAAAATTCCAAAATCTCTTTAACATGTTCTTTCTTTTGAAAGAGTAGGGATAGTTGGAGTTCCATTTAGAAAAAAACTCCGATAAACTGAGACTTGAGTTGATATGGACCTCAAGAGGATTGACCAAGGTTTTCCAACAATCAATAGAGAATTTACAATTGATGAAAATATGATGTATGGTTTATTTTTCTATAAAGAAAAAAGGACAGATGGAGGGGCCATGTATACCTCTTTTCCTAAGATTATATGCAGTTAGTATTTTCCCTTTGAGCATGGTCCAAATAAAAATTTAATTTTAGGAAGGCTCTGAATTTTCCATATTGATTTCCAAAGAGGCCATTCAAGCTGATGATGGTCTTCTTGTAGCTTTCCATAACCTGATTTGACTGAGTATTCACCACCTGTTGGGTTCCATTTTTTATTTTATTTTTCGAAGCTAATTGAGGTTTCTCCTTGTAGATGGAGGAGAAGCATATTCCATTAATTACTAAGATCGAGGGGAAATCTGGGGGGATCTAAATTTCCCAAGAATTGTCTTTCTCCCTTTAGATGGAGGAGAAGCATATTCCATTAATTACTAAGATCACGGGGAAAGCTGGGGGGATCTAACTATCCTAAGAATTGTCTTGTTGATTGCAAGAGATTTTCTCAAGAGAAGAGATACCTTTGTTGATCATCCAGGTCTTGAGAGGGAGAATACCTTGTAGATTAGAGAGAAAGGTATGCGGCCAAGGATACTGTCACTTCATATATCTATATCCTGCTCTCCCTCGAGAATTCTAGAGGTGTTATATTTGACTAAAGGAGGAGATTTTTTGCATAGCTTCCAAATTTTTGAACAAGATATGATGGGAAATATTTAGGTGAGGAGATATTATCAAGAGGATGTTAGATATTTTTACTCTAGCACATATTTCCACCAAGTAGTCTCACCTGAGATGAACCTCCATATAATGTTTGCTCCAAAAAAAATATTAATTAAACCAGGAAGTCGAATGGAAGTTCCTTGCTTCTCATAAGGGGCAATGACTTGTTTCCAACTAACAAAATTGAATTTCTTGGTCTCTATTTTCCCACCTTGGCATAAGAAGTTTCTTATAATTAATTATATCTACTTTTGAATTCCTGCTAGAGCCTAAGTGACTGTAAATTAATATAATGGAATATATGATAGTACAAATTTGATTAGGGTTATTCTACCCGCTAAATTTAGCCATTTCATTTCCCAACTTAGAATTTTATTCTTCATTTTTTCTAATGTAGTGTACCATGTCTCGACCTTCACAATATATTTTGAAATTGGCAGGCCTAAGTGTTTGAAATGAGACCAATTTGACTTGAAGGGAACACCAAATATTTGAGAGATACACTGGAGATTTATAGTTGGATTGTTCCATCCATATATGTTTCTTTTTTCATTATTTAGAAGGCCTCCCGAGGCCTCCATAAATTGATCCAGAATTACTTTGAATCTTCTTGCAACAATACAATAATCTCCCCCCATGAATAGGATATCATCAACAAATTGAGAGTGGTTCATACTCTTAACTCCTATGTTGAATTTGATACCAGTAATAAAACCACATTGTTCGTTGTGATCTAGAGTCCTACTAAGAGATTTTGCCATTATGATATAGAGGAAGGGAGATAGAGGGCAGCCTTTCCTGAGACTTATAGAGCTTTGAAAAAAACTCCCTTGGCTTCCATTGATTAAAGGGGCAATCCAAGGACCTTGAATACACATTTTTATAATGTCTATGAAATCATGGGAAAAACCAAACTTTTGCAGGACAATTATAAGGAAGGAATGGCTAACTCCATCACCAGCATTGGCCATGTTGAGCTTCAAAATTAAGCCTTGCTCTTTTCAGGATATGCTAGACTGGATTGCTTCTTGGAAAAGCAAAATATTGTCGATTATTTTTCTATTTGGGACAAATCCACCTTTGTTTTCAGAGATCAAGATAGGGGGGAGAATTTTGAGTCTATTTGCTAAAATCTTGGATATAATCTTGTAATATGAATTGCACAAATATATAGTTCTAAAAAAATGGAAGGAGGAAGGTTTGGATTCATTAGGGATAAGGGCCAAGGAGGTGAAATTGATATTTCCTCCTATTTTCCTTTTTCGAAAAACCCAACTAGTCATTTTTAAGAGATCTTTTTTTATGAGCATCCAAAATGAACGATATAAGGAAATAATAAAACCATCAAACCTTGGAGCTTTATCGGGATGAAGTTTCCATATTGTAGTTTGAAGTTCCTCTTCTTTTACTTTTTTATAAAGAGAATAATTAGCCTCATCGGAGACTAAATTAGGGATATGACTAATGAATTCATCATAACTAGAGTTCCCAACATCAACAGAAAGCAAACTTTTGAAGTGATGATGCACTTCCTCTTTGATTTCATCTTACCCCTTAATTTCAACATTCCCTTCACCAATGATTGAATCAATGCGATTTTCAACATTTCTCATTTTGGTGGTATTATGAAAGAAATTTTTGTTCTTATCCCTAGCTTGAATCCATAAGTCCCCGTATTTTAATCTCCAAGTTTCTTCCTCTCTTCTATTTTTCATGTATATTTCCCAGTAGATTTATTTTTCTTTCATTTTCATTTCTTTTGTATCCTCCCCTACTTCCATGCTCTTCTGTAAATGGTCTAACTCCAATTGTAACTCAATTTTGTTTTGTCTTGGCTCTTTAGAGTGAAACCTGACCCATTCCTTTAATTCGTTTCTAACTTTATTTAACTTAGTTTCCCAAATGAAACTTGGAGAACTGTTGATACTTTGGTTCCATGTTGAAGATACCAACGATCTAAACTCTTCAATATTGGGCCAAAGAGGATTGAATCGAAAAGGGAGCGGTTCAATGTTTTTGATTTCCCCAAATTTTATGGACATGGGCTTATGATCTGATGTTGTCGAGGGGATTATTTTTTATGTCACCAGAATAGAATTAGAGATAAGGTTGTCTTGGATTAAGAACTTGTCCATACTTTATTTTATGTTACCTAGGCCTAATATTCTACCACTCCAGGTATATTTTCCATTCTTAGGTGCTATATCCACTAGAATTTGGGCTTCTATGATGTTCTCTAGCTTGTCTCTTAAAGGATCTGGCTAGAAAATACCTCCTTACTTTTCTTCTGTGTCCAGGATCAAATTAAAATCTCCTCATACTATAATTTTTCTGTTGGTTTCTGAGTCAAGCTGATCAGCCAAGGACTGCCAACATTGATTCTTGTCTCTGAAATGAGAAGGGGCATAGAGGTTGAAAATACATATTTGAGTTACAGATATTTTGTTTTTAAGTTAATTTTAATCCAATGTTACTCTTTCATCAAACGCATTGGTTCCCAAGACGATTGATTCCACATTGTGAAAATACCACAAGAGGAACCTATTGCTTTTATTGTTGTTTCTTCGTAATGCTTTATTTTTTGAATTATCTGATTCATTTCTTGTTTTGATGACTTGGTCTTCTGAATTAGGAAGATATCAGGACATTCAGTTCTCACAAGATCTATTTCCACATTAACTTTTGAGGGGTGCCTGAGACATCTACAATTCCAAGAGACCATATTCATTATTTACTATGGGATGGTGTTAAGGGTCCTTTCCCTATTATTTTCTAATTTATGTTTTCCTTATATCCAACACCTTTGTCTATATATGTGTCCACTGGTTTCTGAGTTCCCATGGCCATATCTTTTTGTGTTGCTTCATCTTGTATTTCCTTATTTGATTTTCCTTCTAGGTTTTTTATGACTATTAGGAGGAGGGAGAGATTATTTGGATTGGTTTATGGTAAGAATCCTTTCAAAGAAGGGAAAATGAGGGCTCGATGGAGGACCAGGGGAGGAAGGGTGTGGGAGAAGGGGATGAAGAGGGAGGAGAGGGAGGAGAGGAAATAAAGGATTAAGGGATAAGAGGTAAATAATCCTCGCAAGAATGGGGAAGGTCAAGAGAAGGAGCTAAAGAAATAAAAGGATTGGAATCAGAAGGCTGAGAGAGAGAAGAGGAAGGGGGAGGATCATCCCTGGGAGGGGGAACTAAAGAGGAGGAGATATAGGGATTTGAAGGCTTATTTCCAGATTTTTTGCATTTGACAATTTCCCATTATGGTTCTTGTGTTTCGATTAATTCTTATACTTCTTTCTTTGGACATCTATTTGAAAAATGACCATATTCATGGCATACCTTGCATTTGAAGGGTAGCTTCTCGTAGTATAGATGTTGTATGTGAGCCCAGTTGTCCACCTTGATCTTCACTACTTCTGGTAATCCTTTTCTCAGGTCAACTTCCTCATAGATACGAGCACAGGAATGCATATTTTCTTTTAGTTCACTTCTATCAATGTATTTTCCAAAGGCATTGCTTATAGCTTTAATAGATTCATCTCCTTGGCAATGAAGAGGTAGGTGAGGGAGACGAACCCAAACCAGAACTGTGTTAGGAACATAAAGATCATGATCAAAATATGGTGTCCATATATTCAGATATAGACCTATGGTGTCCATGAAGTATGGACCATTTTTGAATATAAGGTCTCAGTCTTCCTTAGATTCAAAATAGAAAGTGAAATAACATCTTCCACAAAGCAAATGAATATTTGACCTTGAGTTGAAGCCACCCAATTCCTTTCCACCCATTTTTGCACTTTTTAAGGAGAGGGCTATAGTCCCATGAATTTACCAACCAAAGCCCTCTCAGATAGAGAAAGAGCATCTCTTCAAGGAAAAGTAGGAGGTAGAATGATTTCAGGGATATACTTTAATATTTTGAAAAAAATGGAGATTGAGGGACGCTCTCAAGGAGCACCAAGAGAAAATACGAGATTGGAAAAGGTTATGGTTGCAACCTCAAGGGGGCATTAGAGTGATCCCCCTCCAGATAATACTTCGTAGGGGCCATGGAATAAGGAAGAAGAAGGAGGTTTAGGTCGCAGACTCAGAGGTAGAGCGTAGCGTGAGAAAGTTGTGGGGTAGTCATCCTTGATGACTACCAATTTTTTCTACTTAGTACACATATATTGAAGATATTAAAGAAGTAGTAGTTAGCGAAAAAAGGAGATAATTTTGGACTTTCGATATTTATTTCCACTACTTCCCACAAACGTCCACTTTGGTATTTTCAAATTTTATTTATTGAGAGTGCTTTGTGTAACAAATCTCACGCGATAAACAATAACAATTATTGATTACATATCATATTGAGAAATTTATAGTTAAATGAAAAAAAATTGTTTTCAGTGATACGATTAAATCACTTCCTGTTATCGATGGGGGCTTCCAGTAATTGAGCATATATAGATAGGATGTGAACCTGACAATGGATGAGAAGAATAATGTTAATATTTAAAGAAGCAAAGTCACAAATGCAAAGCTTGTTCCAAAATTCTTTGATTTCGAGCAAATAGAAAAAACACATTGAACATAGAACTATTGGCATAAACCATTAAATCATAATTTATAGTATTAGTTGGAGAAAAATTTTGTTAGAAATCATGGGGGGATGTGTACGCAACTAGCTGGAACACATTGTGATAGTTAGATTTGTATGGTGGTATTCAAAATTGCATATCAAGTTATTTGTAAATTAAATTTGGTTCAGCCTTTTTCATACTCTGATATCAAATAAAATGATTTGACATTGACATAGTGGTGGGGAAAAGCTTAGCAACCAAATAAATTCATGGTAGAGGTAGTTGAGCATGTCTGCACATAATATTTATTTGCGATTGTCCTTGCACAATTTTATAATTACAATTATTGTTGATTTTTTCTAAACTAATTGTCACAATCACAAATAATTCATACTTATTTTATATTGTAAAGTTTTGTCTCTAATGACACATATTTCAATGATATTAAAACAAGAGCAAATTGTGGAGTAAATGGACAAGATGGTTTTGGAATATCAAGATTTATTTCCATTACTTCCTGTAAATGTTTGCTTTGATATCTTCAATTGCTATTTATTGAGAGTGTTGTATGTAACAGTTTCCACACAAGAAATAATAACATCTAGTGATTGGGACTAGAGCGGAGAATTTTGAAGTTAAGAAATATTGAGAACGAAAATAGGAAGCAGAGAAATGCAACAAGCTAATTTGCTGATATAGATGATAACTTTCATTGGTCGTTTGTGTATCAGTGGTATATGAATCTGTCAACGGAAAAGAAAAGAAAAAACGACATTTGCAGTAGCAAATTGACGATTGTTGTAGCAAATGTGCTTGAAATTGTCTAAAGAAAATACTTTCTTGATCTCATAACTTCATAGAGTCAACATTATTCAGCAATTCATTTTCTCAACTGCTCAGGTTCTTTCCATTCTTTATCTCCCGCATATTTCTTTCATTACACATTCATATAAGTAATTTTATTGGCTCTTTTCCCACCCAATGAACATAGGAGCTACAAAAAATGTTCCAAAATCCATTATCTATCTTCTTTCTTAGTGATACAAAATAGATTGCATAATCAACTAGGCTAATATGATTTTCAATAAATTTGCTTTACATTTAGTCAATTTGTCCAACAATAATAGATTCATTATGATCCCATGTCTTTAACGACTTACCCTATTAACCTAAATTGCATCCAAACAAAGAACTAATGTCATTTTTGGATCTCATAATGTCCAAGCAAATAGTTTTTTTAAATATTTGTCTAATTCAAAATATGTTTGCACAACAGATCATCTACAAGACTTGCAGAGAACAAAAAAAAAAATCGGTAATGGACAGCGAAAGAATTTCTTAAGAAACCAACATTAATAGGGAAGCAAAACACAAGTAAAGATACATAAATCCTACATAACAATCTTCAGCTTCCCAACAATCGGTACTGGTGTAACTTCATCCTCCAGTCTAGAAAAGAGAAAAGCTTCTACAACTGGAAAACTAGTTCATGGCGAGCTATTAGGTCACCAAGATGACAAAGAGTCTCTCTATAGATTCAGTCTAGACAAATGCATATGTTTCAAACATCCAAATCCAAAAGTGATGCAAATAGAGAAGACATTGAACAAGATATCGAAGTGGAAAATGACAATGATATACCACCTTATTAGGTTACTTCTTATTTAGTAGGGAAACAAAATAATGGAGCAATTGCAGAAGAGGCCGATATTTTCGATGAACATCCTGTCACATTGAAAAATGAAAAATATGAAAAGGGCATCGATAAATTGAGAATTGAAAAAGTAAATTTTAATAATAAAATGTTATTTTTGTTGTTGCAACACCGCACATATCTGATAAAGCTATCAATCCGCTTAATGCATTCAAATCATATATCATTAATAGCATATGTCAAAGATTAGAAAATATTGATCATACATGGAAGGAAACTTTCGATTTAATGTGTTTGCAACAAGAAATTAAGACATTTGTGAATTTGTTTAATAGTAATATTAAACTAGACAGGAAATTCATTGACAATGATTTAGTTACTTTTACTTAGAGGCTTTAATTACTCTTTGATATAGAGAAACAAAACAAAGGACTTCCAAATTCTAATCGAATGAAGCAAGTGGGAGCTAAATAGTTTGAGAGAATTAACACATTAGAGAAAAACATTTTTGAATGTGATAGACTAAGCAATAGAAGAGGTGATGCCTTTCTAAAGGCGGTAAACATTGTACATGACCTAAACAGTCCACACATCATACACAACGTCGAATTAATTTCAAGTCACATGCTAAAAGTTGAATTGGAGCAACTAAAACAGTCAAAGGAAACAAATTTTGATGACATAACTGATTTTACTGTAGAATAAATCACCAAATGGATAATTACTTTTGTTAGAATCAATAACAAGAACTTTGTCTTGGCTACACAGTTGCAAGAAGAGGCTAGAAAAAATGAAAAGGAGATATTCAATAAAAATGTAAAGCATGGAGATTACAGTTGCTCCTGACAGAGATTTCATTAAAACTACGGTGGAAAAAATTGTTGAAGAAATCACGAACCCGATAGACATCTAACAGATACACATTCATGGTGGACTCTTTTACACACTGTAAGTGTTCTCAAATTCTTCAACATTCGATTTTATTTTTACTAATATTAGATAATTAATCATTTTTTATTATGTTATGATTACCTTAGTTAATTACTGTATACAAATTTTTGTTTTTCGTTGTAGATGGATTTTTAATATTACGGTTCACGGGAGCCCAACCCCAGTTCCCATTGGAACACATGCATTTACTTTTACGATTTTGTATCGGGATTTTCAATTATCGGTGCTACAATATTTATCTGTTATTTTTTTTTCTTTTTGTTGTCAATATGAATATGTTTTGAATATGATCTCGGATATATTTGAATTATAGCCATGTCGATTGGAATTTTAATTTGAATACAATTGTTGTTACTAAATCTGGGTGTGTATCAATTTTATGATTATGTTTTTTATAAGTTTTCGAACATATGCTTTGAGCGTTTGCATTATATCTAATCTTGTGTTATTGATTAAAAAAAATGAGCATTTCACAACAGTTTTGGATGTTAGACATACATCTATGAAGAATACAATGTTAGCACCATGTATTTAGATTTCAATAAATTTCATTTTGTGGAATACTGAAGTCTAGAGAAATCTTTCATCGTAGTTCCTCCACACTCTAGCATTCCGCACAATCAAATCTCAGTTTAATTATGCATATGCATATTAATTAATTAATTATGTTTCGAGAAAACTGAAAAAGTTCTTACCACTCCAGAACTTGCCCTATCTCCTTTGAATCTGTTATATCCAGTTGCTTTGCATATATGAAACAAAACGGATAATTGTACTTATGTTTCCATAAAACTTTAAAAAGTCTTGCCACTCCATAACTTGCCTCATCTCCTTCGAATGTACTATATCCAATTGCTTTGCATATATCAAACAAAACAAAAAATTTAAACACATAACCCTATTTTGGTGTATTTTAAACCACTGCATTCCCACCATGGATTTTCTCCACCTCCATGCCATCCATAGGCCCTCAAGATGCCGTTATTGCCTGTTTAACAGCGAGGATACATCTCATCTTTTCCTGTACTGCAATGTAATATTGGCAATATGGGCATAGGTTGCCGTATGCTTGGGATGCCAACATCCTTGGCAGGGGATCACACTACAAGATGCCTGGACGACTTGGTGGCAGCTAAACGCCAACCTCCCGAAATTGCGGAACCTCTCGCTGATCATTGCATGGGAATTTTGGATAGGCCGCAATAAATTCATATTCAACGACCAATCGATCAACAGGGATCGCATATGTGCTGCGATCATTGCAACTTACAACCTTCTGCCTGAAGAGATACACCAGGGACCTTCTAAGATTGTTGTCCCTTAATTGATTGACTGTTGTCGACCCTAGGCTTATTTTGATGGTGCAGAAAATCCACAAGGCTGTGGAGGGGGAGCTATTCTACATATAAATGATCATCACCATTATCAAATAAGGATGGGTCTGGGCCCTAGCTCGAACAACTATGCAGAACTTCAATGCCTTAGACTTCTTCTGATCTTTGCGCGCGAAAAACATTGCAATTCCATACAAATATTTGGAGACTCTCTTCTTGTGATCAACTGGTTCAATAATCATGCACATTGTCACACACACACACACACACTGTCTGCACTTCTTAGGGAGGTTCATCATCTCAAGTTATTATTTGACTCCATATCCGTGGCTCATATCTACAGGTCTCGGAACCAAGTGGCTGATAAGTTGTCCAAAGAAGCCTCGGAGCTGATTTGGGGCACATGGCACATTACAGAGCAGATTGGCGAACATGTGTACAGGTTTTTTCATCAGCCTTTTATGGATGAGGCACCAGATCATCGGGTTGTTTGATAGAACAGCCAGATTTGGGAGGTTATTTTGATTTGCATTATCTCCCATGGACTATGTATCGGCTATTATACTTATTATTGTTTTTGTCTATTATCCGGTAAGTTATGCACCGAACTTACATGTGATTTTAATTGCAAACATCTATGATTGTATCAACGGCATTATTGTATGTTTTATTTTGGTAGCCAAAACTTGGCTCTATACAGTTTATTTTCGATAGACAGTTTTAGTAGTTTAACTACTAGAAAATGTAACATGTAACTTATCTATTAATGAAAAGTTACGACTTTTTCCTTTGTGAAAAAAAAACAAAACAAAAAATTGCACTAAGAGGAAGACAACTTGACTTAATATAGTCCATGCTCTTGCACTTCCCGCACACCCTTTCTACATACAATGAAATAATTTGCGGTGTTACAGTTCTAATTTTGTTCAACAATTTTGTTTTGTATGACTATGTTTTGAATGTGATCTCGTATATATCTGAATTATAGATATGGTGATTTCCATTTGAATCTAGATACAATTGTTGTTACTGAATCTGCGTTTGTATTGATTTTATGGTATTGAATTCTATAGGTTTTCAAACATATGCTTTGAGACTTGGTATTATATCTAATGTTGTAGTATTGATTAAAACGAAAATGAACATTAGACAACAGTTTTGTATCTCAGGCATACATCTCTGAAGAATACGATGCTAACACCAAGTCTTTAGAATTGAATAAATTTCGTTCTGCAGAATAAGGGAGTGCATATAAAGCTTTCGTTGTGCTTTCTCTGCACTCCCACGTTCTGCACAATCAAAGCTCGCTCCCCTATATATGATGCTAATTTGAAATATCATAAAAAAAGTGAAAATAGAGAACAAAATAGTATAAGTGAAAAAACATTTTATGTGGTATTGAATCAGTTAACGAAGAGCGATAGCCAAATGCATTATTGTTGAGTATATTTCTAATTGTAGGTTTTAACCCTGTAAAAAATTAACCTGCAAACAAATTCTTAAAAAAAAAATATATATACAATGGCGAGAACATAAAAAATATACACAAAGATTTTCTCATGGAACTCAAAACCAGGAAAATCAAATTAATTTTTCATTATATTCCTTTCAATGTTACAATACATTATATACATGCCAGAGCATTCATAAACCCTAATCCATTAACCCTAGATTAGAATATAATCGTAGTTCCCATGAACAGATTTACAAAATACCATGGGAAGAACCATCATGCCTAAAAAGTCATGTGAAAAACCATGGGTAGGTCCACCCACCATCCTTAGGTCTACCCCCATCCTTGGGTCCACCCAACAATTATTAGGTCCGCATAAAACCAATTAGGGGGGCTAATGCGCCCCCCCCACCCGGTGCAACATAACAACACATGGAACTAATCCTGGAAAGAGTATAACACATACCCAACACTAATCCTAATTTTATAAGTGTATTTAGTGTTCACAATTGTTTCAATTAAAAAATAATTTCAATTAAGACAATGATAACTTTATTAAGAGGCGTGTTTTTGTTCAATTTGTTTTCATTTGATTATTATTTCATTATACAACTCTATATGTTTTTTCTATGTTTTCTGTTCACTCTATGATATGTATATTGTACAGAAAAATTCATGCAAAAATGTATACATATATACGAAATATTACGAAACAGTGTTTTTATTCCATGCCTCGCACAACTGATATTGCACACAAAAAATATACTTCACAATCTAAAATAAATCTTGCACAATCTGTACAACCCCGACATAGGTATCAACTCTTTGGTTCCCTTTGTTTTCACACTAAAAAATAATGATCTCCGGTCTTGTGATTCTTTGAGAGCATGAAACTTTTATTTGCTTCATCCAATTACCATTCACCAATTCCTGCCTTTTTTTCTCTAGATCAGAAAGCAAGTCAAGCTTCTGGATAGAAGCACATGAGCCATTGTTTACAAAATGTATGTCTCCTTCAAGGTTAGATTCAATGGACTCGAAAAATAACATAGTATCCCAAAATTAGTTTCTATTGTTCAGAGATACAAAATATTGCAAAGCCTGCTTCGAAGTTATGCTATATATGTGTCTACTTCTATGCATTTCCTTATCTCCGCACATACCCCTCCATCCGCACATTGTTGACTCCACACATCTTCACAATTCCATGTATGTTTTCTCTTGCACAGTGAAACCTAAAAAAGTTTAAAATGAAATAAGAGCAAAATGCACTAGCAATACATGTCATACTGTCAATGTCCCCGCCTTGACAAGGTTGTTGCCCCTCCCTCCCCCCCCGAGGGGGGGTGGGGAGTGCAAGGCATACAATACGATGCCCCTCCTTCGAATATGTTATATCAAGTTCCTTTGCATATAGCAAATGAAACAAACAATTGTACTAAGGATCCATATAATCTTTAAGCACTCCACACCATGTATCAACATTACTTGTCCCGCACCTCCACACATTAATATAAGTAATAATATGATACAAATTAAAATGTTACATTCTCTAAGCACTTTCTCTTAATAAGTAAATTTCTCCTACAACATTAAATTAGCCTTATCCAAAATGTGGAGGAAGGAATTTTAACTCGATATAGTCTCTACTCCCGCACTTACCGCCTCCCTTGCTTATGTAAGGGACTTGGAATCCTGTCAGTTATGGAATATTTGGACTCTTTTAACACTCCTCACAATGTATCAAATTAACTTGTTTCGCACCTTCGCACAATAATATAAGAAAATTAATATAAGTCATAATATGATGTTAATTTAAAACGTGATATTCTCTAAGTACTTCCACTACGGTAAGTAAATTTGTCTTACAATGTTAAATTAGCCTTGTATGGAATGCAGAGGAAGGAAAAAGCTTGACTCGATATAGTACCTACTCATACACTTCATGTACACCGTTTCTCTGCACAACAAAATAATAGCAGTTATCCCCCCCTCGTTTAGCCCTACACAGAATGTAGAGGAAGAAAACTTGACCTGATATATTCCTTGCTCCTGCAAAACATGGATAAGAATTTATTATGTGGAAATAGCTCAATAGATATTTCATTATATGCAAAATAACTTCATTGCAAGACTGATATGTAATATTGCTCATTATTTGCTTCATGTGAATTTCGATAATCCACACAATGTATCAATCCACACAAGCAATATTGTAATTTTTCGAGCTTAGTATTCCTCAGTATATGCCTAATATGAATTTTTGAATTCTGCACAATGCATGAACTTTCACTTCCGCATACATTCCTCTCCACAAAGATAAACTGATACATAATATTGCTTAATATCTAATTTTGAACTCCTTAAAATGGATGAATTTACACTTCTGCATGCATTTCCCTCCCAACAAATAAACTGATATATAATATTTCAGTGTGGAAGTGTGGATTTCTTAGTATTTGCTTCATATGAATCTTAACTGTTTGCACAATGTATCAATCTGCACAAGGAATTTTCCGGACTTAATATTCATTAGTATATGTTTAATATGAATTTTTGAACTCTACATAATGGACGAACTTGAACTTCTACATACATTACAAAAGCTTCTTTCACTAAGGTATGTGGAAGAACTGTGCGGAGAGAGAATGCATGTGGAAGTGTGAAACATCATGACACACTTATATTTTTTATTGTGCACACTTGTTCTGTCGCATAAATCACAAATGAAAAAAAAATTTCATCTAATGTTGTAGCCTTATACAAATGCAGACTGGGAATACTGGAGTTCTTTGGCACAACGATCTTCGTTTTAAAGTAAGATGTAGTTTCATTGGCTTTAATCATTTAAAAACTTGTATTGTCTGGAAGAAAGGTGTGTGGGAGAACTATGCAGAGGGAAAATGTATGTGGAAGTATGGAACATTGCGACATAACAATTCGCAATACAAAGATACAAATTATTTAGTATTAATATATTACCAATAATATATAATAATAATGATGTGAGAGAACTGCGTGGACAAAGAATGCATCCGAATTGTATTTCTTATTAAAAAAATTCATCTAATGTTGGACATTAAGTGTTAAATTTGGATGGCTGTATTAGAATGCCCATACCACGGGCAGAACTTCTGAGGCCCTGGCCTCCATGTAATTTTTTGTATACTAATAGATTAAGCTTATTCAGAGAAAAAAAAAAAAAAAAAAGAGGTGTTAAATTTACAAATTTTGAATTTCCAAATTCCACACAATGCACGAACTTGCACTTCTGCGTACATTGCCTTCCACACAAATAAACTGATATATAATAATGCTTAGTATTTAACTTCTGAACTCTACACAATGGACGAATTTACACTTCCACATACATTCCCCTGCGCACAAATAAACTGATATATAATGTTGTAATGTCGAAGTGTGGATTGCTCAGTATTTGCTTCATATGAATCTCGACAATCCACACAATGTATCAATCAGTACAAGGAATTTTTTAGACTTAGTATTCCTCAATATATGCTTAATATGAATTTTCGAGCTCCGCACAATGGACGTACTTGCACTTCCGCAAACATTCCAAAAGCTTCTTTCACTAAGGTATGTGAGAGAACTGTGGAGAGAGAATGCATGTGGAAGTGTTGAACATTGTGGGACTGCATTTTTTATTTCGCACAGTTGTTGTGTTGCATAAATCAGAAATTAAAATGCTTAATATGAATTTCTGAACTCCGCATAATGGACGAACTTGCACTTCTACATACTTTCGAAAAAATTCTTTCGCTAAGGTATGCGGGAGAAATGTGCAAATAGAGAATGCATGTGGAAGTGCGGAACATCACGACACACTTTTACTTATTATTGCACACACTTGTTCCATCACATAAATCACAAATTTTAAAACAAATTTTATGTAATGTTGTAGTCTTATAAAAATGCATACTAAGAATACTAGAGTTCTTTGTCACAACAATCTTCACTTTGAGATACACGCTAATGTGTTTTGAACTGAGATGCAGTTATGCTGGCTTCAATTGTTTAAAAACTAGTATTGTGCAGAAGGAAGGTGTACAAGAGAACTGTGCAGAGGGAAAATGCATGTAGAATTACGAAACATTCCGAAAAACAATTAAGAATAGGAAGATATGGATTATTTACCATTAAAATAATACCAATAATATATAATAATAATGATGTGAGAAATTTGTGAGGAAAAAAAATGCATGTGAATTGTATTTGTTATAACAAATTTAATCTAATGTTGGACATAAGTGTTCAATTTACAAATTCATTTCCATTGTGTAAATAGTTTTGTGCGGAGAGTTTTCACTTTCCGAAGAGCTTTGTGCAAAGTTTTCACCACTCTCAGTACAACCTTTAATCAATTAATTAGCGATATAGGCAAGGACTATGTTGCATTGCAGCGATTACCCTTGTTATTAAGATTTTTTATCTCTCTTTTATGGTTTTATTTTAAAACTCATGATGTACTCTTTGAATTATCTAAATACATTATTATTTTATTTTCTATTTTCTATTTTCTATTTTTATTTTTTATTAATTATATTTTTTCAATTTTTTATAATTATTAATTTCCAATTTTCATTAAATATGAAATATTTAACATATCAATATTTTAAGTATGACGAGTCTCCGTAGTGCATTATAGATATAGTTATATTAATATTTTTTTTTCCTGTATTTTAAAATATATTTTTAAAATTTTTATTAAATATTTAATATATCACTAATTTTAAATTGTATAATTTGTAAATATTTAATTTTTTAAATTTTATGGTCAAAAATTTATTTTAAACTTTAAAAAAATTACAATTTTACTCAAAATTATATCACCTAATTTCAACCAATTTCTATTCTTTTGTTACTTAAACTAAGACATAAAATTCATAATGCAATTTTGTAAAAACACAATTGAAATTGTTGACATGTTAGTCTCAGTGTTATCTTCACTATTAATGATGGGTTGAGGACTCCAGAAATTAGGTGGCTTTAATGCTTTTCTGTCAGTGAGTGGTTTTCTCAGGAGTTGTCTACCGACGCAATAAAATAGCCTGGAAGAGAGTGTTTTGTTGGAATCCGGTAAAAAAATTTCAAAAAATCACTTGGTTGGAGTGTTTAAATTTCATTTTTAATGGTGGAAATGGATTCAGCACCATCAAAAACCCTTAGGGCACCAAAAATACTGAAGTTAAACCACTGTAACCTAGATTTTCAGAAATATTTACCAGAATTTTTCATAATCTTACCAAAATGGAGTTGTCTTTAGTGCGAATTTTTGAAGTTTCACGTGCCGAAATCCAGTGAAAAATTTTGAGCTAAAATCTTGGTTTTTGTTATTCAAAGTTTTTTGACTCTATATATGGATTCAGCACTCTCAAAAACCTCTAGAGCACTTGGATTGTGCAAAGTTAGCAATCAAACTTCTCTTTTCAATAAATCCCTGCCGGAATTTAGAGAAATTATACCGTAAAAGCCTTCAAAAAATCGCACTAAAAACTACTCGTACCAAAATTTCTAGATTATTCTCTGAATTTTTTTGACTGCCACGCTTTCTCAACATCGTGACCGAAATCTAACCTGAATCCCCTACCTATATACAAATTTTCTCGAAAATATATTTTTTTGACGGTTGAAAAGGCAAAATATCAATACAATATCCTCAAAAGCCACTATAATATTATATATATACGGAGAATTAGATCCGTTGGTGAGTCTATTTTGTTAAAATATTTAGTAATTAAAATTTTATGGAGAATGTATCAATGACATCACAATGATATTGATCGATTAAAATTAATATCATCATGTCAACCATCATACGTGTCCAAAATGATATTTCCCACTTCCCAACGAAGGTGGCACCCTAATGCATTCGTTCAATGGTACATGTTCTCTATTTCTATGCAAACTTTCAATGTTAAATGTCTTTCATAGTTTCAAAAGGATCCCTCTTATTCACAAAGTCAAAATTAAATCATTCACAAATATTATTCCACAACTTGCATGGAACCCTTGTTAATGGTGTAGTGTTTTTTGGCGAGGCACATTCCTTGGAAGTTGAGTCTTCATGTTCCATATTAACACGAGTCACTAACAAGTTTGACCCTTGAGTCTTCCGAGTTCAAAATTCCATGTTGTTTCATTTGGCATATGAAGGAAAATTGTCATATGGCATAAGAACAAAAGACAAAATAAGAAGTTGCATACCCTTAATATTAGCCTTTTCCCTATTCGATCAACAAGATTATTTAGAGCATAACGTTCTCTAGTCAAATTCTTATCCTACATTGGACACAATGTCTCCAAAGAGCATGTCTATGGTTGAGGAAGTAACAATGTATGGTTGTGGAAGTAACATGGAGATAGGTCAAATGGATAGAGCTCTCTTTCCTATAGAAAATACACATGCATATCACATACATTACTCAATTGAGAATTTATGAGGGAAGTGGCAGCTATCAAGTATGCATCTTTAGCTTTGGCATGCAGAACAAGCCTAAGAAGCTCTTTTGTAATACCACTCTCAATTAACAGAATAGACGCATCTCATCTAGTTCGCATTTTACCAGCAGTAGATTCTCCTCCTTTCGTTGAAATAGAGAAACTAGGTTTACGTACTTACCTATGTTGGATTTACATCTCGTCAATCCAGTAATTTCAATGTAATTCACAGAGCATTCGCCCGTAAATTACAGAGTGCAGAGTGATATGGAGCAAGTGACACATGATGGTTGAGAATGGTGGATGGGAATGTTGTGGATGACATGAAAGGAGCGACCTATGGTCAACAAGTGGGTTGTTTTAATTTTCTCTAGACATGATGAAAGCCCTTGAGAGAACCTCCCCTTAAAAGAAGGCCTTCGGTGTACTTATTCTTGAAAAAAATAGAAGCTCATTTACATATTCCACTTTAGTTTATCTAAAGACTTGTACATGTTGATATGTATGTTTATTTATTAAATTATTATCCAGCCATATAAGCTTTTATTCTCTAATGATTTCTACATGCTTTTGCAATGGAAATGCAAACAACGACTAACTTAAGTGTGACATGGTTGTATAAGATACTACCTCATCAAGCTCATTAATGTAGGTAGGTTGTTATATGACGAATCATTGATGTTATATAATGATGAAACCATGGTTACATAAATGCTTTGGTTAACAGTATGCTATCAAAATTGAACAAAATATATGTAAAACCATCTTACAATTCAATAGAAAATATATACAATTGTGTGAAAAATTTAGTGAAGGTTTAAATATGTAAAGAGAAAGGTCCAACCCTTATTTCTTGTGAATTCTTGCAAGGATGATAATAGAATGTTGTCCTATCCCTTGAACACAAGATTTGTCAATATGTTTTGGCTATGAAACCTTTGGAAAGATAAAGTAGTTTCCTACACTTTACATGTTGGTATAACAATAGGAATTTGTATAAATTTACTTTTGTTGTAATAGATATAAAACTTGTATGTGTTGAATATGGATATGATTTATAGATTTTTTTTCAAATGTGGAATGCAGAGCATCTCTCTTGTCTTTATTTTGACCATCTTTGGTCCTATCTCGAGCATGTATTTTTTATATATATTTATTATATTGATCTGAATGGAAAGTGGCATCTACCCATGGTATTCATCCACCCATTCTATTTATCCACCCATGGAATTTACCTTTGGTATTGTAAGTGGCATCCACCCATGTTATTGTAAGTGACATCCACCCATGCTATTTATCCTCATATGGTATTGATCTACCCATGGTATTTTAAGTGACATCCACCAATGGTATTCATCCACCCATGGTATTTACCCACACATGGAATTTACCTGTGGTATTGTAACTAAAAAAGGCTATAAGTAACAAGTCACATTTTGTAAAAGGACATATTGTCCACCACAATGTAGCTTTTACAATTATTCTATATTTTAATAAAAAGTTCCTTTCTAGTTTTTTTACTTATGTTTTCCTCTTTTCTTAGGGAATTTCAATTGTCAGATCTTGGGGGCCTCCCCCCCTCCCAAGATCCATTTACATTTTTTAGATCTTGGTGGCCTCACCCCAAGATCTGGATCAGTAATATCAGAGTAGGTCTACTCTTTCTCGATATTTCTTTGCATGTCCCCAACGAGGTCGGGGTATAAGGAGTTAGGGCTCAATCTGGTTGAACCTTTGCAAGATCAACCTCGCAAAACTCGACGACCTCCCATGGGAGAAGAAAAGAAATACGAGGGAGCAAGAGATCCTATCAAAATATTCCTCAAGGACACCCTCAAGAAACAAAGGAACACGATGATGGATAAATTTTCCCAGATCCTTCAATGGCTACCCACTGGCGGCACATCTTCATCCAACAACCACTTTGGAGGCACCACTCCTTTTAAGGTATAAGTATACTTTGACATTCCCATATTTGAGGGACAAATAGATGCAGATGTTGTATATAGATGGTTGAATCTATTGGAAAGATATTTCTCGGTTCATGATTTTTCCAATCGGGAAAATATTACTTTTACACTCCTCAAAGCCGCCCCCCATGTCAAGGATTCATAGGAGACCTTTTGTGAGAAAAAGGACGAGAGGGAACCCTCCCTGTTCTCAATCGCACGCACTTTGAATTATTTCTGAGACGCCATCAAGGAACAATATTATCCCGTGGGGAGCTATGAGGACAAGTACATACAATGGACTACGCTGCAGCAACAAAGGGATCAACCTGTGCATGAGCAGACAAATATGTTCAATACCCTCTGTACAAAATTGGGTATCAAAGATTCAAAGAAACATTCGGTGTTGAAGTACCACATTTTCTGCACATATACATTTAGGATGAAATGGAGTTCCTCGCTTGGTGTAACATACTAGTATGCTACTAAGATTGAGCATAAATTCAAATAGAAGAAGTGAGACTTTGGATCTGCGAATTAGAAGCAAGGGAAAGGCACCCCCAAACTACAGAACAAAGGACAAATCCAAGGCGATGTGGCCTGTGACAACCTGCCAAATCCACAATTAAATAAAGACACCGCAAAGCCAAAGAAGGACACGAGAAAGTGGTGTGAGTTCCATAAGAGCTCCACTCACAACACAAGTGAGTCTCGGGCCAAGGAGTCACTGGTGGTTGAGCTAAAGGCTTCCGAATCAAATGCATGTTCTGACTCCGAGTCAGAAGCTGACAAGGGGAATGAAAAAGGGAATAATATTATCGATGTGGAGCCCAACGCCACTATTGCCACCACCAAGATCCAAAGGAGGGGGAGCACCTATTCCATTCCCAGATGTGGGTGAAGGGTTCCCTGCTTCATTTCATTGTCGAAAACGAGAGCCAAAAGAACCTCATAGGTCATGAAGCGGCTAGGCTTGCTGACCAAAACACACCCTCAACCATACACCATTAGGTGGCTTCACCAAGGACGAAATATCCATGTCATCCAATGGTGTCGCCTTCCCTACGGCATCAAGCCCTTTACGAATGAGGTATTATGTGATATTGCTCCTCTTGATTCTTTTGATGTATTATTAGGTCAACCATACTTGTGGAAGTGACATGATGTGTATGAGTCTAGGCCTCAAGTTGTTATTGTTACTTTGGGAAATAATTTGTACAGGATATAAGAGGTAGCACCACCTATCTCCATCTCTTTGATCACTGCAAAACAATGTAGTAAGCTCATTTCCAAAACCGGGAATTTTTTTTTTCCTAATGATCTGCCCTAAGGGCAAGAAGAACATTGAGGCCACGACCTCTAGACACGGCTCCTCTGCATGGTAACAACAGATGGACAAGGTTGAGGAGGAGTATGGGGACATCTTCACCTCACCCGCATGGGTACCTATACATTTTCAGGTCAAACACTCCATCGATCTGACCCCAAGCACGTCACTACCCAATGGACCGATATATCAACACTCTATTGTGGAGAACGATGAAATCAAGAGGTAGATTCAGGAGCTGTTGTAGAAAGGCCATATCCAGCCGAGTTCATTGCCCTGTAGGAGCTCGATCATGTTGGTGCAGAATAAATATGGGACTTGGAGACTCTGTATTAACTATCAGGCATTCAACAAAATCACCATTCGGAATAGTTATCTGATCCTGCAGATTGATGACCTTCTGGACCAACTCAAGGGGGCCAAATATTTTAGAAATATTGACTTGAAGTTTGGGTATCACCAGCTACCAATCAAACCCTCTGATGTGTGGAAGACTGCCTTCAAAGCCAAGGAGGGCCTCTTTGAATGGTTGGTCATGCCTTTGGGGTTGACGAATGGTTCCACAACCTTCATGAGGTTTATGGATGACATCTTGCGACCATTCACCAACTCATTCATGGTGGTGTATTTGGATGACATCCTGATCTTCAACCAGAGTTGGGAAGAGCACCTCCACCACATTCGACAATTCCTCCAAAAACTGCGGCAACACAATTTGTGTGCCAATTTGGAGAAATGCATTTTTGGGATGACCCAGGTTCAATATATGGGATACATTATTGATGAACAACGGGTGCATGTGGACCCAACCAAGATCCAGGGAAAATTTTAAGGATCAAAATTTATCTTAAAGTTTAGCAACCTTAGCGAATCTTACTAGTACCTAATATCCAAATTTTAAAATGTTTGATGATAATTTTGTAAAAATGTTTAGATTTATAACTATTTTATATTAGATAATATATAATTTTGGAAAATTTTAAGGTAAAATAATTTTATACTATAAAATTTGGGCGAATTCATTTTTAGAAAAATGGAAATTGGTGAATATTTTTTTTGGAAAAAGCATGGAATATTAGCCCACCTGCGAATATTAGCCCCTAAAATTTTCCCTGCCAAGATCGAGTTCATTCGAGATTGGCTAGCCCCAACCACTCTAACAGAGCTCTGCAACTTTCTGGGTCTTGCCAATTTCTACCGCAGGTTCGTGTTGGGGTTCTCTCATATCACTTGGCCTTTGAGTCAAGTCACCAAGGGAGGACCAAACGAAAAATTCTTTTGGTATGAATTTCAAAAGAAGGCGTTCACAGAGTTGAAGCATCACCTCTGCTATGCACCAGTGCTCACATTACCCGACCTGCAACAACCATTTGAGATCGAGATAGATGCCTCTGACTATGTTGTCGGGGCAGTAATTACTCACCAGGGGCATCCAGTGGCATATCACAGTGAGACACTTTAAGACACAGTATGGAAGTGTCCCACCTATGACAAAGAAATGTATTCCATTGTGTATGGATGTCGACAATGGAAGCATTACATTTTGGGGAAGGAAATGGTCATCCACACAGATCACCGACCTATGCAATTCATACAAACATAATAGAAGTTGCAGAACGATCACCATAAGAAATGGTCCAATACCTACAACAATTCCATTTGAAAATCAAGTACAAGAAGGGCATCACCAATAATGCTACAGATTGCCTCAGCCAACCGCTGATCATGGCGCTAACCACTGTACTCGACTCTTTTGGGCACGAGATTTCGGGTTGGACTCATCTCTACAAAAGTGATCCAGAATTCGACAACATATACCAGATGCTCTTGGAGGGTAAGAAAGTTCCAAATTTTCACCTCCATAATGCACTGTTATGCCACTTGGGACACCTCTGTGTTCCTACAAGTGAGCATTCCAAGACGATTTGGGAAGCACACTACAGTCGGGTCGTTGGGCAATTCGTGATCGAGAAAACAATGGAAATACTGCAAAAGTATTTCTATTGGCTGAACCTTCGACATGATGTTGAGAAGTACATTAGGTCCTGCACTGCCTGCACTATTTCAAAACCGGCCATCAAGAAGCAAGGCCTATATACTACGTTTCCTACCCCTAGTCGACCCTGGGAATCCATCTCCATGGATTACATGTCGGGACTTCCTTCTACCAAGCATGGAAATGACTGTGTTTTGTGGTCGTTGACAGATTCTCTAAAATGGTCATTATGGCAGCATGCAAGAAGAATATCATAGTAGAAGGCACTACTAAAATCTTCTTTGAACGAGTGTGGGTACACTTTGGGATCCCACAGTCCATTATCTCAGATCAGGATATCAGGTTCCTCGGTACATTTTGGTCAAGTCTCTGGTCAATGTTGAACACCAACCTCACCAAGTCCACAACTTTCCACCCCCAAAATGATGACCAAACAAAGGTTGTCAACAAGATGATCGTACACATTCTATGTATGTACAACTCGAAGCATCCACACGCATGGAATGAAAGCCTCCCTATGTCTAGCACAACTATAACTGAGCTCTCCATAGCTCAATTGGCTACAACCCCTTTCAGGTGGGCTTGGGATTCCAGCCACTATGTCCCATTGATGTGGCCATACCATTTGCATCTACTCTGGCAGATTCGGCTCATGTCCAGTCTGAAGCTGACAAGGAGAAAATATTCATTGAGAACATTCATCACTTCTTCCAACAAGTACATGACATATTGGACATATCCAATGCTAAGTACAAGCAACAAGATGATCAACATCGGGTACCACACAAGTTCTAGGTGGGCAACAAAGTTTGGCTACATTTGCAGAAGGAGCGCCTCACTGGGCCCCACCGCAAGCTTCACCCGCTCCAATATGGGCCATACACCATCACCAAGGTAGTAGGGGATAATGCCTTTGAGCTCAGTATTCTACCATTCCTCGGTTTGCACCCAGTTTTCAATGTGGACCGCCTTTGGCCCTACTTTCCACCATTGTTGGACACATCCGATATTGCAAAAACACTCACACCAACAGAGTTAAACCCAAATTGCATGGAGCAAGACACAACTGATGAGATCATGGACACACATATCAAGAACACCTAACAGCAAAGGATCCATCTATATCGAGTTGTCAAAGCAGGCCAAATCCTTCACCAGGGAAAGTGGCTCACCGGGACCAAGTTCAGTAGAAGTTTCCTCATCTCATGGAGGAAATCAATGCAATGGGGGCCATTGCTTCCTAGGGGGGGAGGACTAATCTAAGTAGATATTTCCACCTGCATATTCCACTTGGACCCCCACCATTGTTTCTTTCATTTTTTCAGTTTCCTTAAGTGTAGCACAATTTACTATTTCTGACAGTTTTTTGGGTCATGAACTTATGGAGTCATTTTGAGGCCCGAAATGATTTTTTTTGGGGAAACTCGAGACCATCATGGGTCATAGACCAATTTTGATCACTTAAAATTTGTATTCCTCAGATAGATATTTCTAACGAGGTATTGTGCGCGTCAAAAGAAGATCGTATGCCAAAGTTACATCCTCAGGAAGTTGATGTACCAATTTACCCAAACGGGGCCCATAGTTTTGACGCTTCATCTCCTAGGGTTAGGTTTTTGGATGCTTATGGTTTTCCATTATCTATCAATAATAAATAGGCCTTCGAGCCTCATTGTAACACAGTTTAGAGGCATGTAGTTGCCACATCTCTTCTCAGATATAAGCTACCATAGCCCGAGCTAGTTTATTTTACATTCTATCTGTATGCATTTTTTAAGTATTTGATATTAATGAAATGAAGTGTTATTCCTGATGCATCTTTGTGTTTATGTTTATTTCTGTGTTTTATTGCATTTCTGCATAAATCCGGTATGTTGCACCAAGCGAGGAAATCCATTTCATCGTGATCTAGATTTATGTAGGAACACAATAAAATATAAATAAACACAAACGCAGAGATGCAGCAAGAATATCACTTCATTTCATTAATATCAAATAATGAAAAATGCTTACAGGAAGAATGGAAAACAAACTAGCTCAGGCAATGGTAGCTTATCTCTAAGAAGAGATGTGGCAGCTACAAGCCTCTAAGTTGTGTTACAATGAGGCTCGAAGGCCTATTTATTATTGAGAAACAATGGAAAACCCTAAACATACAAAAACCTAACCCTAGGAGATGAGGGGTCAAAACTATGGGCCCTGTTTGGGTAAATTGGTACATCAACTTCCTAGGGATGTAACTTTGACATATGATCTATGTTTGACGCGCACAATATTTCCTTAGAAATATCTATCCAAGGACTACAACTTTCGATGACCAACATCAGCGAAAGTCGATGTTAGTCATCGAAAGTTGTAGTCCTTGTGGAAAAAAATTATTAGGTCCCTGATGTTGGTCCCGGTTTTCCCAAAAAACGTCATTTAGGGCCTCAAAATAGCTCCAAAAGTTCAGGACCCAAAAAACTGCCAAAAATAGTAAATTGTGCTATAATTAAGGAAAATCAAAAATTGAAGAAATAATGGTGGGGGTCTAAGTGGAATAGGCGGGTGGCCACCAATATACACCTCGATCAGTGGTGTCAAATTCAGGTTATGACTCCATGAGAATGAGGGTTTGAAGCATATTTCGGTTTCAATTTTTTGCAGAAAACTTCATGCAAGTGCCATGATCTCCACGGAGCACTTTCTTGGGCCAAGGGGGAAGAATTTTCATTTTTTTTCATTTTTTTGCAGGAATTATTTTTGGGCGGCGAGTTTGCAGATCAAATCTGAATTTTTGGTGAATTTTTTACAAAAATAAATAATATATATGGATTCCTTGCGAAAAAATATCCAAAAAAAAAAAACGGTCGAATCGGAATCCAGATGAGGGATATATCATTGATTTCACTACAAGGAAAAGACCCTCTAGCGGAGGTTATAAAGGAGGTTTTTAGTGTTATAAAATTGGCCAAAATTGTCAAAAAAAAATTTGCTGCAACATCCTTTTTTGGTAACAGAGGTTTTGACGAAGCTTCTAACGGAAATTCAACACAACTAAAAAAAACTAGGCAGTCAGAGATTTTTACGGATGTATTTCTTATCGGTGCGTGATTCATGTGTGAATGCACCATTGCGTTTTAACTTGTACACACTGGTACTATAAACATACTAAGAACTAGGATGGAAAACAAATTTCGGAAGCCCTAGGGCGTTTAGCGACATCCCGATGTGTGTCACTAACAAATACGCACTAGGCCGATAGAAGGTGCATCCACCGACACTGTTAAGGTATAAAAATGCACCGAGTCGTTAAGGTGTAGAAACGCACTGGCGCGTTAAAGGCAAACCATACCGGCGCATGCAACACCTATACGCCTGGGTGGTAGTCGACGATAAAGAGCACCGGGCATTCTAATTGGTATTGGTATTTGGTGCGGTGCTCATATGTCACAGAAACACACTAGTGCACAGTATCATACACATGCACCGCTGCACAGTATCATACACACGCATTGATGTTCATTTTTTATTTTTTAGAAACATCGACCTGTGACAGTGCAATTATTGTGATTTTTCTAAATTCATTATTCATCAAAAGTCGACACATATCTTATAACAGTATTCATATCAATTAT
Organism: Pinus albicaulis; assembly: GCA_034641835.2. Lineage (NCBI taxonomy): Eukaryota > Viridiplantae > Streptophyta > Pinopsida > Pinales > Pinaceae > Pinus > Pinus albicaulis. The sequence continues at coordinate 292,780,564 of CM076577.1, read as the reverse complement.
TTTTTTATTAGTGAATTTGAATGTGATGTTTGGATGAATTTGTTATATCATATCATCCGATTTCGCATCTCTTCATTATAATATTTAATTAGTGGTGTAACATTTCACAACGACAATGGAGAACGCAATAGAATAAATTAAAACGTATATATATATATATATATATGAATAAGACACTCTTTGTCATCAAAATGGGACAATTATTGGTATCCCTTTGTCTTTCAATTGGGACACTATGTCCATTACATTAAACAAAATGTCTGATTTCACAGACAAATATTTCAAAAAATACAATGCCTTGCTTTAATATCCAAGCATATTGATCATCATTCTTCGCTGGAACTGTTGTCACTGTTCGAGCTACTTCCATGACTTGGGTTATTTGGAGGAATGTTTTGTTCATTGGGTTGATTGTTTTCTTCTTCTTCAAGTTCCATTTACAAACATAAAAATAAAATGTAATGAGTGTATCTACATAGGTGAGAATAATGAAAATTTCAATATTAAATAATATACAACAATGTAAATCGAAAATAAATGTACCAGAGCAAGAATTGACTCGTGAATTATACAAATTATTTCAAAACCAAATTTCATGCCTTCTTTCAACAATTCATTTGTTGGTGCAGTTCCATGCTTTGTTTCCTGCAAGTTTTATACCCCATAACAAATCATAGATTTAATATAAAAGTTTTTTTTGTTATATTAATTATAGACGTAGCTAAGTAAAACAAGATAGATACTTGCAAATTCCACAATTAATTTCTGATATGCCAACATATCCTGATAACCCATATTTAACCCAATGTCAATCAGTTCTTCTAGTGTTTCTACTTTGTATGTTAGCACCTGTTTGAAGACATTCAATGATGATTGCTGTAAAACAACTTAAAATATACAAAAATGAAATCTAGTTAAATTGTTATAAGGAAGTAAAAATTACTCAAAAACTTAGATATCAACCATTTTCTTCCTTGTCGTCTTGATTTATGTGTTGAATGGGTTCCATTTTCCTTTCTTTTCTGCAAGAAAATACTTGAAAATTAATAAATTATTTATTTATTGTACCTAATTGAAAAAATCAATTATTACATATTACATTTGAAGCACGTTGTTATTGAGATGTCTCCTCGTGCGATGCAATTATGTCCATTTCTTTGACCATCTCCTTGTACATCTTTTTGGAGATTCCTACAGGCATATTTCTGATATCGGCTCGTTCATCCTTTGAGATTTTCATAATCTTCCTGAAAAAGTAACATGACAATAAACTATTTAATTTTTATATTGACGTATGAAAACTAAACATAACAAAAGTGATATTTATAAATGATTTATTTTTAATAATATATACATATAATTCTAGAAAAAAAATTTAAGGAATATTATTTTTTCAATTCTTTTTTTTTTGTTACTGTACGTTTTTTCTATTAAAAGTCTAACATGTCTCATTGACTAATTCTCTGGAAACTCTTCCTGTAGTTTAAATAAAATTTGGTTCTTGGAATTATTAGATTGATTTTTCTATTTCAAGTGGAAAGAACATCTATACATTCATTTCATTAGATCCCTCGAAGTTTTGTAAAATTCCCACCCCCCCTTTCATTAACCTCCAACACCACTCCAGATGAGCTAAGGAGAAATTCATTTTCTTTTGCATGTTTTATTTTTTTTCTTTTCTTAGAACAACATTCATTTTCTTCGTTGTCGGTCCCTGTAGAACATTAAACATATATGAATTAATAGATTGTTTAAAATATATTATATTTTTAAGTATATTATTAATGAAAATTCAAAAAAGAAACTCATAGTGGATTGATAGTATTTTTTCATTCACCTGATTTTCCCTTCTGCAACTTTTCCATCAAGTTTTTATGCTCTTATGGCCTTAGATCAGAAAGAATCTTATCGAGCTTCATCATTTTGTGGCTCCGCATTATACACACTAAACAATACATATCAAAAATAATATTTTTTGTAAAGAATTTACAAATAACTTGCCTTTTTTTCTTTTCTGGATGTGCTATCAATATTTATGTTACTTGAATTCTTGTAAGCCATTTCTTTATCAATATAAAACTTGTACCATTTATTAATATATTTTATAAATAAATCACATACTTTGCAGGTAAAAATAAATAAATCAAGAAAACAGTGCATCTATCTAAATTAAACACCCAGTGCAACTTTCACAACTTATGCACCGAAAGGGTCCGATAGGCTCTTATGAATGAACCGCCACTACAGTAGAAACATTGTATGGTGCTCTTTATCAATAGGAAACTTGGTGTGTTATATAAATACCGAAGCACTGATTAACATAAACATAAATGAATAGAAAATTGTTTTTATCAAACAATGTTTTTTGTCAATACGCACCCAGTGCATTATACTAAAATCACGCACCGGTGCGCTATTTTAAACAATGCGCACCAAGTAACAAAAGTTGTTTTTAAAAAAATCATGCAAGGGACGACAGGGATTGGGATTCGACATAGCAAGTGGTCTTGCGGGTTAGATGCCATATATATATATATCTAGTAATATATACCCTATAAATCTAAAATGAAAAGCACTAATTGTGAAATTTTGCAATCACATAAACAAGAAGAAACAAGGGTTTAACATAAGAATGGGTTTTTTTTCTTCTTCTTTTTTAATTTAAATAGGAATAGTTATTGTAAATGATTATATTAGTAAAATGCACGATAAAATTTAAAACTTTTACTATGCATGTATTAAATCTAACAAAAACTGTAAAGAAATTAATTATTACAGTAAAATTTAACATTTTTACTATACTATAGGGTTTTGTGTGAATCACCAGATGTTTCAAATTCTGATTCTTTGAATAGTGTTGTTGTTCGAAAGTATTTTGCTGCTCCATATTGCTCTCTTGCTCCGAGTATGTCTCTTGCGCAAATCCCTCCCTAAAATTTTTTGCAAAAATAATGAAATAATGAATAAATTTTATTATTTAAAGAACTTCTTATGAAATTACATTTTCGAAAATCATTTTCTGCTCATTTTCAATTTACCACTTTTTTTTCACTTAAAAAAAATAATGTGTGTGTGTGTGTGTTGTTGTTGTTGTTTTTTTTTTTTAATGAAATAATGAATAAATTTTACTATTTAAAGAACTTTTTATGGAATTACATTTCCGAAAATAGCCATGAAGCATATAGAGGATACATGGCCCAAAAAATTCAAGGATGAAGTACGAATTCAACGACTCAGCATAGACATGGATGGCGTCAAACCATATTCCCTCGAGAACACCAACTATTCTTTTTGGCCTATAGTAGCGATCAATAAAAATATCCCCCCATGGTTTTCAGTGAAGAATGAACATCTTATGTTGGCTCTCATAGTCCCTGGTATAAGACAAGTTAATAATATGGATGTCTAATTACAACCACTGGTAGATGAATTGAAGGAATTATGGGATGGGAAATATTTATACGATGTATCAAGACCCATCGCAACAAAGAGGAGTTTTACATTGTATGGCATATGTGCTTACACAACACATGATTATCTAGGATTAGGATTTTTCTCTGGTAAATTACATGTTTATTGATTTATTTATATACGTAACAATATTCTTCAATATATTAATTTAATTCGTTGTAATTGTTATGATATTAATGATATTATTTAACGTGCCATGCATATTGTATACAATAATTTCACAGGTCTTGTAACAAAAGGGTTATTATGAATGTAAATGTTGTGGACCTTCTCTGAAATCTAGATGGTCCAACGACCTACGAAAGTCAGTGTATGACTACTCTAGGGTATTCATCCCAAAAGAACACCCTTATAGAAGAGCAACATACGGTTTCGATGGTAAACGAGATAGAGCCCAAAGGCCTGCAATAACGACACCAGTTGAATGTCTTAGAGCATATGAGAGATAGAAGGAGAAGGAGTTCGTAGAAATGTTTGATTCAAATGGGGAGCCTATGTTGAATGATCCAGAATTCTTTAAACCCTATGTTGAGAAATTTCCAATTGGGATGAAAAGGAAATCTATCTTTTATAACCTCCCAAATTGGGAGCATCTTAAGATTACCCACTTATTAGATCCCATGCATATATTTAAAAATGTTTCGTCTTCTTTATGAAGGCACATATCATCGAAACAAGGTGACACATTGGCTGTTAGGAAATATCTTATTACTTCAAAAACTAAAAAGAAACAATGGCCAAGACAATCATAAAGTACAGGAGAGGCAGGTCCCTCTTATTGGTATTTCAAAGAAGGTGATGTCCCATGGATTTAAAAAAAAAGATGATATATCTTTGGCAAAGGAAGTTCTAATGGGTGTGAGGCTGCCATCTTCATATGTGTCTTCCCTACGATGCCGCTTCACTGTGGAAGACCATTTGTCGGGGTTTAAATCACATGACCATTTGAATCTTCTAAGAGTACATATAATGTCAAAAGCATGGTTTTATTATTTGTTATACTAATAAATTTTATCCCACGGGATCATAAAACATAACTAATTTTTTATATTGCATGTGTTCATAAATTTACAGTGTCATTGTTCTTTTTTCATGCGTGGGTGTGTGAAACATGACTTCCCCCAAGACCTAGGACATGCCATATCTAAATTATATGCATTTGCACATTCGATCACGTCAAAGGAGATTCATGTGGGTAGAATTCCATGGTGACATCAAGAGATAGTTGATATTGTTTATACGTTTGAGAAGGAACTTCCGACAAGTTTCATGGACTTACAAGTTCATCTTTTAATCCATCTAGTAGATGAGGTTGAATTATTTGGGGTGGTTTCTTGTCGTTGGATATTCTTCTTAGAGAGGTACATGAAGAAATTGAAAGGTTTTGTTTGACAAAAGGAAAAACTCGAGGGGTGTATGGAATAGGGATACATATCGTATGAGTCTTTCTACTATGCCATTGAGTACATCAAGCAGATCGACAACACAGTAGGTGCGGTGATTTGGGATGATGAAAGGGATGAAGACAAAAGAGAAGGGGAGCTTCTCCAAACGAATGGAAAAAGGCGCTTGATAAAGAGTAATCGACTTATAATTTTTCAAATTTACACAAAGTAAATATTCATGTTGAACTTCGATATCATGTATATTTTGATTTCATATGTACTATATGTTAGTTTGATTTCATCAGCAAATGCAAAAATTGAAGCAATCAATAAATTTGTTCTTTACAATTCCGAAGTGACACAACCGTGGGTCACATTGTACGAAAAAAAGAGGATGAAATGAGATAGTGACAAGAAATAATTCATACGTTTGAATGGTAGAAGCATGCCTTATCCTGATCCTTTGAAAGAAAATATGCCAATTATATGCCCCAACAATTGGGTTGTTGGCCAAGTTAGAGAGAAATACGGTGCAACCGATCGTTACCTGCGTGTTGAAGAGGATGCGCTAAATGTAGGGATTGGGTGCATCAACTCAGTAATAATCTACTTATGTACATTTTAAACTTAATAATTCACCTTTGAAATGTAACATATATATTTTTATGTATTTTAACAGTTGGTTTATTAGACACATGACACTATGATTTTTTAACTTTTTTATAGGTGCATTTGTTCCCATCTATGTGGGCATATGGACACCATTTTCACATAGAAAATGCTGACGATGGACACATGACACAAGATTGTGGAGTGGAAGTCGAGTTCGATCAATCTAGTCGAGTTAGCCACCATGATCAAAACCTAGTACGAGGGACGTTAGGTTACGTCGGAAAGATACAAGAGATCATTGAAGTGGAATTATCTTCTTTCCAATGTGTTATTTTTAGGTGCAAGTGGTGGGACACCTTTGATCAGAATAATGTAAACGAAGATCACGATAGCAGGCTCATATGTGTCAACTCTAGAAAGATGTGGGATGAAGCTAATGAGCTTTATGTTTTCCCCAAACACTGCAACCATGTGTTTTTTTTACCCATATGTGTTGGATAGGGATTGGTGGTTCATATTGAGATATTACCCTAGAAAAAAACATATTTTTTAGAATAATAGTGTTATCATGCCAAGTGAGCTAGAAGATAACGGAGGTGATAAGAACAGAGAGTGATATGTTATAGTGTTATTTCAACATTTATACTATTTAAGATGAGTTTTTATAAAGAAAAGGACTTAACCTTATAACTAAGACTCTTTTTTTCCAAACATTATAATATGTATTTTGAATTAATTGGTTTTCATCGTGTTAATGTTAAAATCATTTCACTTGATAATTTACAATTATGTTGATCTCGAAAGCAATGCATTGTATCAAGTTTTTTTATATATGTCAATTCCTAAAATAATACAGCTGCTTGATTGCTTTAAATGGGTTTTCACTATATCATTACTTAAATAAATGCACCCTACATATATATATATATATATATATATATCTTCAAAATTTAAAAAAATGTATTAATGTATACTGTTATTTTTGGTATGTAAGGTCATAATAAAATAATGATAATTCTAAACATGAATTTATTTGCATTATTTTCTAAACTTTATTATGTTACAAAAAATCATATTATTCTAGATTTATTATTTTACAATTATTTATATTCTTACAAATCTACAATTTTACCATTATGGTAATTTAACAATATGTATGATATACATTTTACAATTTTACGATGATTCAATTTTACGGTAGTTATGGTTCAAATTTGAAAATTAATTTACAAATTTACAAATTTACAAATTTTACAATTTTAATAAAATGGAATCATGACAATACATACAATTACAATTTTACAATTTTACATGCAATTCTAGTTAAATTTAAAATTAAAATTACAATTACAATTACAATTTTACAATTTTACTGCATACAATAGTTATGGTTCAAATTTGACAATTAATTTACAATTTTACAATTTTACAAATTTAATTTTTTTACAATTTTAATAAAATTGAATCATGACAATACATACAATTACAATTACAATTTTACAATTTCACAATACTTTTACAATTACAATTACAATTTTAAAAACAATTACAATTACAATTTTACAATTTTACTGCATACGGTTACAATTACAATTTTACATACAATTGCAATTAAAATTACAATTAAAATTAAAATTACAATTACAATTTTATAATTTTACAAATTTACAAATTTTACAATGTTAATAAAATTGAATCATGGCAATACATACAATTACAATTACAATTTTAATAAATATCATGATTTAATATTAAAAATAAACTTCACGATCATGATAACCATCGTACAAACATCATATTTTAAAATACACATTCAAATTTGCTAACATCATCTAATCATCGTGATCATGATCATCTAACAAAACACAAGATTTGTATAACATCATCACAACACAAACATCAAATATACATCTCATGTCAAATAACTGTTATAGCATACACATCTATCTGCAAGCAAATTAAATGAACATATCTAACACGACCTAACAATATACACATCATGATGAACACCAACATGTAAATTAAGTACATCAACAAGAACATAAAATACATGCACTATATATATCTATATCTATATATATATATATATATATATATATATAATGTCAAAAATATACAACTCTAATAGAACTGCATATAAATGTCAAATATCTGGTGGTACATCAATACTATAACTAGTGGAGGCCTGCTCAGTCGATGGTGCTTTCTTAGATGGACATGCCTACTCGGGAGGTGCCTACTTAGTCGATGGTGCCTGCTTAGATGGACGCGTCTGCTCAAGAGGTGCCTACTCAGATGGTGTCTACTCAGGAGGTGCTTGGTGAGATGGTGCCTGCTTAGAAGATGTTGGTTGATCATCTCCAGTGCGAGGTGAAGGAGGAGGAGGTGGAGTATTATAATGATCACTCCCCTCATGATCATGATCATTCGATGAGCTATTGTGTCACGCATCTCCATGATGCCTATCCCTCCTAGCTACAAGTAGCCTATAAGATCCATCGTTATGACGCATAAGGTTCATCATATCGAGGGAATGTCCCTCCAGAGCTCTGTGATCATACGATCAACCTGGATCTCTCTGATCGTCACAGGGCAAACTCCCTCATCAACCAGGAGTCTACATAGTCGGTCGCCTAACTCCATCCTGAATAGAATGTCCGCCCTACGCCACATTCCTGCGAGTATCTGCACTCGAGGAGGTCTCTCACCCTAATCCACGACCTCTGCCATCTCCTCGTCATCTACAGGATCATCTGGTGGGGGTGGAATCATGTCCCCAACGAATGTGCCAATATCTACAAAATACATAGTACACAACAATAATTAGGCAATTTCATTAAACAATTTAATAAAACAAGTTAAAGAACATGTTAGAATAAATTTTATTCTAATTAATTAAGACAATAAAATGAAACTATATTAATTTAAAGAAAACACTAATATTACCTCTAGCATTTGGTGGCTCATTCTATATGAAGAGGATGTGGGTACACCCTCACCAATCCAAACCCGCGTAAGGACACGACACCATCACAAACATGTGATCATCCACACTGGCTAGCATCTCCAGTGCATCACAAGAAATCCTAGCCGAATACTCGAACAAGCCCCTCTTAGGCAGCATCTCGCCCCACATGTGCATCCATACCTTTATCATCGGTCTACGAGGCTGACACACAAAAGTAGGCCTCGTCTCTAGAAACCTCTCAAAAAATAAACAAAATAATTCTGAAGAAAAAGGGAAGGTCAACCTCCCACGTGCCTGAGAACGACATTTATCTAAGGCTATACATAATTGCCGTAAAAAAATGGCAAACCATCTAACATGTTGTGGCCTCTGGAATAAATAATCAACATAAAATAAAAGAGGGCAACTAATGTGTTTCCCTTCATTGTTATAATGTGAAATGGTCATTAGTAATAGTGAGAGGCACCTAACCTCCTGTGGAGAAAAATAAGCAATGCGTAGATGTCCACCAGACACCTGAAAATCTACACGAGAAAGTATATCATGCATAATGTATCTTTTGGAGTACACCAACTGAATCCCTCCTGCATAACCGACGGGGACATTAAGGAACTGGGGAAAATCCTGTCCTCTCCTAGGCAGGTCAATAATAAAATAAATGTCCTCCTCAGTGGGCTGGTACCACTAGTCAGGAACGACACATAATGTCTGTCGGTGGGCATCCCACTTGTAGATAAACTATCCTAATAACCCACTGTGCCCCTTTAGGGATGTAGCCTCCTCGTAGAACTTAAGGAGGCCTACCTCCCTCAAGAGCAACTGGGTGGGTGGCATAATAGGGCGAGGGTACAAAAGTCTCTCCCTCTCCCTTGCCTCACACTGTTGTATCATGATATAATTGTCATCTCTATGCTCTTGTTGTTGTCTTTCCTCTCTCCATTGATGTGACTAAATGATTCACATAATAAATACATCAACCTCCCTCATATGTAAAACCAAATTTTTTTTATTAAATGAAAAATGTATTTACAAATATATAAATATAACTTTTATCGAAAAAAAAAACATTTGGTGCGCCACAAAAAACAGTCACGCACGCCAACAGTGTATACATTTATATCACACATTGTCCATGGTGCACATTAAAAAACCTCACGCACTGCGACAAAAAAAAAAAAAACTATTTCTTAGCGGTGCGTTGAAAAAACATATTCGCCCCGAGGCGTTGCGCAATGCACCACCATTTTGCAACATTCTACCACTGGCAGTGCGGTATGTTTGACCGACGCAACGCTGTACATAAAATACGGTGGTGCGTCCCAGAATACTAACACATCACCGTAAATAAATTGTTAATTTAAAAAAAAAAAACTGTCGATGTGGCTAGAATTGGACATGCACCGCAGTATTTATTGTTATTGCGGTGCGCTTTGTCTCGATACCGCACCGGGCTGTCACATTAACTTCCTGGTGCGGTTTCCATTAACACCGTTCACTATGCAACCTATAAATTTATAGGGAGCACTAGGAATGGAGCGAGTTGAACGACTCAAACGCACCGCACAGGAAATTTTTTTGTTTTTCCATAAAAATAATGAAATTCAGCTCAATTTTAAAATTAATTGGCTAAGAGCTTAAGTTGGTGAGAAACAAGTAGATTACCTACACATTTGCACATCAAGGAGACATCTTTGCAAAGGAATCCTCAAAACCAAATTTGCCCACCGTTTTGCAAAATTTGAACTCCATAAAGTGAGTAATGGACGGAAGCAATGCGGGCAATGGGAGCACCGATGGTAGGGCGCCTCACAGAAGGAAAATTCACACCAGTGCTTTAGAGCTCTACAGCACTGTAACAAGTAAAAATGAAATTTTTATGTCTGGTGATTTTTTTTTTAAATTAGCCCTTTTTCGGTGCGCTCGATTATGAGATGCACCAGGCGGTTGTATCAAGGCTCACCACACCTCTTTACGGTGTGTTGTATTAATGAGATGCATCGGGCCGGTTTATACGAAGTGCACAGTGCTTCCTTTGAATACAAACCCTATTCTGGTGTGTCGTTGTACATAAACAACACTGAGTCGTCATCGTTAGTAAATAGCACCGAAATGATGAGTGTCTCAGTGTGCCATTTGATAGTAGGCATCGGCATGCTTTATATTAAACACACCAGTGCGTTTTCTGTATGAAGTGCACCATTTTTTTCGTAATACTTAAAAATAACTCTGCAACGCTTCTTTAGCCTCTACTACGCGCCAGTGCATCACATATATATCAAGCGCACCAGTGTATATTAGGATTATAAACGCACCCCAAAAAAAACATCCGCAAAAACATCCACCCGCCAACCTCCTCCAGTGACCTCCGCTACAAATAGATATCTGGGCTATTTTTATAAAACATCTACTAGAGGGTCTTTTCTTGTAGTGTTTAAAATCAGTTGTGTTGCAGAAATTTTTATGATGCCAATTCGTGGATAGCAGATCTCCTATTATTTTTTGCATTTTTTTGCATAAGTTCAGAAAATATATTGCATATCTGAGCTGTTTTTGAAAACTTGCCCAATTTCAAAAAAAATGATTGAATCATAGTTCAAATGAGGGAGATATCGCTAATTTAAAATCAAAAAAAAAAAATCAGAACTTTTGTGATGACGAGACAATTGCAGTGCGAATCTAAGTTTCCAAATTGTCCAAATAGGGATTTCAATCACATGGGAAGATGCAGAATGGTCATTATATTTCCAAAAATAGGTATAATAATGATTCTAATTTATATTGACTGAGTTATGCCCATTTTTAAATTTTTATATTAAGAGTTTCATTTAGAGCGGGTTCCCTTTAGAGACGTGCCCTCCCACCCCACTTTAGTAGGAACCTGCTTCACATTCATTAGTTTCATCATAACAACATCCAGCTTGGGTTCTTTGGAGATGTGCCCTCCCACCCCAGGCTATGTAGGCACCTGCTACTTCATCAACAGTCAGAATCACGGTTATGGATCAACCGCACAAAATCCTTGTCATCAAAGTCCATTTGTTGGGTCACACAATGTCGATATCATAGTTGGTCAAAAGAATTATAGGGTATATTTATCCTTGGATCTTTGTTTTTCATGGTTATGGGCCATCCATCAACCCACACTTTATCGAAGTCCATTTTCTAGGTCACACACTGTTAGTATCATAGTTGGTCACAAGCATTACAATGTATCTATATCCTCGGATCTTCGTTTGTCATGGTTATGGGTCATCCACAAACCCACACTTCATCAAAGTCCATTCGCTAAGCCACACACTGTCAATATCACAGTTGGTCACAAGCATTACAGGTTATCTCTATCCTTGGATCTTCGTTCATCATGGTTATGGTTTAACCACACAAAACCCTTATCTTCAATGGCTGTTCATATTCATCAAAGGATTCTCATAAGGGAACTTCACGCAATGGGGACCATTGCTTCTTAAGGAGGGAGGAATGATCCAAATGAAAAGTGGCATCTACCCATGATATTCATCCACCCATGGTATTTATCCACCCATAGAATTTACCCATGGTATTGTAAGTGGAATCCACCAACGGTATTATAAATGACATCCACCCATGGTATTTATTCTCCCATGGTATTGATCTACCTATGGAATTTACCCATGGTATTGTAAGTGACATCCACCCATGGTATTTATCCTCCCATGGTATTTATCTACCTATGGTATTTACCCATGGTATCATATTCACCCATGGTATTGTAAGTGACATCCACCCATGGTATCATATTCACCCATGGTATTTACCCACCCATGGAATTTACCTGTGGTATTGTAACTAAAAAGAGTTCTAAGTAACAAGCACATTTTGTAAAAGGACAGATTGTTCACCACAATGTATTTTTTACAATTATTCTCTATTTTAATAAAAAAATTCTTTATAGGTTTGTTTAATTTTGTTCTTCTCTTTTCTTCTAACATTTCAATTGTCAGATCTTGGGGGCCTTCCCCCCCCCAAGGTCCATTTCAATTTTTTAGATCTTGCCCCCCCCCCCCTCTCCCGCCAAGGTATAGATCATATATCATATTAAAGAGGCATACCATCTTTCCAGAAATGCAGAAGGATTATTCTTTGTAATGTTATCTCCAAGGAACAGTACGAGATATTAACAAATACTTGAGTCCATTGGTGGTCAAAGAGAATTTCTCTTAACTAATGGGGATGCATTTCTCTTATGAATAATGGGAATTTTTCTTAGTGTTGAGCATGCATACTCATTGATCTAGTGGGAATTTTCTTAAGGGCTAGGCATGCATTTTGTGTCTTGGGCATGCCTTTTTGTGCCTATGGGTGTGTATTGGTGGAAACCTTCTGGAATGCATTTATATTTCTTGGTGTGCATATTGTGGACATGGTAATGCTAGTGGGATTTTTCTTAAGGGATGGGCATGCATTGGTGGAATCTTTGTAGCATGAATTTAGCGGGCATCGTCATAAAAGGTTGAGAGAGTTTCAGATTGGCACAATTTTTTACCTAAAAATCGTAAGTGAACAAATTTGATATCGTTGAAAATATCTTGAAGAGATGAGTCCAACCATGGTCCTAATTTTGGGTCTTTGAATGAAGTGTGCAAGCATAATTTTTTTGGAACCCTCTTCATTTTACGTAAGGGCACATAGATAATTGGCATCAGGTCATTAAAATATGTCTGAAACATCATAACCATGGATTTTAGTGTACAAATTATAATAAATAAATTAGTGTCCAATTGTTATAACATTGATGGATAAGTTGTCGTCCAACCCACAATGATTGAAAAATCTGCGTTAAAAATGCCCCCAACATGTCATTGCTCTGACACCCATCTCCAATGAACTTTTAATGTCCATGTTTCTTATCGAATGAATATTATAAGATAGTGAGTTGAAAAATATCCTATGACCATCATTTTGTACGTCAGAGATATGCCATCATATGTATTAGATGTGTAATGAATTCTTACCAGATCAAACCTATGTATAAATTCCCAATGGAAGTCATGATTATTAAATGTATGATTGTTTATTGTAACTATGACACACTATTTCAAAAAAAAAATTGAGGGATTAAGTATATCCCTTGTTTCCATTTGGTGTGCAATGTATGAAGATGGGATTTGCGCATCATAGTTTTAATGAAATTATTCTAACGAACTATGTTGATCCATGTCATCGGAATGTCATTGTGTGATTGTTGAAAAAGTGTCAGTAAAGTGTTATAAATTATGCCAAATGTTATAGGTTAAACATTCCTAAGTTTTAGGGGAAATATAGAGACAATTCATTGAATCATATTAGGACCTTTCATATAGTGTGATCTTTGAATAATATCACAAATGCTAGTGTTATACATAGGGGTTTCTAGAATAACCTACTGGGAATAGCAACCACATGGTACAACAACCATAAAGGTGGTCCTTACTTTACATTTTTAAACTATATTTATACTTTTTGAATCACTTTCAATTATCCATTAGATAAAATATTAGGATTAATCTGATTTTTAATTTCAAACAATTAACTTCAAATCACATCATAGATCACATTCATAAGTGGTACCACAGAAAGAGCAAGTGTAAGATCCCATTTTCTAGTGAGATTTTGTTAGATTAGTCCATTAAGTCACTTCTTCTTAGAATATTTAAATATATTGATATATAATAACCTATTATAGAATAAGAATTTATTCTTGGGGTCCAAGAATTTATCGTTCTTATTGTTACCTATCCATTGCCCTTTTACATGTATCTAGTATAGTGAGGCTCCCTCACCTATTCCAAGCTATTAATATATGGTTGGTTTTAATGAGTCTACCTATTATGTCCCTAAAAAATTTATTCATGTTCCTTTTCTTAGAGATCCCATTCCTTGGGGAGGTTGAAAGTTTTCTATGGAGTGCATGAAGGCTATATTCTAAATTTTCCCTATGCCCTAGGTGCTCCCATTGCATCCACTCCTTACCAAGGGGATTCTCCCAATCCATTGCCTTCATCAATGTTAACTTGGTTCAATTTCTTCCTTCCTTGTTTGGTAATATTTTGGCACAAACAAAGAAGTATTATAGTTTCAATCAAGGAAGAAGAAAAATAATAGGAAAAATATTATAACCATGGGAAAGGAGGTAATAAAAATAATGTTGAGGTCAGTAATAATGCCATTTAGGGTAAAACACAACCTAAACAAGTGAGTAAAACCTGAAATCCTTATGTTATTTGTGGTCAGGAAAGTTATATTAATAATTTTCTTAACATTAAACCATTTTGAAAATTAAGGGTCCATTTTCATAATTAAATGACACTAAAAGAGCTTGTACCATTCTAGTAGCCTCTCTATTTGAACTCATTACTTATTTTTTCAAAGATAAACTTATTTCAACCTATTTGGTCATCCACCAATCTGGTAACCAACCCATTCCTCTTGTATGGTTGGAAAAACCTTCTTTCCAAATGAGTTGCATAGGTAGTTCCACCATTAGGAAAATCTATCATGAAGTTTTAAATCCTTTGAACAACTCAAGCCTAGTGATTGAAATTGTACCTTCATCTTGTTGATGTTTGTAGCTCAGGAAGGTACTTATGCACATGCCTAAGTGTCTATGCATGCATAAGTCACCCACAAGTTCTCCCTAGGATACTTTCTCTAGGTTGAGCAAGTTGCTTTGTAACTTAGGAAAAACACATAAGTATTGTGTTGGCTCATTGAGCTAAAGTAAAATATGGAAAAGAAAAGTATTTTACTTTAGTGATTTTGTTTTAATATCTTCCATTAATTTCAAGTGAAGTGAGATCTAATATCGATCGCGAGTCACTTTGGATATTAGGGTTAGGGATTTAACTCAATGTAAATTTATAAAGGTAAGGCTAAGGAGAGGGATAAGACGCACCATATTGTGGCACTAGCCTCAGGAGGAGGAGGTGTTTTATACACCAGAGTGTCCAGTCTGAGGAAGTGTAGGAGGGAGATTGGAGATATAGAACTTCCTAGGAGATTAAGCATCGATCTAAGGCAGATACGCTAGATAAATTCTAAGGAATTTGTATTTTCTCAGTTGTGCCATTATCCTAGGACGAGAGCTCAAGTAAGTTTAGATTATTAATGAAAAACTATGATTGGGAAGGATCTGTTGTGGTATTGTGATTGAGATCAGTATATTTGATTTCACTAAAATTTATTGTGTTAATGGACCTAGTTGTGTATTTAATCAGAAGATTTGTTAACTGTACTAGGATTTAAGCATTAGATGCTAGATTTGCAAGAAATTTAACATGTTACCAAAGAATAAACTCTAAATTGGTCTCGGAATCATAGAATCTAGGTTTGTACAATATCATTGGGGCCAAGTTTGGTTGTGATCATAAGAAGGAAAAATTATTTTTAGGGATAGGAAGGCCATATGGAGTAGTGTTGGGAAAAAATCGAGTCGTACAACGATATGGTGGCCCAGGCACAAATTTGTTAAAGGATAGAAAGAAAAAAAAAATCAGGAGTGTTTTTAAAGAGTATATTTTTGAAAAAAAAAAGGAGTAAGAAGAGGGCTAATTGGGTGGTTGATAGGTATGATATCCAATCCAACCTCTGGTATGAATTCAATTCATATGTAGCTACCAGGGCCACTTTGGCTAACTAACACAGGGAAGGAGAAGAACTTGACAATATTTGCTTATAACCATGAAGGTATGTGCCATGGAATAATGTGTTAGGGTTGCGTTGTCAAGGAAAATGAAGGGATGAGCAAGAGTGACCAACAATTCTGATCATTTTCAAGCGACAAAGCCTTTCCCAGACAGTTGTTGGTTGAGTAGCAAGAGGAAAGCCAACTAGTTTCCTATGACAATCGTAGGAAAGAAGTTTAAAAAATTTGCAGATATCCAAGTGAAAATATTTTTGTAATCCAGGCCATAACAGGGTATTCATCTGTGGAAAGGAAGTCACAAATGCACACAGGTAGATCCAACAAGGATTGAGCACTGGAAGATCGATACATACAATGGCATGGAGTAGAAATCATGGAGAAGTCTACATGTGAATAAGAGAGAACGTCATTATTTTCAAGGTAGGATGGCCAAGGGGAGTTGTGTAACCTTGAGCACACTTAGAGGTGGCGATAATAGATTGGATCCACACAAAGAAGACAAACATAGTTAGGGGGGACTAAGATTGTCAGGTCAAGGGAAGAGCCACCATGACTATTTGGAGGACGTGAATGCATGAGAAAAACAACACTGAGAGAGAAATGGGATGTGGGTTAGATAAAATAGGTTTGAGAAACATTAATTTTCTAGGGAAGAAACTACTATATATGTCAGTGTAGGGAAATTAACGACGAGTGATAGCATTGAGGCAGGCCAAATCTAGGAAAAAGTGGTAGAAGTGACATAAGATAAGCAACAGTGGTAGTAAAATAGTGGTAACGACTGATGAGGGAATTTGAAACGAATAGGTTGTGTACAGACAAGGGTTGAGGAGTTGTGAAGAAACTTGCAAGTAGGCATGTGACTACAAATAAGGTTGATAACTTGTCTTCAAGAGCTAAGAGGTGATTGCGAGAACTAGTGTTGGTAGAAAGTGCACCAATTTGGGAGACAGGTTAGGCTAGTGAGTCGCAAGTTTGCACAGGGTATGAAATCAAGGGGAGGTTTTTCATATATTTTTAGCTTCAGGGGCATTGCCCCCGAAGCCCTGCTAAGAGTGGGCTCATAAAAATCGTCCTCGCACCATTAGGAAAAAAAAAACCCTCTAAATAATCAGGCTCCACACCAAACATCGTCAGTAACCATATAATCACAAGTGCCCAATCAATATAAAAATTGGTTAGGATGTCCAATGGAGATCTGAGAATGCAGGGAGTAGTAGAAGTAGGTCATAGCTCTGGTAAGTGGCAGTTGTGTAGAGGTATGATGAGGTTAATTCTAGTAGAACCAGTCAGGCTAGACCAAGGATATTGGGAATCCATAGCCAATAAGGTTGAAAAGTATCTAAGATAACAACCCCAAGTTTGAGGGTGAAATATCCAAATTGCAGAATAATGTGTCGCAGGTAGAATGACATGTTGGCCATGATCAAGTAACTGTAGGATGCTATGGATGGTAAGGAGTCACTCAGTAGTGGATATGCCATGATAGGGTATGAGTATAGGTGTCGATAAGGTTCGATTAATAAATCATGGTACAAAGGACAATACTAGTTGATATTGTTAGCAAATGGTGAAGGTCAACCATCATAGGGAGTGAGAAAGATTGTACTAGTCAGTGGACTGGCAACAGATTTTAGTGGGGGTATCAAAGGACCAAGATAGGCCCAAAAGAAGTTCTTTGAAAAACTATAAAATAACATATTTATTGTGGGTGCCAGGAGGACTTAGCATAGGGGTCATGAGGAGAAGCAGAGAAATCGTGCTAAAAGTACTTAGCATAAGAGTTATGGAAAGAAGAATTGTCATGACATAAAACAAGGAGTGGGAGACTCCAAAACTTGAGTAGGTAAGAGGGATTTAGCCTTTAGGTTTATGTAGGGAGGAGTAGTTGAAAAACTCAAATTCCAAGTATGTCATTAAGGTATTGTAAAATGAATGATGAAATTATAGGATGTTCAAGAGTAGGATGCTTGTAGGAACAACGCTAAGGGAAGTTGGAATTTGAGGTTCTTTCTAGACTAGGTGGCAGAGAAGGCTTCCAGTTCAAATGAAGCAACAAAGGCATTGAATATAGGTCCAGGATTGAATACAGTTCTAGGCGGAAAAAGTACCTCCCTCACTAAGAGGGAGTGCAGATGTTTGTAGCTCGACCAAGTACTTCTTCACAAGACTAAATGTATAAGCATGTAGGATTTTCCCATAAGATCTCCCTAGGATACTTGCTCTAGGTTGAGAAAATTTCTATGTAACTTAGGAAAAACACATACGCATTATGGTGGCTCATTGAGCTAAAGTAAACTTAAGGTTAGAGGGCGAGGCAAGATTTAATCAAGATTGTCAATCAATTTGGATATTAGGGTTAGAGATTTAACTCAATGTAAATTTATAAAAACAAGGCTAGGGAGGGGGAGAAGACACACCATACAATTACACTAGCCTCAAGAGGAGGAGTGTGATATTCTAGAGTGTCGAGTCTAAGGAAGTACAAGAGGGATCCTAGAGGTCCAAATCTACCAAGGAGATTGAGAATCAAGCTTAGGAAGATCTCTTGGATAAAATCCAATGCTTTTGCATTTTCTCATTTGGGCCATTATCCCAGGATAGGAGCCCAAGTAAGTTTTTATTATTAATGAAAAATTGTGATTGGGCAGAATTTGTTGTGCCATTGTGATTGAGATTGGTATATTTTCTTCTGCTAAATTTTATAGTGTTAACAAACCTAGTTGTGTATTTAATCAATTTATATGTTAACTCTGCTAGGAATTAAGTGTTGTACGCTAGGTTTATAGGAAATTTAACATGTCCTTTGGGGTAGTAGAAAAAATTTCTCCCATGTTTTTTTAATGTGATCCTACCTCTTTGACCATGATATTTTAGAGTAATGAAGAATTATCAAATGCCATGATTTTTTTTTTATAGTTATTGGAATGACCTTTACATTGGTTCTCTTATAAAAGTGCTTCCTAGGGCTAGCCATTATGCTTTTTGGCCCTTAGACACCATTCTCATTGGTGAGATTGGCTTCTTTGATTCTTCCTAGTTTACCAAATTTTCACTTGAAGATGATTATTTGGCCCAATTCGCAATAAAAAACAATTTATTTCACCATTCAATAGCATGTTGTAAAGTAATGTAAGGTTCATAATACTTCCATGAATCTTATAAGCTTATAAGAATATGATAAGACTTACCAACTAGTGTTTCATGTATGCAATACTCGCTTTAGATTTCATGTAACTTTTATGTCATTCGCTCACCCATGTTTGACTCAATAATATGTATTCTTGAAATGACATATATGTTTAACCATTCCCTCCACAACATTATATTTGAATATTTTATTGCTTCTATAACTTATAAGATACCTTCATTGGATTTTGGTGAAATAGTAGAACTCACTTATTCACCTTTACACATGTTTGATGATAGGATCATCCTATGATGGGTTATCCTAGAGTGTCGCTTCTTTGTTATTTGTTACCCATCTTGAAAATTTTCCATCAGGAGCACTTTAAGAAGGTGTTTGCATCCTGAGAATCATTCTTCTCACCTATATATTTTTGGTTGTTTTGATAACAATTCTCAAATTTTTCCCTAGCTATTTGTTGCCACACATTACTTTCGTTACTTACTTCAATCCATTGATAATTACATTTTTATTTATCGTAATAATTGTAAGAAATCACCACCATTATAGAGTGGGAATGCGCTTAAATGTTCATTGATTATTGTGTATCTACATTTTCTCTTTCTTGTAATCATATCGCCTCTCATGCACTTGAAAATTAATTCGCTTGCAACATCCCCATGAGTCTAATAGAGGTTGCAATTGGTGTCACTCTTCATTGGAACATGTATAATGAATCATTACTTTGTCGTTCCACATAGTCATTGTGGTCCTTGAGTTTTTCTATCTCTTTGGTTTGTTAAAATTGAGTCTTTGTTTATCAAAGCTTGCTCTCCCTTATGTCTTATGCTTAACCATGATACAGTCATTCCTTGACAGTTTCCTTTCAAAATTGGTTGTTTCTTGAGTCTCTCTTTTCCTGATTTCTTCATGTCAAGAGAAATATTGCATATCCATTCCCATGTTTGTCTCATATCCTTGAGTTGATTCCATGTATTAATTAGTAAATGGATTTCTTATTACCATGTGTTGGTTAAAGGGATTCATCATTTCCTTCTTTTAATATATCTCCTCATATCAACTTTAATATATTTACTATAGGAGTTTGATTTAGAGGTTTAGTACTTTGGTTTTTGCATTTCCTATTGCTAGATTTCTTTGCATTTCATAGTGGATTATCTCATTAGTCCTTTATTGTATCATTTCTTCAAAATTTCATCTTCAAATCATTTATTCGCATTGCTAGGATCATACTAATACATTAATTCCCATTTTATTTATCAGTGGGTTGCTTCACAATTATATGGAATTTTCATAGTTGATATGAAATTGTATGGTTTCTCCCATGTTCAATTTTAACTCTTTATCACATGGGGATATTCTCACTAAATTGTGTTACTGTTCCATATCCGTTGAATACCTTGGGAATGTGTGGTTCCTTTCAAAACAATGTGGGATGCTTGTCAAGTCGCCAAATTGTCAGTTTTTTCACCATTCCAAGCACCTTTTTTAGTCATTTTATCATACTCCTTTAACCATATATTATTCGTCTTTCAATTCTTTGTGAATATACCATAATAATATTGAAGTAGTTAACTATCATTATTTTCCTTTATTTTTGATGAATTAGAAAGGATTATTGTTGGTTTTACTAATGATGGTTTTCCTAGCTTGGTTCCTGTAGCTTTTATGTAGCCTTCGAGGTTATTTGGTGCCACTCTAGTTTTTCAAAAGCACATGACAATCCAACTACCAAAATCGTAAAACAATCCGACTACCGAAAGTGTAGAATGGCCAAATTACCAAAAGTCACTATTTTGGTAGTTACATGAGGGTTTGTACACGTTATCAATTATTGGATGGCATGTAGCTAACCTCCAATGTCGTGATTGTTAGTTGAGATATATTTGTGCCAAGCCAATGTAAATCACAACATGGGTTTGTTTCTAACATCAACAACATGATTTTATGTTATTCACATTGAAACCAGGTCGATTCTAGAAGCCTCTAAGAAGAGATTAAATGTTTAGACAACTCGTGTTAGGCATAATGGAGTCATCAACTTCGAGTGCAATTTATGGGCAAATGGATCAAAATTTGTAAAATCCAAAACATGGGTTTTGTTTAGGACATCCCCAATTAGGTTAAAAGAGAGAATTTTTTCCAAAAGATGCACAGATTGGAAAATATTCATGGTCTCTTTAAAAGGGTAATTTATGGTTGCGATCATTAACTAGCTACATCCAAATTGAGCTACTAGTTAATAGAACACACCAGATAAAGTTATTTCCAAATGGTTCCATAAATTTTTTGTGATAAAAGCTTCAACCAGGAATGTATCAAATACAATCTCTTATAAACTAATCATGATTTGATAGACCATTTCTGGAATAAGTGGTTTCAATTCACCCTAATCTTTTCTTGTATAAATATTTGGGTAATAGACATCAACGTAGAGAGGGGCTGAAAAAAGTTTAGGAAAAAGAGAAGAGAGTTTAGAGGGGAAATTTTTGTTAGATGAACTTATATTTTGTAATTTTTGGTTGAGTAATGAAATCATTTTACTGTTGATTAGTTTTTTAGTTTATTTCATACTCTTGCAATTCTCCTAGCTAGGAAGGCCCCTTTATCCTGGGATGAACTTGCAGAGTTATTTGTTGTCGGAAGATTTTTTTTTTTTTTTTTTAGCTAGATCAAATCTGAGTATCTTTAGTTTATGCTCATATAACTTTCATATTTTTGTTTTAGACTGGGTATAATAGTTTAATTCTTGCAATTTAAAAATTCTTGTGTGCCTGTGTGTTGTGGTTTTTAGGGCCCTAGTGTGATGTGTTGTTAATCCAAGGAACCCACCAAGTAGTTTAAAGGAAACAAGACTCATACCTACAACTCCTACATGTTTATTTTAGTTGTGTACTGAGTGTGTTTGTTGTTGCATGGATTTCTAGGCTTGTTGGGTGCCTCTATGATGCTAACCATTGATTATACTAAAATTGATTAAAGGCAACAATTTCAATTGTATGGTATGTAAGCGGTGAATCCATGTTCGATCCAACACTTGGAATATTCTTTCAACAAACCCTTTATTTACTTCTAGCAAAACACACAAATCAATTGAAATTAATTATACATAATGTTACCGAGACCTCATCAACTTACGAGCTCTCGCTTGATAATCTAATGAACAGTGATTTAAGAAATTAAATTTCCTAACAATGTTATCTTTGGAGCTAATCATTTGAGTTCCTCACACTTATAAGCCCCTTTTAGCTTTGTCGTTTTAACTCCTTTATTTTTGTGTCTTACAAATTCTATGACATTATAACATTGATCTTAAATGATGCACAGATGATGTATTGAGATATTGATGCATTTTGGCATAGCCTTCTCATTGTTAAGCCAAGAACCACTTAGATGTAACATGGCATGGTATCACACTTTTTCACCAAGAATCCGTTTATATGATCTACTTATTGTATTCATGCATGAACATGGTAATTCCAAACTCATGAAAGAAAGGTAAACTTACTTTTTGTATTGTTTGCATGTGGTTTCCTTGTGCTATAGCCTTTGTAGGTTCTCAAATGTCCATTTCGATGAAGCAAAAATGAAATTTATTTCATCCATGTAATTATTTACTAACCTCATATGTTGGAGGAATTTTTTATTATGGGATTTTATCTCACATATAATAATTAGTAATTATTACTATTCTTTGTATTCCCCCCCTCCCCTGTTGGAGTACATGCACATTTCCTACCCTTTAAGAAGACCTACTATTTATAGAATTTCTATTCTTACCATGTGTTTCCTTGTAGGATGACATGTGACAATGACTAGGTAGTGAGATGCATCATAGAGCACTAGCATGGCCTTATCCATTGGTATTATCTCTTAGCCATATTCATTGTGGTATCCATTAGCCTTATCCATCACCCTTATCCTTATTCCCTCATAAAATGCATAATATGGAATACCATGGTTTCCAAAATCACGAGCTCATAAACCACCATTAGAAAATTCCTATTTATAGGAATAAGTGCACTTTAAGGAGGGGTTAGACCCTAATTTATAGGAGCGAAAATGCACTTCACTTGGATTTTCATGAAGAAGGTTGAAGTAAACCCTCAATCTTGGAATGCATTGTTACACCATCTGTGTTGTATGGACATACCAAAATGTCTAATAAGTTTGGAAAATAATTGCAATTTCATGCTTAAGTATAAAAAAAAACTCGTATTGACATGTTTCTAATGTTGTTATCTATCATAGTGGGATATTTCCAATGCTATAAGCATTAACACTAGGTTATTTCCAATACCTCCCCTATTTACAATATCAACCTTGACCATAATGCAATACTAATTTGATTTGGTCAATATTGATTAGTTTTGACTCTGGGGGCTCCTAGGGCACAAATATTTTGGGAAAATTATAAAATGTGGACCTACATTTCATGTGTACAATTTAGAAGGACCAAGAATCTTATAAAAATTCCTCATTCACGTGGGATTGATAGGTTTCTATATGTATTTGGTCTATATCTTAGTTCTTGGATTGGTTTTGAAAACTTTAGATTTATCCTAGACAAATATTCTTATCATACAAAGGAATGCCCCATTTTCACCTTTGTATCCACTTTTCCAATTTTCTTGTGGAGAATTAAGCATTAGAGTAATTTTGGGGTCTAAAATGGGCCTCCCAATGAAAATATTAAAATATTAAAACCACATGCCATGTCACACTAATCATAAACCATGTTGCACTAAGTTAGAGGTATTACCTAGTGAGGTTTAATCTACATTGCCTCATTGATTATAGTTGCTAACTAATTTGGGTTAGTATTGATGATTTTCTAGCGAACATAATTGTTATGTTTTTATCAAGAGGTTTTCATTAATAAGCTTTTTTCGATATGGTTTTTTTCCTTTGGTGGTTTTATGGCACATGGTTTTTTGGTCCATGGTAATGTAATTCTAGTTAAGGAACTATGGTTGTATTCTAATCTAGAGTTAATGGATTAGGGGTTTTGGATGTCGCATGATCATATATATCATATTGTAGACATTAAATTTGAATGAGGATAAATATTAGAGGTGTGGTTCTAAACAATTTGTTTGTTTTTCTGGTTTTGGTTTATAGGGTAAATCTTTGTGTAATATGTGATTTCCATTGTTTTATTTTTCTGTTTATTAAATATTTGTTTATGAATTGCATTACTATATAAGGTTTAAAATTTACAATCTTAAGGTCAAGATGAACTTATGCATACAATTGTTTTCTATACATCCTTTCTTATTCCATCACTCTTTATATATATAAATGTTCTTCAAGATCCCAAACTCTCTAGTATAATTCTAGAAGTAGTATAGGTTTACTCTCCAACCTAGGAGTATGAAATTTTTGGTACTTAAGTAATGGGTGGAATTAACATTTAATAATTGGTTGTACTTCTTCCCATTTTTACATATATTCTTTGTGACTAAAGGCATGAATTCCAGTGTGATGTTTAAGAAGGTACATGCTAATTTAGTGGTAATTTCTACTATGGTACATCAAAATAATCTTAAACTTCACTTGTGCCATCATAAATTTATGGATCCTTTATTTCTAGACCAATCCATTAAACAATACTAACTAATTTGTAATGTTAAACGAAAGGATAATAATTGTGCTCGTATGGTCTACCAATATTTCCATGCTTCCCAACCCTCTGAATCAAATGATTGAATGTATCACTAACAAGCAATGCCATCAATAGTGAGATTATTCTAGTCATCCCATATTCTTATAATTCAATTGTATAGATAATATTTGTCATCACCTTCCCTTGCATCATCTACCATGTTTATGTATCTATATCCATTAGATGGACCAATTGGTTGAGTTATTCATATTCCTTCTACTTCAAATGGAATTAATCCCTTCTTCATGATTATTATTACATCATTCGTCCACCACTAAATCCCTAATGGTGTTGGAAAGGGCTCCCTCTCATAAATTATTTCAATTACTTTGAAATTTGCAACCATTTCAATTTCTACTAACTTCAATACCTTTCATCCAACCTATAGGATCAATCCTATATTGGTTCTCAAATCTAAGTTTTACAAGGGAAAATACCAACTTGGGCCTTCTAATCATCCCCTAAGATTATTTAGGAAAATACTTATATCGAACCCAAGATCTAATATCACATGTCACACTTCATTTTTGTGCTCTCAGCATCCATCCTAGGTTCATTATATTATCTCAATTTCTTCTTATGTTCTTATCTTTGTGCATTGTGATAAAAAACATAATGTTAATGTTTTACTTATCATCTCTTTCTACTATCATATATCCAAATGTAGTCCACAACCTTGGGTTGAGATTTTCATCATCTAATATTTTAATGAGGCTCTTGAATAGCCCATAGATTGCTTATGGAATTTTTTTCTTGACTTATGTTGGCCACAAATTCTTTTTCTCATCTATTGGTTTGAGATATTTTGATTGGTTTCCATTAAAAGCATTAGAATTTTTTGTCATCACTATTGCTACATATCTCATCACCTATAAATTCTCTTTGTAGCATTCCTTTTGTTTGACTACATCAAAAGCAAGCATAATAGGGATCAACTTTATGATATGGAATTGACCATAGATTTTCATTGCATAACCTTTGGTTAATGTTCTTCCCCTCATAACTATTTTGATTCATGAGAATTCATTTCTCCTACTTTCAAAATTGACTAGATTTGTATGTTTCTATCTACCCCAAGGTTCACAGTTATGCATTATGTCAAGGAAATATTTCGTGAGCTTCCCATATATTTAGCAATGGTTGTGTTATATTTTCCTTGGGTGAGAGCGATTTGGATATATATTTTCTACCTCATCATCATAATAATAATGCACGGTTTATTCCTTACGCCGCCTCTTTTTTTGTATCCTCTACATCTTCCATGACATCTTGTATATCCTCCACAACTATCATATTCTTCATGACCATCATATCTTCCAAAATATCCATCTCATATTGCATCATTATGAGCTTCCTCAACTTGGAAATAAGTCCTTTCAAATTTTTTATGATGTTTTTAGTTTTCCTCATTATGGTTATTGGTGTTTCAAAAGCTATAATGCATGGCTACTAGTGTAGAGGAGATTTTTTCAAGAATGGAAGACATATGTGGTGGGTGACTACCAAATTTATACATTTACCATTATTCATTAGTAATATTACCTAAAAAATGATTCATTGGTAGTGAGAGTGAGTTGGGAGGTCTACTCCACACTTTAGTGAGGGATAATGATTGTCACAACGAATCCTTTAGTTTTGCAAATTATGCATTGTATATGCTCCCTTGTACTATTACTCTCGACTAACTCCTAGATATACTCAATTAATATCAATATCTATGTTTCTTACCACATCATTTTAAAGCTTGACATTATGGGTGTGATAATGTTAGTCGATGGGATAACTGAGGTAGTTCCTTTGCCACAAGCATAGTATTTATTCCCTGCTTTATCTTCTTTACTTATGTTAATTCTCCTCTTTGAGTCTTGATTACCTACTACATAAATGGAACCAATTTCATGTTTTCATCCCTCTTATAAACTGATATTTTTGTTGAGATAGATAAATGGGATGTTATAGCTTACTCAAAAGATCATCAAATTGTTGGTGATGGTCCTAAACACAATCTCCATGAACTTGCTTACTTTCTTTTAGTTCAACACAACCCCGTGACATGGCAATTAGATTTTATAAATTAATGGTGAATCTATTTTGTACCTCTACCCATTTTTTTGCACTATATTCATGTTATAACTCAAACAAATTTCATGTACAACTTAAATAGTCTACCTCTCAAGGTAGTATGAAATTCCACTAACTTGGAATTGTTGTTTGTGATGTGTTTAACGTTCCATATTTAATCACAGAATAATAAGTGTTGAGTTACATTACATACCCTCATTTGAGAATTTGTTCAGGCACATCAAATTTCTAATTCATTTTTAGGATGAAACCCTTGGATCCTAGATGAATTATCCAAATTCATGAGTTATTGTTAAATAAATTAGAATTTGTAATTGTATTCATATGAGAAATTCCTCCCACAACCCACTAATTACTACTTACTCCAACAAGTATTTTACTACTATTAGTATTCTTTAGGCTTCTAATTCTATCAATTAGTTAACAATTTTTAATGGGATTTACCTCTATTGGGTGAGAGTATGTGGGGGGAACTAGCTGGTATGGAGCATGATGGTGTCGTATCTACTTGAATCCCTCCCCTATCTTTAATAGGTGGGATACATCTTCAAGTGAATCTTTATTTTGTAACTCTTTATTTTCACCTCCTTATGTTCTATGATCAAAACTTTCTTTCTATGTTTTCCTATGATTTTTTTGTTCCTACCCCATATGTTCATTCAACTCCTGATATGTCTCTCATTTTTCATTCCCTCTCATTGTAATTCCTCTCATCAACAAACCATATTCCCCAATTTTTTGGTCAACTTCATTTCCATGCATCCTTAATTTTGCTAAATTGTATAATCTCTCCTCATTGCTTCCCCTTTCATTGATATCCCTTTGGAAAATTGTTGTTATTTCCTTTTTCTCTTTCATTTTTCCTAACCATGACTGATGATTCACAATTTATCTTTTAGGGATATTTCCTTTATTCTACTAGCTTGCATGGCCTCCATGGTTCCTTCAACCTTCACTCATGTCTTAATTACCATAACCATATTAGCTTGCCCCTAAGTGTGGGTGTTTAAGCTACCCTCTAATGGGGGAGGGAGGTAGGAGTTGGTTAAGTGGAACATAATCTTATTCAACCAACAAATTTTTTAATTATGTTAGAATCTTTGTTGCCAACTTTCATTAATTCCTTTCTAGAATAGCTACTTAGCTATTGAAAATGATTGATCAAGTTAAACATGGACTTTGGAATATTTCCCTTAACCATAATGTTTACCTATAATGTTATAGATTTCACAACTTCATGATATACCCTATGTGGAGGGATAAAATTCTCTCATTTTGATCAACCCCCTTCCTCTATTTCCACTTAGGTTGTAGATGATCCTCCATAGTATTCACACCCATTCATATAGATATACTAAAAATTTGAACCTAAATACCTCATCAATTCATGCTTATCTATTGGAAGGGTGACCAAGAATACTTAATAAGTGCCATGATTATGTGTGATATTTTTTCTCAATTAATTTGTGGTGCTAGTCTAAAAACAAATATATTTGTTTGAATCATCAATATTCCATATATTTCTTTATCATGACAAGTGTCATATATTTCAAACACCACACTAACCATGATGAGGTCCCAACAACATAGCTTTTGTTAGCTTGTTTTAAGACCAAGGTTTCAAATGTGTCCAACAAAAAGGTCATTATAGTTCACACTAGTATTTGTAATCCCTTATGATAGGGAAGGTCTCACTTGAAGTGCTTGTTAAGACATAAGGGGTGTGCATGGTGTTAACACTTTTTAATTCCTCCAAGCTGAGGAGAGGAACCCAAAGGTAACCAAAAACCACTTTGAAGTTGGAATCTATCCCTTCCAGCTTCAGAGAGGGCTCTCTCTATCCAAATCTACAATTACTTATATCTTAAGCTAGGTATGTTGCTTAAAGGGATAAGTTTTAAAAGTTTGTTGGCATGAGTGAAGAAAGATCCAATGGCCATGGAGTCATGTTATGTTGATGGTTTTCCAGTGAGAGGATGAAGAGATGAGGTATATTTTTACAGGGAAATGTAGGAAGTCCTTCTAGTGTTTTCAATTAAATTTGTTGTATAAGGGTGAGCAGGGGAACGGTGGGAAAATGACATATAAAGGATATGACTGAAGGATGAATTCTACATGTTATTAAAGAATAAAAAAACATTAATTTTTCAGTAAAATATAACAGAGCACTTTGACAGTGAGTTTTGAGATAAATCCTTGCTTAACCAAACATGAAGACTTACATTCATTCATGGAAATGACAAGAAATAAAACTTACAACATAAGAAATCACATCACCATAGAAATTGACACAAGAATCCCAATAAAATCAGACCTCAGTCTTCTTCATTCACTGAAAATATCAGAAAATAAAAATGGACAATGTTTCTTCTCCTAAACTTGACCAACCCTTTGCCTCATCAAAATAACATGGTAAATAGATCAAATACAATTAGTTCCCACCTCTAGGAATTGAATTCCCCAAAAATATTTTTGTTTCTACCTACTGCAATGAATATAGAACTACTTCTCTAAAAAATAGGAATTGTTTCGACTAAGGCTTTCTCAAACAAATTACATTAAATACTATGCCTAAATCGACTTTCAAAGTTCTTAGACACTTCACAACATTAACCATGACCATAAAAATTACTTACATAAGTTTTAGATACAAATTTTACGGTTAAAGGGTTGACTGTGTGGAAGCGCAACGCCTACTTCAGCAGAAATGTAACACAGAAGCGCAATGAGTTGATGGTTTGACTTGTTCTGGCCACTTTCTGATCCTCTCAATGAGTGATGCATGTAGAAAATAACTTGGACATAATCAACTTCCCCTTGAGAAACCTATTTTTCTCTTGCAAATATTCCATCTTTTAAAAGCTCCACCTACAGTAAAAGCGCAACGCCTGTATGAAAGCGCAACAAAATATACCCTTCACATTTATGACTAATTGAGGTTTATGAACAAAATAAACAACCTGCTTATGATGCTGACAATATTGAAAGCCTTTTTAAAGTCCCCACTCACCCAAAAGATGTCAAAAATTCACATTTCCATCAAACCCTAATGCCTTGTAAAAATTGAAACATTGTTGTGTAAGCTCCTACTTTTAGAAAAAGTTTCATAAGCTTCAAAGTCTGGTTGTTTGTGCACCCAAAGAACTTCATACATAATATAAAACTCTCAACCTCCTTATCCAACCCCATTCAACTGGTATACTTGGGCAAAATGGAAAAATAAAACTGTTTTGATTTCCTGCTTCAAGGCTCAGACTTTAGCTAGCTTAGCCAACAAATCAAGCTTCCCCCTATCCTTTTCTTGCATTTCCTACAAATGTTCTTTAACGTCTCTTAGCTCCTTCCTAAAGGTGAGGTTTTTTCGGCAAATATTTTTGAGCTGCATGTGTAAGGGCAGAGTCCTTCTTAGCATATTCTTAGCATTTGACAATGTTGGCTCACACATGGTCAAATGGTCATATATATTTTGATTGGCCATTTCATCTTGTTTCTTTCACCTAGTAATATAATTTTGGGCCTTCTTCAACTACATCCTCAGCCTATGGAAAGTATGTTTCTATTCATCCACCTCAGCTTTCTTTTCTTCTTGCACTGACTCTTTCTTCTGTATTTGCAACTTTCTTGTTGAAGATCTAGCCATAGGAACTCTTACTGATGAAGCCACTAACTTTTTAATGTCCTCTATTACTATATTCTCTTTAACTTTAAACTTGATGATAGATGGATATGCCTTTATCACTGGTTCTATTTCACCAATCTTAGATGTCCTTTCTAGAACAATCTTCTTCAACTCTCTATCATCATGTTGCAGTTGGGAAATAACCAAGTGTTCCTTATTCAAGTGTTCTTGTATTCCTAAAATTTCCTTGTCTTTATCATCTGGAACAATATCCTTAGGTATGGTCTCTAAAACTTCAATTGACTACTCAAGTGTTTGTTCCAAAGGAAATTTCTTTGTAGTATCTCTAGTGAGTGGTTTTTTGGGAACCTCCACTTCCTCAGGAGAAAAGTGAAACCTTTTACCCTTTTTATTTTCTAATGGATCAACTAAAACAGGTGGCCTTTTTACTGAACTTTCAATTGGTGATTGTATATCTCTTGCTACAAATGATGGTGTATCCTTTATACTCCAAGGGCTAGTTGGTAACTCAACTGCCAGCTTTGATGAATCTAAGAATGCTTTCCATGATTGACTTCTCTTATTCAGTTCTTCTACCACCAACACCTTAGTCAAAGATAAATAGAAAAGGTTGGGTTTCACTTGGATTTTCTTACTTTGAACTTTATCTGCCATCTTACTAAGGCTTCTGAAAAAATAGAAAGGAATATCCAAAAGGATTTTTCCTGTGAAGTGCATTAATAGAAAAAAATGATACTGATATATTCTCCCAAATCTTCCTTCACAAGTAAAGTATCTTTGGACTCCCTTCAGAATTTTGTTTTAGGGTTCAAGAAAGTATTATTTTGGTACAATAGCACCATATCCCTTGTTTTTGTACTTTGGTTTTAAGAAGTATTTGTAGTTGGCTATGTCTAGAAGCATGCTCTTGAACCATTGTTCTCCTTGTAGGGGAATTTTTGTAGAAGATGAAATGGTGACATATGACACTGGAAAACCCAACTCTCTAATATTAACATCCACCTCGGTGAAATTCAAGGAAAACAATTTGGCAAGTTGCACACTATAACCCTAGATCTTCTCACAAAATATGATGCAACCAGTCTGTTCAAATGCAACTGTAATTGTTGGGTTTGAGATTATGAAGGTAAGGTATTGGGGCTCAAAACTAACTATGTATCCTCCTTTTTTTTTCTTTCTATCTGAGTTTTCATGACTTCACAACAAAGATGAATCCTAGGGTTTTTTAATGCAATTTCAATGTTTGTCAATCGAACACAACAATAAGGTAACAATTATGAAAATAGGGCTTTAGATAAGTGTTTTATGGAAATTCAAGAATAAAAATCCCTATATTGGAAAACTCATACAACAAAACTCATTTCTTCGACCCAAAACAACAGATTGGTATTTTTTTCTTACAGTGGAAAATTAAAAACACAAGTACAGCGAGAAAGCGTAGTGCATGAGGGGAAAAAGGTATCTTGATCCTTGAGGGCAAAAAAAACAAAATCTGAACCTCCAAACCACTTAAATGGAATTTCAAGCTTCATAATATGGGTGGAAAACTAAACTTCGAATGTTGGATCCAGGTAACAACATAAAACACAACAACTGAGGGAAAGCACAGTGTATTCTTCAGGCATAGAAAAGAAACGCAACAATCTTATGAATTTGAGGTTTGCAGGGTCATCAATGCATTTTCCTTAATAGATAAAGGCAAATTTGACAACATGAAAGACAAATGATTCAAGAAAATGAGGAATTGGAGCCTGGAAATAGTGATAACCACTCGGCTTGAAGGACTACAGCGACTGTCTATGAGCACAACACCTCCCCTGCAGACTTTGCGCGGAAAATATCAAACCATGTTGTAGAAATATTTCGATGGAACAAGAATGGATATTTGTTATTTTGGATGCTAATACAATTTTTTTAAATCCCTAGGTGGCTAAACCTGCCTTTCGAGGGCAATGCTTGCGATTTGGAGCTTTAATCATCAAAGCGCAACAACTGAAAGAAGCGCAATGCATGTCTCATAATCATTGTATTGGTGGTGATGTCATGGTACAATGTTATTTGACACCCTAACTGACAATCATGACCCCACTAATTTGTGTAAATGATGAGAAGACAAGACACACTATGACATCACTCATGATCTTGTATGAGACATGACCCTAGACTCACTTAACTCAACTTTTTATGGAATTAATAACTATTTTACATCATCTTTCACACATTCTGGCATAATTACATCAATAATGAAATATTTCATTCTTTAATAAGACCAATATCTTGATTTCTAAAAGATCATATCAAAACCTTTACACATTTTCCAAAATAAATTGAAAATACAAAACTTGTTTTTTGATGACTATAATATAGGACACTAACACAAGGTTCAATTAATATGACATACAGAACTATACAAGTTTAGTCTATGTTATTTATCATCTATATAATGAATTTCTCATTTTAATTTTGTTTAATGCCCATAAAGTACGTTATTAATTTCTAACAACGAAGTCAAAACTACGCAAGGAACATCAAACCATGTTGATCACATGCAAAATAACCTAAAATGTGAAGTCATCCATATATGTAGAATACACTAGAAAATAATGAAAAGGAGGTTTGATTATATTAATCTCCATGACTAGATATCTCATGAATACAACCTATCATCTTTCAAGCCTTGGGTCATAACCAAAAATAACAACAATAATAACATTAACAATAACCAGCTCTAGCTCTAGCAACCTCCAAAATAAATAGTTAACCTTCAAACCAAGGAAAATTTTAAGGATGGAAATTTATCTTGAAGTTTAGAAACTTTTGCAAATCTTACTAATCCCTAATATGTAAATGTTTGGCAATAGTTTTGTAATAATATTCAATTTCATAATGATTTTATATAGCCTATACAATTTTTTGGTGATTTAAGGTAAAATAATTGTATCTTATAAAAATTGGGTGAATTATTTTTAGAAAAAATGGTAATTGATGAATCTCCTTTTTGGAAAAAACATATTAAATTAGCTCATCTACGAATATTAGCCTCTAAAATTCCCTTACTTAAAACATGTCAAAGCATTTACTTTTATATTCACACTCACTAAAACTATAGGTGGTTGGACAAATATTCATGCTATTGATCCAAAAAACTAGCTACCTCCTCAAAATTATGATTGCAAGTGTCGATAATATTTGATTATCTCACATAATCCTTTGAAACATGTCATGTAATCTTGAACAATATATCTAGTTGACAAGTTGGAACTCAAGACCATCATAAACACTATAATGGAGAATTCGTACAAGAATACAAAGGGAAACACATAGGAATGTGAGATGAATATTGTGTTGAAAACACATAACGAATTAGATATATAAATACCTTGGGTACTTGTGAAAGAACATTTTTTCATTGCATCTATTTCCCACAAAAATCGAATGTTAATTACATTTCAATAATTTATATAGCCATTTTTAGTCATAATATGTAAGACAATATATATTAGTATAAAAATTAGTTCATTCATCTCATTAAACGATCAATGAGCCAAAATGTCCCTATATTCCTACTCTGGTTGAGTCAAATTTTTACTTTTGATGGGACATTTTTAGAGTGATCCTCTAACACAAACATTATTCTAATTTGTCCAAGCCTTATTACTTATGTGTAGTGAGTATATCCATAGAGGGTCCTAATTAAAGTGGTGAGTGACACAATGATTGAATCCTTCCATAACCATCATCTAAGACAAGTGTTCAATATAATTTATCGTGTGTATGATATACCTATCTAGTGAGATGGGTAGAGACACAAACTAGGTTTGTTGATCTAGGTCAACGATTGGTATACCTTATCTAGGGATGATTTCCCAACACTAAGGGCATAAATTAATTTATAACCATAACACTAGCTAACTCTTTACAACACAAGAAATTTAGGATTTAAATAATGTGAATAAGGAATCAAGTTGATTCATTAATTATGCCTTTCATTTTAGAGTTGTTCCTAACTAAAAATGTTGTTATGTTTAAATGGCAGGCACATGATAAACATTTCACTATTTTCGATATTTTGATTGCTTAATTAGAATAAAAGGGCATGAGTAAAATGTTCAAGGGACTTCTTATTTTTTACTTTCTCTAGTCAAGGGAATAGTATTTCTCTTAAATGCATCATGTTACTTTTACCAACATTCAAGATTGATAAAATTCTCCACATGCTCCCTTTCTTCTTCTTGTTTAATATGAAAGGAAGTTTCTTCTAGTCTTTAAAAAATGTACTAATATATTTTTTATAGAGGAATATAAATGTTGCATAAATTATTCAATAATTTAGTTTTATACCTCTATCATTTTTTGGTACTTTCATACTAAAAATTTGTTCCACACAATTCTTTAAAACATCACTACTAAAACATTCACATGTATTTTCTATTCGTTTTGCATATACACCATCCATATTCATCATAATACTCACCTTAATTTGTACTTGTCAATCTTTTTCTACATATTTTATTTCTTGAACACTAGTATTTTAGGTTTTGTATCTCCAATTGATGAGATTTCCATGTCAAATGTTGTAGTAGTAAACTCATGATATCCATTTTTTAAACAAATGGGCTATATATCTCCCATAAAGGTACCATAAGCTCATAAAAAATCATAGGTTAATATCACATTCATAATTCAAGGGTCATGGAGAATCATTTCAAATAAAAATAGAAATAACAAAATTAAGTTTAGAGAGGAATACAAAGGCTTGGAAGTTATCAGAATAAAAATTTCCAGTTTCTAATTTATAGCTAGCCAAATTCATTTATTTATTTTTATTTTAGTGTCAAGAGAGGTAAGGCTTATTAAGGATTTCCAAGTATTGCTAAAACTAAAGTATTCTTGTGCAAAGGAATACATTGGAGAAACTGGCAGATCCCTCAACATCAGACTTAAAGAACATGATGCTGACATATCTAGAAACAGAACTTCAAAATCATCTTTGGCAGAACATGCTTTCTCATCCTCTCACTACATCGAAATGGAAGATGCCAAACTTCCAGTTTATTAAGGGTTTCCAGTTTCTCCAATGTGTTTGGACCTGTGTCGATTCCATCATTGGGAAATTTGTGTATACATCTCATTTATAGATGAATTCTTGAGGAATAAATGGATATGTTTCCTCGGGAAGAAATATGAAGTATTTAACAATTTTAAAGAATTTAAGGTTGTGGTGGATAATCAGACAAAGAAGAAAATAAAGGTTTTGAGGACGGATAATGGTGGAGAGTTCTACGGAAATAAATTTGAATAGTTATGTAAGAAGTGTGGTATAACATGATAGAAGAATACCCCATACACATCTCAACATCATGGATTTATATAAAGTATGAATGAGATATTACTGGAGAAAGCAGGGAGCATGCTCAGTGGTTTTGGGTTAGGAAGGAAATTCTTGGAAGAGGCAGTGGATACTACATGTTACTTGGTAAATAGATCACCCTTAACAACGTTGGATGATAAAAATCCATGTGAGTTATGGACCAGTAAGAAACCATAGCTTACACATATTAGGGTATTTGGTTGTGATGCATATGTAAATATGAAAGGTGCATCGCTATTGGTTATAAATATGGTTTGAAAGGTTACAAGCTTTGGAACCCAGAAAAAATAAGAAGGTTGTGTATACTTGATATGTATTATTTAGAGAAGTGAAAGCTGTTATCAAACATGAAATCATACCAAGGGACAAATAACCACAAAATATATATTTTGAACTAAAGGATGATGATTCAAACTCTACAGAAGAATAGGAACCAGAAGAAGAAGAACCGCATACTTTGGTCTGAAAGAGATCGATTCAGGAAAGAAGGTAACTGGAAAGGTATAGTCCACCTGATTTCCGTTCAAATTTTTATTTGTTTATTACTGATGATGATCCAAAATTGTTAGGGAGGAAGTGGATTTAGAAGATTGGAAACTATAGAAAAATGAGATGGTTGAAGAAATGGCTTCCTTGGACAAGATTGAAGCTTGGGATCTAGTGGACTTGTTGGCTGGAAGAAAACCCATTGGAATCAAAAGGGTGTTTAAGAAGAAATTGAATGAAAAAGGAAAAGTGGATAAATTCAAAGCTAGGTTAGTAGAAAAATGTTATTCCCAGGTGGGGGGAATTTATTTTAGTGATATTTTTTTCTCCTTTTGCAAAGTTAGCTTATGTAGATCACTTTTATCTATTGCTTATACTTTTGATTTTGAGGTATAATATATGGATGTGAAGACGACATTAATACACGGGGATCTAGAAGAAGAGATCTACATGAAGCAACCAAAATATTTTGCAGTTAATGATAAGAAAGAGTTGGTATGCATGCTAAAAAATTCCTTGTGCGTATTGAAGCAATCACCAATGATGTGGTATGAAAATTTTGATATATAAAAGAAAAGAAAATCATTCTTTGTATTTTAAATTAGTCTTTGATTATTTTATTTATCTCGTCTTGTATGAGGATGATATGTTTCTAATTGGAAATGACAATAAAATCATCTAGGAAGTGAAAACACAGTTGTCCTCTAAATTTTACATGAAGGATCTCAGTGCTGTGAATTTTATCTTGGGTACAGAAATTAAAAGAGATTGAGAAAGTCCATGGGGTCTTGGATAGACAGTCACTCGGGTGCTATGTTAAGACACTCCTTGATGTGAAGTCGCTGGTTCAATTCCACGCCCCAATCGAGGTTATATATTGGACATGATGAAGATGTAGTCCTTCCAAGCTTACAAAAGAAAAAGAAAAAAGATTGAGAAAAAATGAAACTTCGGTGAAGTCAGAGGTAGTATATTGAGACAATATTGCAGAGGTTTAATATGTAGGAAAGTAAACCAGTGAAGACCCATGTTGATCCATTGAATTGCACCCTTTTTTTATCCACGTACCTTATCTTGAAACTATTCTAATTGTCATATGTTATCCTTTTCCTGATCATTTTTTGTTGATAATTCATATTTTGACCAAGGAATAGCCTTGTTTAAAAATCATATTATTCAAGTGATAATATAGGATCATTAATTAGTTTTCACCTAGTTCTGGATTGCTTATGTGATGGTTTGCAAAAGTGAATTTTATTGGTAGTAGATGCTTAAGGGATGGACATTATCACATGATCTCTTTTGGTGTGATGTTACTTATGACGTTGCTACTTTCAAAGCCACAATATATCATTCGTACAATTTCGTTGGCGCTTGAGCATCTGGTTTTTTACTGATGCTCAAGAGTGAAAGTAGTGAAAGATCCATCTTGACAACAGACAAAGTTCATGAAGCATAAAATTTTATGACAATTTAGAATATAATATAATGATTTATCCTTCTTTTGAACCACTGATGTAATAAGATAAATATACACAACATAATTTTTACTTCATATGTATTATTTAGTTTTGACATTTTGTTTGGTCACTATTCATATGATTTGTATAAATTAAGGGACCTTCAGGGTTGCCCAATTGTTGAAAAAATAGTAAAAGACAACAGTTTTATCAGTGAACAAGACATAGTGAGATAATTGTTGGATTATCTTTTCATATAATATAGTATGCAATTTTATATCATATGAAGCATTAATTTGCGAGTAACCCTTTGCAACCCTGATTAGTGAAGGAGGGCCCCCTTCAATGGTCAGGTGTTGCAACTTTTTTTATTGATTATATTTATCATATGAATTTCGAAATCTCTTTATGTTTTGATTGTGTGAGAAATTGCTAATTATCAACAGTTAGTATTTACACTTGTTATCTCAAGGAGGTTGATTTGCTTGTTGGGTCATTTTTTTTATTGCAGAATGATTTAACTATTGTTACTTACAATGCGGCTTGATTAATTTTATTAGTAGATTGATTTATTTCTTACTTCTTGTAGAGTGTTCACTTCGTATTACCTGGTGTTTTTCCATGATACTGGTGTCTAGGATAGAGTATTAAATCACTAGTGCTACAAAAACAAGTATCACAATAATTCTACTTTGCACAATGGAATATAAACATCAATAAATATACTAGTGCACAAAATATACAAATTTGATACAACAACTCAACTTTATAGTAATCAAACTAATAACACAAAAGTCTAGGGCTCCCATACTAGGGATAATGACCCTCATACATCCACTGATGCAAGACAACAAAAAAAACTAGGGCTTAGTGTTTGTCGTTATGACCACCAATATACCCTGATCAAGATACTCTGACCATCTAGCTGTAGCGCACTCTCTTAGCTCCTCTCAGTCATACCCTGAACACAATTTCTGAATCCTTCATCTCTCGATATACAACAACACAACTATGCCTCTATCAATGAACTAACTCCATTAGGCCACTGAACTCGAGTTCACCTGCTCTCTCGTTGATCGTTCATACTTCAACACATAAACACATTAACACTCCTGTTGAGTTTTTCACAACTCCATTTGTGAATAAATCTCAACTGCCCACTACTACTCCTCATATACTTAGGGACTTTAGCCCACTATAGTCTTCCTGCATTGCTCCATTGAATACTAACATAGGGCATGGAGGGATGCCTCATATCACTGCAAGATTTCCTTCTCCCACAATGAACATGGGTTAAAAGGACTACCCAACTTCTATTGTAGATGTCCCTCTCCACAAGGCAAGTCCAGGGCTACTTAAATTGCTCCTGGATGATCAAACCAATGATCTCTTCTTCTACCACATCTAAAAATTCCTTAGTCTTTCAAGAGACTTGTTTCTTCAATATTGAATCATGCCTATACAATACTCCCAATTTGTTCTTTAGGTTTCTCCAACTCTGCTTTATCTAGGCCCACACTTTGTCCACTATCACGCTGCCCACCACCAGAACACACACGTCCAATACATGTTGTAGAATATCCTCACTAGTTAGGGGATTAAACCTCTAGGATCACCCTTCCTCTTGGTTGCTAACAAACTTCCACAACATGTCCTCTTCCAGGAAACCATCCACTTGCATCAAACTATCAATCAAGAAGACATCTACAACATATTGATTTTGCCTCCTTGCCTTGGGATATG
The DNA here is from genome assembly GCA_034641835.2 of Pinus albicaulis. Classification (NCBI taxonomy): domain Eukaryota; kingdom Viridiplantae; phylum Streptophyta; class Pinopsida; order Pinales; family Pinaceae; genus Pinus; species Pinus albicaulis. Next base: position 292,740,873 of record CM076577.1, on the reverse strand, counting down.
TGCATGTAGTAGTATGGTTAGGGCACACAAAATAGCCTAAATACCTTCTCAACTCATTGTATCTCCTTCTCCAACTGGGATTCCACCTACGTTGTCCGCTCAACGCTCCTCAAGCATTGTACTTGGTCTTGGAAAACTTCACAAGACACCCTCATGCATTTTTCCCATAACAACAACACATAACAGCCCTATATCACAAGAAGATACCATTAATTGGGTTGTGACCTCCTCTAGAAATTTGTGGTTAGGAGAGAGGGCATCTCTAGCTCTCTCGGCCCTCTCAACAAACCTCCATAATGTGTTGTTTTAGTAGCCTAAACATGTCGCCCAGAAAAGTGGCAAAACCACACACAAAAACACAAAATAGTACTAATTACTTACCTTTGTACCAAAATCTTAGGATCTACACTTTGATCCACCTCAACCAAGCTAATACATGACCTCAACGACTTTTGATCATACCTCAAACCTATGGCCCTGTAGCTCAGAGATCTACACCCCTAAACCTATCCAAACTCATGCTCCTAGACCTTCACTGGTTGCTTCAGAATTTTTGGGAATTTCAGAGGTATTTAATAATTTTTTGAAGCTTCTTTGATGTGTTCTAAATGCCCCCATATCACCTTGTATTTATATCATATACAAGGGCTCCATAAAAATGTCCAAGAGTGTTTGACAACCTATCATCAAGCCTCTTAACACTAGGATGACATGATCTCCTCTTGTCCAATCCCAACACATAACTTCAAAAAATTAATATCTTGAATTGTATGACCTCAGATTTGGATTATATTTGTTTCTTCTTATTCCTCTAGGTGTCCTCTATCATCATAAATCATCACATATCAAATTATCAATCACGGTTTCACACCCACATGCTTGGGTGAAAATCCCACCAACTTGGGTTCTAAGACCACAAACATATTTGTGTGCCCATTCCTCCAAAACCCACTAGCCTGGGGTTTGGAGTACCGCCCAAGCTAAAAATCTCAACATTAAATGCATTGTGATTCAATTGTTGTTACTTGTTTATTTCATGTTACTTGCAACATAGTTTAATTTCTTATTGCAGAGTGGTTTGATCATTACTTTTACAAAGTAGCTCAGTTGATGTTACTTGCAAAAATTAGTTTGTTATTAAGATAGGAATATGTTATAGATGTTGTGATTCTTGAGGATTCCTTTGTAGAATGAATTTTTATTTCCTTTTCATTTGAAGTTTGTGATTGATCGAAGCTTTTCTTTAATTCTTGGGGTGGAACAAATTGCATTGAGTTCTTGTCTTCAATTGTTTTGAGTGTGATTTACTTTGCAAGTGTGAATTTTTCTAGCTACATGACCATTAGAACTAGAAAAACTAGAGATGGACTTTAGGCCTACATAGATTTTTCACATAACCTTGAAATAGTAGACGACCCTCAGATTATCATTTAATCTGGAATTTTTTTATTTTTCCTAAACAGACATTTTCAGTGGTTGATACTTTCGGCACCATTGTTAGGGAGGTTATAAGGGCATGAAATAATGTTTTGTTTTTATATAGTTGCATTATTTGTGGTGTTTTTTGGGCTTGAGAAGTAAATACAGAAGGGGAATCAACCTACGCACCTACCACCCACCTCCCTTCGTGAAATAACACACGATAGCCTCTCGTCTCACCTGCACCAAAGAATTTATGCAACATGTGTAAAGTAAATAGGAGTAGATGACTAGATGTATAAAAGAAAAACAAGAAAATAACAATCCTACAAGTAAAAGAGCTTGAAAACTAAAGGAACTAGGAAGAAGAACATGTATATAGGATATTATCTCAAAGGTAGAAGCAAAGTCTCATTATGCTACAGAACCCAGTCACAAATCCATCTCAAGTAATCACTCTATTGAAATAGTTGAAGGTGAATTAAGAAGGAAAATAGAATCTCAGGGAGAACCTTCTGAGGTGGTAGAACCTAAACATCTAGTTGTTGAAGGATAGGGAGAAGTAGAAGAGCCCACATATGAACTTGAATTTCAACACCTTGTTGAAGTACAAGGAGAAATAGGTTTCACCATATCATAATATTGTAGTCTATTTCAAGGAACATCCCCTCATACCCTTAACCTTGGTCAGGGTAGTGTTGACCTCTACTGTCTCATTTCAAAGATTCCCTCCTGATTTTTTAATCTAAGAAGATTATTGGAAGAATTGCGAAGATATTGCCAACACCACTTCTATAATTGAGTTCCCTATTTCTAACACTCAAGGAAATGCACCTATGAAGCCAATTTCCTTGGAATCTCTTCCTAATTTCCATGTAATTACCACCGAATATAAAGACAACTTATTGTTTGAATTTTATGTGTTATGTCGAAGTTATGATTACATTGATTGCTTAAAAAAGATAATATTGTTCCTGACCACTTTGAAGGGAGAAAATCTAAGATAGTTTATGGTTCTAGGTGGTAATACTATAACTTCATGGGATGAAATGAAGGCGGCCTCCCTTGAATATATAAAGAATATTGCAAAACCTGAGATCTCAACGATGATTTATTAAAACTATCACAAAAGGAGGAAGAAAATACAGAGGAATTCGTACACTGGTTTCAATATAATGTGCAAATATCCATGCATGCTTCACTAAGAGGGGATATTTTGAAAACAATTTTGATTAAAAGAATATGGGATGAATGGTTGGATCTATTGAATTTAATGGGAAAGGGACACATCTCTAAGGAAACTTATGAAAACATTTGTGACCTATGCAGAATTTTTTCATGAGGGAAAACTAGGGGCAGAACAGGTTTTAGAGACCTTCCTACCAAGGCCACAAAATCATCTAGTGGGGGAGTAACTCATGTATAAATTGGAAACCTATTGCAGGAATACAAGACCAATATATGTGGGATATTGTCTTCACAACTGAATGTTTTTTAGGCTAAGAAAAAACAATTGCAAGATGAAAAGGAATTGGCTATTTTCTGCCCGAAATGTAGAATGAAACACTCCTCTAGAGAATCCTTGATGAAAATGTTGAGTTATGTGGACTATGTGATGAAGAGAACTCTATAAAATCATGTCCATCTCTACCTGGATTGAAAGCAATCTACCAGGATGCTAGCGAAGAGGCCGAACCAACTTACTTTTTGAGATCAAAGAAGTTGTGGTAGACATGACCACCAGGTATGAATCGATACCTTTTTACATTTGTCAATGCTTGGGATACTATGTATAATTCTCCAAAGACATAGATGTTTTCTCCTCAATATCAAAACCCTCAACAATTCCAATACCCCTCACCCTATGTACAATGGCCAACTCATCCAATGCAAAATCCATCATGGACATTAAATTGGAGAAATTCCTCTCTCCCTAAGCAAAAATTTCTATCACCCCAACCACAACTAACCCCTTTGTTACCTCCACAACCTCAATTACAATTTTTTGTAAATGCTCCAACAAATGGTCCTGCAATTCGACCTCAATTACCCATCCTAGCCGCACCAAATCCAAATAATAAGACGATTCAACAAGCTAAAACGTCAAACTTATCATCCTATATCATTAGTTCTCTTACATGTAATAATGTACAACTTAGGTTTGGGAAGATATTTCACCCACAAAACCCACCATTAATCACTGAACAAGTGTAGGAAGAACCCTCACCTCTTGAAGTGAGACATAATCTATATAAAATGAGGACTCTGGACATACTAAAATCCCTGGAGTAGTAACAGAGACACAAAAGGTTGTTTCTAGCCCAACTAACATCCAAGTTGTCACTCCTACATATCTTGAAAGGATGGAAATAGTTAAGACAACTCCACAACACGAGTTCAATTTATTGAAGGAGATTCAAAATTTGTTCGTTAATATTCCATCATTACAAGCAATAAGAGATGTTCCAATTTATTTTAAAATGTATTAGGACCTATGTCTAAAAAATATAAGGAGAAAGCCCAAGGATCTTCCTATTATTCATTTTTTGTGGAAATTATCTAATTTAATTCTTGGGGGAGGGGAGGGGGGGGTACACCTATTAAATATGATGATCTCGAAAAGAAAACCATCATTTTCCAAATCCAAAATAGAAATTTTTCAAATACATTAGTGGATTTAGGGTAAAATATTAACATCATAACCAAATAAACTTGGGATATGATAGGATTTGTACCCCTCATACCTACTCCTATTGTTCTTGAATTAGCCGATTGGTCCACCATTTGACCGAAAGGGATTCTGGAAGACGTGATTGTTTCTTTAGATTCCTGGGCTTACCCAGCAGGCTTTCTAGTCCTCTAGACAAAATATCATCTTGATGGTCATCCCTTGATTTTGGGAAGACCATGGTTGGCCATGGTTGATGCTTACATCGAGTGTAGAATAAGAAATATGACAATTTATCATGGGAATTCTACGAAAAATATAACACTTTATTTTCTAGAAAAAGCTATCATAACCTATGAATATCCTATATGGTCTAATTTTGAACCTGAAAATAATAATGTTCGACCAATTTTGACAATTGAGAAAGCCTTGGCCTTTAAATATAAAACAAAGGACGATATCATTAATAGTTTTATTAGAAATCCCCCTTTGTCCCACGGCCTGTTCACTAGCTTATAGAAGTAGAAATAGAGAATGGTGATCCTAAGGATCCTAATATGGAAATATAAGAGGAGGAAATACAAAATAAAATTATTCAAAATAGTATCCCCATTGAAATTGAGCCAGGAAAAACACTCAACATCAATCTGAATTTGACCCCCACAAAAATCGATAAGTTGTTACAAATCCTGAGGAAGGAGAAGGAAGCTTTCACTTGGGATTACAATGATATGAAGGGTATACACCCTGATATTTGCACACTTCACATTTATATTAAGAAGGATTGAACTCCCACTTGATAGCCTCAGAGGATGATGAATCCCGATCCTAGGGATGTTGTTAAACAATAACTCTAAAAAATTTTGGAAGCTAATTTTATTTATCAAATATCCGAAATATCACAGAAATATCACCTACCCCTGTCATTTATCAACCAGGCCCTAGACACACTGTCAAGGAGAAATTGTTTATCTCTCCTTGACAGTTTCAACAGATATAATCAGATTCAGATCTTTATAAAAAACCATGATAAGACGACCTTCACCTTTCCATGGGGAACATTTGCATGTTGGGTTCCCCCTTTTGGCCTTCGAAACGCACCTACTACCTTTCAATGAGAAATACTAAGCATATTTTTTGACTTTATGCACGATTTAGCCTTGTATGGAACTAAATTTGACAAAGCACTATCTAATTTAGAAAACACTCTAATTATGTAAACAATCTAATATTGGATTGAGTACAGAAAAATTCCACTTGATGATGACAGAAGGAGTAGTTCTGGGATATATACTCTTTTTTGTTGGTATTCAAGTCGATCCTGCCAAAGTTCAAGTAATATTGAGCATACTCCCCCCCTAAAACATAAAAATAGGTACATATATTTATGGGTAAAACATGATATTATAATATTTTCAATGAAAATTATTCTAAAATTGCATCCCCTTTGTATGTGTTACTTATGAAATATTCATCATTCGTATGGACTGGCAATTGTCAAGCTGCTTTCGATAAGTTAAAAACACTTATGTCTACAACCCCTGTGTTATGAAGACCAAATTGGAAATTGTCATTCCATATTTCCACAGATGCTTCTAACACTGTTGTTAGAGCCATGGCAGGACAAGAGGAAGATAAGAAGTTATATTCCATCTACTATGCCAATAAAAATTTGACATCGGTATAATTGAATTACATGGCAACGGAAAAATAATTTGTTACTGTCATATTTGAAATTAATAAGTTCAGGAATTACATAACTAGCTACCCTATCTTTGTGCACACAAACCATTTAGATTTTAGGTATTTAGCTAATAAAGCTATTACTAATGCATGAGTTATCATATGGTTGTTATTAATGCAAGAATTTGATATTACAATTATTGATAAACCCGGGAAAGATATCGTAGTTGTGGATCTTTTGTCTAGGCTTGTGAATACTAACAAGTCTCATGTAGAAGAAAAAGTTCCTAATTAACATTTTTTTACAATGTCCACCCATACGCCTTGGTATGTGGACAATGCAAAATACCTTGTTGTAGGAAAATTTCTAAGCCATGTTTCTCTGTGAGAAAGACGAAAGATCATCTAGTGAAGTATTGGGTTCTCATGGATAGATGGCTACCTCTTCTACACATGGGTTGATTAGGCAATTCACAAATGTGTAGGGAGGAAAAATTCCAAGATATTCTCAAGTCTTGTCACGATGGCCCTTGTGGTGGGAATTTTATAGATAAACAAACCAACAATAAGGTGTTGTGTGTGGGCTATTATTAGCCCACTACATTCCAGGATCCCAAGAAATACATTATAGGATGTGATAGTTGCCAAAGGATGGGCCAACCCATCCAGTCCAATCAAATTTCATTACAAACACAACTAGTAATCAAGACATTTGAGAAATGGGCCGTCAATTTCATGGTCCCAATCAATCCTCCATCACATCAAAAATATTATATCCTATTATTCACCAACTACATGACCGAACGGGTCAAGGAAAGAGCATCATCAAGGGCAATAAAGCAAGTTTTTATTTACTTTTTATATGAATAAATATTCATTTGATATGGGGTACCTAGGGAAGAAATCATTGATGGTAGAGCATATTTTATGTTGTCCTTTGAGATAATTAGGGTCAATAATCATGCCAAAGCATCTATAATGTTTTGCTTTTGTTTTAAGTTCGGAATTTTTTGGATGACCAATGCATAAAACAATTTGTAGCAACTGTGTTTAAACTTTAAGATAGTATGAATTAATAGGACAAAGGGTCGTTTCGTTATTCCACACAGTAATTTAGATTTTGCAAGTGATTAAGTAGAATATGTAGAATAATTGTTCAAAAATAATATTTGAATGATCATAAATGTGAAAATTTTCAAACAATGTCTAAAATTTTAACAAAACATATTTAACATTATGAAGACGTTGATGATTTATTGATGAGAGGGACTTATATAAACAAATAGCTTAGTAATCATTCTCTGATATAGATAATAACTTCAGAAAGAATCTAAGACAACTGAAACTCAGTTAATCTTACCTAGTTATCTTCATAACAATTAAATACATGTAGAAACAATATGAAATGATAAACAAGAAGAACTCACAAGGGGACAAAACTGTATGAAACAAATCCAAAATCCTTATTTTATTATTAATGATCAAAGCTTGTACACTGTTGCTTAAAAAAATCTCATCCAAGGGTGAAACCCTTCATAACTAGAGAATGAGAGTTATTTATACTATTTCTAGGACTAAGAAATTATCCTAAACTGATTTACAAAAATAGTACAATAAGATAGAAAGAAGGAAGTTACTGTTGAATGATGTGTTCCTGTTTTAAAGGAGACTGTTGATGAATTGGCCAAAATTGTTGTCGTGCTGATGACTAAACCCAGAAATTTTGCTATGTTGTTGTGTGTTGGAATTTACAATTTACTCAATGGTATCACATAGTTCATTTTCTAGCTTTGCAATTTTTTAGTTCTAGTGTATGTGTCTTTTGCATCTCTGCTACATACAAAGTGTCATTTTTTACTTTTTGCAACTCTAGATTATGAAATTTCTCTAACAAAATTTCATTTTGTTGTTTCTTCAAAGTTAACTCTTCTGCTAATTTGGCTGAATCAGCCACTGTTGACGATGATGGTTCTATTACTGATGATGAATATGCCTTGGTACCTGCAACTGATATACTAAAAGTTGTAACTAGAACTAAAGCTACCTGTACTGATTCCTTTTCCTTAATGAGTCCTTCTATATGTTCTTCCATTTTCTTAATTTTTATATACTTCTCAATGATGAGTTTTAGCATCTCATCCCTATTCTATTCATTATCTGCAATTTCTTTAATCATTGGATCTTCAGTAGAAGGCAACTTCCACTGCTTTCTCAAGGTTGCAATGTCTGCATTCTTTTTCTTAAGAATTTCTTCAATTGCATTGCAATCCTTCGGATCATATCCAATAGTTATTATCAAGTCTCCTAAAGTCTTCATATTTGTATCTTTAAACATTGATGACAATTTTTCAATCTTGAGCTGAGATTGAACATTTGAAAGTGTTGTTCTGAGCTTGGAGAGGGACATTGTTGTGGTGTTCATGGTAGAAAACAATATTTCACCAGATTTCCTGTGCATGTCCATCTAATCAATAGGATGTATTTGACTAGTGTCAAATGAGAAAATGGTCTTCTTGTAGTTAGCAGTAGTCTTTGGAAATGGAATTGAAGCTTGTAAGAATGCCATCTACATTCTTCCTTTTTCACTGTCAAAGGCTGAAAGCAATCTGTGTTGGGAGGTTGATGTTTGCTTCCAAAAATGGTTGTAAACATTGGCTTTAAGAGTTTCATTCTTCTATTTGATCTCTAGGAACTTTGAAAAGATATTCTGGTCATCTGTAGAAGTATTTGTTGCAGTTTGAATTAGTTCCATAGGTTCCTTGGAAGGAGAAATAGAAGGAGGAGTATTTGGAACACTGGTTCCAACTGATGTAGTTTGTGGTGTTGAAACTTCAAACTCTTCAAGGTCAATTATATTTGATGGTCCTCCCTCCATTAATGATGTCGAACCAGCTTTTTCTTTCTTCTGTTGGAGAATGAATTCTTGCATAATTTGCATAGCAGATGGATTTTCTTCTCTTGCCCTTTTTAGTTGCTTGCTTTGAGGAACTGAAGTTTGCACCTTTGAAGTTGACAGAACCTGTTCATCTGCTTCTTGTAATGTCCCTTCAGCCCACTCTTCTTGATTCATAAACTTTTAAATCTCTGGCCTTGGGGTATGATTATAGGGATTTGTTTTTAATCCAACTCTGAGAGAAGAGATTATACCATACGGGTCATAGGACGATGTGAAGTTGGGCTAGAAATTCATCTTCTTTAATAATGAATGTACTTCTGAACCAAGTGATATGGTATTGCAGCTAAATGATCCATTGCTTACCTTCATCTTAAACTGTGATTTTCTTTTACCTAACACAAAGTGCAGGTCATCCATTTTTATCATTTGCCTAATATATTCCATAGACAAGATTCTCATAGGAATATATTTAGGCAGCTTGTATGGTGCAAGCTCACATCCATACACCCTAATATCAGTATAATTTTTATACATATACCAATCTCCTGTTTTGGTTTGTTCACTTAGGTGTAAAATTCTTTTAATTCCTTCTTCAATCCTTGGTTCTGTTTGACTACTTAGGAGCTGCTTAACTATATGTATACAAGAATCTAAAAAATCTGAAAATATTGGCTTTGTTGATGTAGCTATGACAATTTATGTCCAATGAATCACTGATTGATTCACTCCCTAATCATCTTGCTTGTTGAGCTAAATAGGCAGATTATCTCCTTGCTGGAAAAGAAACAAGTGAATGATGACAGAACTGTATTTAAATACACCCTGTGCAGTAAAATTCATAAATTGTTCATGTATATTTTCAGCCAAAAATTGGTTGAAATTTTACATGAATGTTGGTTGTTGTTCATTATTGAAAATAGAAAAGAATCCAAGCATGAGTTCATCAACATATTGATCATTTTGATATACTAACATGTAGCAAAGAAGGGAAATATAGTGTCTAGAGGCCTCATGAAACATAGTGGATGGGTATGGTGGATTTTTTTTGGGTATTTCATCATCCTTTGGCAGAAAAATGTCAAAAATATGAGCTCTTTGTGGGAATATCAACTTATGGTACAAATCCATAAGTGTGGCTAGTGAGAAATGACTGAGTTGGTTAGATTGGGGAATGAGAAACATTTTATTTATGGTTTCAACAGTGATTGTCATCAGAATGTTTCCATTCTGGGCCACCACTCCTCTTTTCACAGGGTCATATTGGGCTTGACGCCATGAAATTAGATAAGGGAATTCATGGGTTTTGGGGAAGGAAAAGAAAGGGAGAAGTGACTCCCAGAATCTAATATGGTCTTCTTTGTCTAGATATTTCTATCTGAGACACATGTGGAGTTCATGGAAAACGAACTCACCCTGGCAATATATAACCTTAAATAGGGCGTCAACAAGAGGGATGAGGTCGAGATTGACCTAGGTTGTGGGAACAGGGATTCCCTTTGTAATTTGTTTCTTGGATTTAGCTTTTGGGGCCATGTCGAAAGTTTATCAAAATGTCAAAAGAAAGAAGATAATTATGTCAGGAAGAAAGAAAATGGTTATGGATCGATTGAACGACTATGGGCGTGGTCACAACTTGATCAATCAATGGAGGTGACTGCATAATTTTCCTGAAAATACAACAGTATACTGGTAAAAAAAAGTGAGAAACAATGGGGTAGAGGATAATTTATAGATCGTGATTGTTTTTAATGCTTTAATGTGACCGTAGCGCCTTAAACGAGAATTGGAGAGGAGGAGTTGAAGTGGAGGCCAATGGTTTGGGAGTGGGGGCTTCAACTGACAAATAGGAAGGCATGAATGTTACAGAGTGGTAACAGTTAGGGCGATGTGGAAACAGATATATGGCAGGTGGCAGAACGAGAGTGGAAAAGGGAAAATGGTCAAGGCGCGGGACAGATGACTATTTAGGCAACAAGGCAGAAACCATGGCATATTTCAGAGGAGGGGAGGAGTGGTTTCGAGTTTTAAGAAGAGGGGTTACGAACTCGGGAGAGGGCTCCATGTATGTATTTTTGGGCGGCCATTAAAACCGCTTTTCAGACCCCCCCCCCCCCTGCATTAACGGGAAAGGGCCGAGGGGGGTGTGAACTCTCCCTTCACCGTTGATCTGGGCGATGGAGATCTCATCTGTTGAAAAGAAATCAGGCGATATGACATCCGACAAGACTTCTTTTGTCGTTTAGTAACTTTAGCATTTAAATAATGTATGCGCCATAAACTTTAGGTTTGAATGTTTATAAACTAATACAAAATTAATTATATTTTAAATAAATGAATCATAATTAATATATAAATTTATGAAAAGTTGCATGTGAGCTTACAACCATGTATTTTTCACTTTTTTGCACTAAAGCCTTCATTTTTCTTTGGCATCCTATCATTTTATTTTTTATTTTTCCTCCTTTCTTTAGGGAAATCTAACCTAACATTTTTTAATTTATTTTTCTTTCATCCATATCTTGTCTTAACATTTTATTTATTTATTTTGACTATATATGCTATCTTATTAAAGCTAGATAATGTTACAACATCGGCTCCAGCTGGGGGACTACTTCCCCCCGTGGGATGCAGAGAACAAGCAAATCCAAGTGCCTTCTTCTCGGGCTATGGAGCCTTTGCTATGAAAACAAAACACACTTGGAATTTTTTTTAAATAAAGTGGTAATATAGAATGATGATTCATAATCTTCTTCAATACTATATGTAATGTTTCAGAAATCTTCCATTGACATGCAATGTAGTGAACCGTCCTTCCAAATTTTGTAGAAAAAATGTATTGTTTCCTTTCAATTCAACAATGCTGAAAGGTCCAAACCATAAGTTATCAAATTTTCCATGTTTACCTTTGTCCTCCCTTCTAACATCCCATCTCAAAACTAGATCACATTCTCTGAAGTTTCTTTCCCTGGCCTTTATATCAAAAATACTCTTCATCTTATTCTGATACTTTCTCAATTTATATTGAATCTCATCTTTGTTTTCATTTAATTCAATAATTTGATTTATCCTTCTAGAGAAATCATCAGGTTCATCAGTAGATCCTTGTAAAAATTTAAGAACAGGAAAAAGCCAAATTAGTAGGAAAAATGGACTCTTTACCATAAAACAGTTGGAATGGAGATTTAATTGTTGATCTTTTGGGAGAAATCCTGTTTTCCCAAACTGCATAGATAAGATGATTGTCCCAAATTTTCTTATGATATTCAGGAGTCTTTTTTATTTCTTTAACCAAGCTCTTGTTGGATGATCTGCAAGACCGTTTCCTTGAGGATAATAAGGGGTTGAATGATGTAGAAAAATCTAATATTTTTGGAAGAATTCAATCATCTTTATACTGCTAAATGTTGTGGCATTATCAGTCGTTATTTACCGAGGGAAACCAAATCTAGAAATAATGTTTTATTCAATAAATTTGATCACTACTACATCTGTAGCATTTATGACTGGAATGACCTCCACCCGTTTGGTGAAATAGTCTGTGGCAATTAAAATCCATCTGTGTTGATTGATTGAAGTTGGGTGAATTTCTCCTATAAAATCTAGTCCCCACTAAAGGAATGGTGTTGAAACAACAACTGGAACTAATGGAAGAGCTGCTAGTTTTTGCTTACCAGCAAACATATGACATGGAATGCAGCTTCTGACCTTTGCTCCTACTTGTGAAAACAAATTAGGCCAATAGAAACATGCTCTTAGTATATTTTGTTGAGTATCAACGAGATGAATGGCTTAGTGAAAAGTAAGCACCTTCACTAAGTGGGGCTCGCAGGCTATTTTTAGGTGTATGTATATTTTTAGACATGGTGAGCATATTCTATAAGTTGCAGGATGCTATTTGTAGATGGTTGGTCAAATGTGAAAAATAGATGAAATTATATTTTTAGAATATTGGGCAAAGTCTATTTATAGATCGTCGATCTAAAAATAGATGCATGTCGATTATTATTAACTCTTAATAATAATCCGACAATAAACATCAACTTATTCTCTTGGAGCACTTTATTTCAGTGAACATATTTGGAAAATCAATGGGCTGAAGGAATTACGCAATTCCTAGGGTTTATTGGTGGCTCATGCATGGAGGACTCAGTTAGAACTGAAGTGGCAAAGTTATGACAGAGTTGGAAGAGTATTTTATGGAGTTGTTATTTAGTTTAACTCAGTTAAGTGAGTTAAACTCAGTTGAGCTAGTTGTATCTAGTCTAACTGAAAGATACACTAGTGAGAGTTTAGTGAATTAATTAGTTAATTAATTCAAAACTAATAACTCACTAACAACTGAACAAATACAACAGTTAACTACTTGCATGTCAGTTCCAGTGGAGACCCAGTGGAGAGATAGGTGAAAGGGTGAGATGGACTATATGTTGTGACTATAGTGATGCATTCAATGCATCTGACACACATTGGAGATGCCAATGAGGATTGTGCAGTCAAGGCAAGGCCAATTCGAATTCATTCAGGGGTCTTCTTCATCAGGGATTGCGCAGTGGAGGCAGGCTGTCAGGAGGCAAGAAATTGGTGCATAGATATGCAAATTTCTGCATGACAATGTGTAATGATTGTTGATTGTACTGAGAGCTTGATGTACTAAGATTTGTATGATATTATTACATGATCCATTGATATACATAATATATGATAGTTGGGGTTTTTAGCTTTAAGCTTTCCCATTAAACAACTGTGTTTATGTGCAATTGATTTTCTTCACATGTGTTTTACAATTAGTTTTAAATTTCATGAGTTGATTACCGGTGGAAGGATTCTGTATTTAGCAAGAAGATAAATATTTTTAAATCGGGAGAATGCAGTAATACATCATTATTAATAGATTTACAGGTCTTGACAGCAATATTGATGCCAGTGCAATTGTGAATAAGTGATGAATTTTGTCTTTGGTAAACAATTCGAATTTCTTTGAAATTTCTTGGTGAGACAGTTGAGTATTCATTGAAATGTCTTTCAATGGGTTGTGATTGGAGTATGCCCTTGAGGGTAGATTGAATTACATAGCCTAGAAGGATAGGATGGAGGCGATGCTTGAAGATAATGGGCTGAAGGAGTTCATCGATAGTGATGTTCCTAACCCTGCTTCTAGCGATGTTGCAGGACTTGACGCATGAAAAAAGAAGGTAGCAAAGACAAGAAGAATTTTGTTGGAAGGTGTGAAGGACCATATTGTGTCAAGCCTTCACAGGAAATCCACTCCATTTGCAATGTGGAAGGATTTTACAGATATTCACCAAAGCAGCAGCGACCGGAGGAAGTTGGCGCTGAAAGATAAGCTCAGAAAAATAAAAATGGAGAAGGGCGACAATATTCCAAAATATCTCACGAAGTTTGTCCACTGTTGGGATGAACTGGGAAGTGTGGGGATTAATGTTTATGATGATGAATTGGTGAGCTTAGCTCTCCTTGGGGTTTTGAAGAGTTGGCATAGCTATGAAGACTCTGTCAATGGACGGGAGAAACTGCCGGGTTGGGAGCGACTTTGGTCGGATCTTGTGCAGGAGGAGATAAGGAAAAGTACCAGGGATGGCTCTTCATCAAAGAATGATGATGAAGAAAATTGTTATTTTCCTGCCAAAGCAAGGAAATGAAAGGGGAATAGATCCCATCCAAAATATAAGGCTAAAGGCAAGAAGTTGGATTTGTCCAAAGTGAAGTGTTTCACTGTCACGAACATGGGCATCTCGCCACTAACTGCCCACAGAAAAAGAAGAATAAGAAGGTTGTTAGAGAGGCCTTAGCCTCGCAATTTGAACTTGATTTCTCTTTGATCACATGCTTGGTTTCAATCTCAATGGGATCGGTGTGGTATCTTGATAGTGGTGCGTCTTTCCATATGACAGGAGATAAGGAGTTGTTTAGTGACTTGGAGGAGAAGGATCTCCAAATGCATATAGAGATGGGCGACGATGGCAGATATAGTGCGACCGAAATTGGAAACATTACCTTTGAGAGGGAGTCAGGTAAACCATTTCTGTTGAAAGATGTTATGCATGTTCTAGGTCTTAAGAATAACTTGGTCTCGGTCGCAATGTTGGAAGACAGAGGTTATGACGTTGTTTTCAGCGAGGGAAAAGCTTTCCTACGACATAAAAAAATGGGTCAAACCAAGAGGATAGGGATTCGAGTTAAGAATCTCTACAAGATGTAGGTAGATGGCTGCACTGCAATGATGGGCAAAGCAGAAGAAGTGGTGAGTCGGGATGAGCGCGAATTATGGCACAGGAGATTGGGCCATCTTCACCATGGCACCTTGAAGAATTTGCAGCAGATTTCTATTGGACTTCCCAAGGGTACTCTTCCACAGTTAGATCAGTGCAAGGGATGTACTATGGGTAAGTTTGTGAAAACCACCTTTCATGAAAAGGAGAACCGTGCTTCGGTGATCCTGGAGAGAATTCACACAGATGTGTGTGGACCTTTCTCGGTTGCTTCAACAACAAAAAAACACGGGTATTATGTTATATTTGTTGATGACTATTCTCATAGATGCTGGATATTCTTCATGTAGAAGAAGAGTGAAACATTCTCAAAGTGTAATATCCCCAAATGGGATATTTCACTGAATTTGCCTAAATTTACTTATATCTCAAAATATGGCATGAATTCAACAATTATTTAACAAAAGATTGCCATGTAAAATTAAACACAAAAGTACATGCAAATCCATAACACCATAATGCAGAAATATAGCTTAGATTTATTATATTATCACTGGGGTTACAAGCTGAAATGAAAGATAGCTGAGATAAATGAAATCCAACTGGCCTCAAGAAAATCTGCTGCACTGCGCTGGCCTCCAAAACTGAACTGTTGCACTCTCCCTCCGGCAACAACTACCACTGAATCCACTAAATCTCCTGTTGAAGATTGAATGATCCTCACTCCAATATCACTGAAGCTCTGTGAAACTTCTAAATGAAGTCTCCTCAAAGAGAGTTGGGTTTCCGTCCAATACTCACAAATCACCCGAGGGTTTCTGTCCTAGGGCTACGGCATGAAGTAGAGAACCACGTCCTCAAACCTCTCATACACAAGAAAATGATCTACTCAAAATATATCTCCCAATGGCCTCCTCCCTTTCTTTTATAAATCTCTAGGAGCCTTCTAGAGCATTATTTTATTGTTATTTTATTCATGGAGCACTTTTCCCTTTTATTAAAATATTCCTTTTTAATGCAGAAAATGGTAAATCGGCTACCACGCCTCCTCCTGTCACTGAAATCCGTGTCTAACTGTCCCACCATGTAGGTATCCTCTTCCTGGTTCCAATGAGCTATTACACTAAGGTGTTCCATCATGTATTCCTCCCGGAATGCCACCTTGAGTGTAATCAGCTGAGTTAAGCCCAGAAATAACTCAAATTTCCGAAAGTTATCGGAATGCACCAGAACGAAAGCCAAACCGCTTGGATGATGGAGTATATCAAGAGAATGCCTCTGGAAACCATGAAAACTCCTCAAAACTCCTCCAAAGAGCTCCTGAGCCCGCTGATGATACCAACCTGTACCTGTGACTGGTCTGCTTCTAACTTTGGAAGTCCATCCTAGCCCTGTCATATGTGACACCAAAAAAGGGAATATTACAGACCTTCCACCCCAATATTGCTTTCCCTCAAGCAATCGAAATATGTGGGCCACTCTGTTGGCCTGCCGCAACTGAGACCCAATGCCCGGATCCCATACAAACCACTGGGTGCTGCTATGCACCTGTGTCAAACCACTCGGAATAGACCCCTCAATGCCGGGATCCCAAACTGATTTCTCACTGTACCAGCCAACAAACAATCCTCCTGGACCCCAACGCCACCATGGCCAATCATCGCCCAAGTCCCACGGCTCGGGCTGCGCACTGCCTCTGGCTATAGCTGATGCCCCATGAGGTGAAGCCTGCCAATAAGCATCAATGCTCCCTATCTCATGTTGTGTTGTACCTCTAACTGTATAAGCTGCCCCACCAACTGCATACCAACTCATCACCTCTCTCCAATCCAAGTCCTGACTCAATCCCATGCTGATCCTACTCTCCTTAAATTGGGATAGAGTGTTGATGAAATGATTACCTGGGCCCCACTGCCAGCTGGAATCTGTAACCTCTGCTATGTCTAAGGGCCCCTACTCCGCCGTGCTCCCTATGAAGAATACCATACCATCAAGAGGGTACCAACTCATGATCTCCCGCCAGTCCATCATGGAAGAAGAATCCAATGTAGCAACAACTGCACATGGAACATGCCTAGAGTGTTGCCGCCAGCCCATAATCAACTCCCACTGATCTGCCCTATCTGCCAATGGAAGCTGCCTGTAGAAGGAAGCCCCTCTCTCTATAATGGGCCAAAGTGGGCAAGATATGCTGCAAGCCCCATCGATGTACTCCTGGAGAGTGCTACTCGCTGAAAAAACTGCAGCTCTGCTGACTACGTGTACATCTATCTGTGCCTCATCCCTGTGTCAACCCACAGATGGATGCTCCACCATATCTAACAGCTCCTCCCACTCCTGATCAGGAATGTCATGCTCCCGCTGTCTACTGGCCCCCTGCAAAACAATCCCATCAACCTCCAACACCTCCAGAGGATATGGATCTGCAATTGCTATCACCGTACTCGGTGTTTGTGCATCTGACTGCTCCTCCTCAATGGCTGACCCCAAGGTTAGCCGCATATCCATCATGGACTCAATGTGAGCCTCCATCTGGCTCTCCCCCAAAGGACTATCATGCATGATGTGCATAGTATCCTCCTCGGCTAACTCAGGCTCCATCATATGCTGCTTTGGCTGAATCATCACAAGTGACTCATCACCCAGAGTATCTCCCGTAGAGTCCCCTGACTGCTCACCCTGTACACTGGAATGCAGCTTCGGCCTACTTCCATCAACTCCGCATGACTGCTCTTTCTCCCCAAAAGCGTCCTCAACTGATCCCATGGACTCATCCGAAGAAGAGTCCTCACCCTGGCATACCGAAGGAATTCCCTCCTGTTCTGCCTCTACCACATCATCTGCATCACTCAAGCATGAGTGATCAGGTCCCCAAGGTTCTTTGCGAATGAAGCAAAGTCCCTTCCTCCTCAGCTCATTTCTGCTGCCTGACCCACCAAACTGCAGCAACTCCTCCCTGGTCAACTATCTCCTGAAAATATCAATGTTCTGCTCAACCAGCCCTTGGGCTAGCTCATAAGCAGCAAGTGAGACCAACTGCTCTCTCCTCCAAATGCTCAACAACCGGGTCTGCAACTCTCGGCCAATGATCTCATGGTCTCTCATACATGATGACAAGATGGACTGCATGTGTGCTATGACAGTATCGGGATGATGTCTCCTAATGCTGAAGAAGCATTGGAACATCTGCAGGATCAAGTCATCACACTCAAAATCAAACATGATGACATAAGTCTTGAATGTGGCCATTCCCCATAAAATCTCAAGCTTCTTTCCAAAGGTAGAGCCTGCACTGTTGTCCAAATCCTGAAAAGTCTCTACAATCAACTTCATAATCCTCCTCATGACATCATCATTGTATGGAGCTATAGGTGCGGTCAACTTCATGATGTTACAGAGACAAGCTGTAACTGGAAGTGTGACCCCTCCACAAGGTTCCTCCAAGAATTTGGGCTGTATAAGAGCAAGCATAGCTGGTTTTAGAGCCCAAATCAGTTTCTTCCTTCTTCTTGGCTTATTTTGGACAGAAGTTCATTAAGTTCATCAATTTTGGACATAACTCTCCATGTCATCTTCATGTGTTTCAAATCCGTCCCAAGTGCAAGGATTTTGTGTCCAATCCCCAATTCTTCCTGTAAATATTTTGGCTGTCCTTTTTGAAGGATGGCATAAATTCCTCTTGAAAAGGGTCTATTGTTTGGTTTTGTTTTCTGGTCTTCTGATGCATGGTGGTTTAAGGAACCAACTTCTATTTTTATTTTCATCAATCTGTTTAGGAACCCCTCCATGGTTCACAATATATACAAGGCTAAACAAAATGAGACCTCCCCCTTGTAATACGAGATCTGCTCAACAACAACCTCTCTTTCTGCTTACTAACCACCTCCAGCCACTAGCAACACCGCACATACAAATAGTCTTGCTCACTCAATCAAGGCCCTGACTTATACAAACAACATCAATGGCGTTAAAACAAACATCCGCCATACAACCTCTACTCATGACAGCAACTTACATGTTTTCCTTGCTCAGACCCACATCATACAAGGACTAAAATTGTTGTTGAATCGAAATCCCTGCCACTGTGCAACCCTACAGCAGAACACCAATAGACTAACATCTATAGTGGCAACTATGAAATTCCCCTTGTACAAACATCTTTGTTATGTTAATAATTTTTTGAGTGTGCTTGGGATTTCTTTTGCGAGAATTTGTCAAATGGTTAAGTGATGAACATGTTGTGGGTGACTTGCATAATTTTTCTTCTGGATCAGTTTATTAAGTGCTCAACAAACTCGAAAATAGACTTGTTCTAATTGATATCAAACCCAAAAATTAGCATACTACTGATATTTGATAATATGGAAATGACACCAACATAACAGTCCTTTCTCAACTTGAAACAGGAAAATATGGTGAGCAGATGAGAAAGCGAGTGAACCTGGTTTAGATGCCGACAATAAATTCACAAGCGTGAGTTCTGGGAGCAATGATAGGCGGTGGTGAAACAGTGATGAACAACAAACAGTTCTACTCTGTTACAGCAGCAAACACGCATTCATTTATGGGATATGTTGGCCACCGCAAATTTCGATTCCAGAAATGATAACCTTTGAAGACTTGATCCTGGGGAATAAGATTTTCGGCCTAGCTCTTTCATCCTATTCACTGTTGAAATGTCACCATTGTGTACAGTCCAATACATCCATATATGTGCACACCCCCAAATGCAGTAATAAAATTGCAACCCACAAAAAAAATCTTAACCAACAGCAAAATATCAGAGGAACACGCTCCTTTTGACCGTTGAGCATAGCTATCTTTCTGTAGCCTATCCCCAATATATCGCAGAGATTAACCCTCGAAGAAATTCAATCCCCTGCAGGACAAATTGACGTCCAAGCAAATTCGGCCCTCCTTGAGAATGTATATGGCCCCTGTAATAAAATCGTTGGATAGACAGCTATGGGGACTTGTGGAAATTACACTCGGGTTCCAAGGGTGCTTCGATAAACGACGGCTCATAGCCTTCGTGCAATTTTCGGCCTTTGATAATGCCTTCGTCTTCCCAAATAATCACGCAGACTGGCCTTTTGAGTTTCAGTTTGATCCCTTTTGATGGCTCGCAACACTGTGACCTCTGCACGCTTGCTTAAATGGAGATCAAACCACCAATATTTTTCCAGTGCTTTGGATCTCCCGTAGCGGTGGCATAGCTTGCATATGCCCATCCTACGTCCCACACGTAGTTTTATTACACGACGTCTGATTAATGCAACCCCCGCCGAATTTTAATTCGGTTCTAATACAATAGCTCAAATTTACACCCCAACATATCTTATGGGCACTAATCAAGGTGTAGCGTCGTGATGATTTTCGACCTTACGCTATGTGGATTCCTCCACTACATGGATAATTAAAAGAATGTGCCGTCACCTTCTCAAGAAAATGCATATGTTGTTTCCAAAACATGGTCTCTTTAAAATTTGATTATGATAACCCGGAACCAAATAATGTTGTTTGGAGATTCTGCTCGTGGAGTTAGAAACATCGTGGTCGGCCTCCAATAGAAAAATATGACCACAACTCGTTCCAGCGAAATCTGCGATTTTGGGTTAATAATAAATCTTCCTTCCAAAGCGGCCTCTAGAATTATAAAAGTTGACCTTCGAATAATTTTGACGGCCCCACCTTTTACAAAGTTGATAGAATTTGGCCGACTACCCCTTTGGAATAATTCATACAGCTCCCACTAAAACAAGATTCCGAGTTTGATAAAATTTCTCCCTGGTCACATAATCTCTTTTTTTTTTTTTTTTTGGTAACGAAATCAACGAGTATTCTTCAGCAAAAATTTGGGCCTTCTTGCAAGGATATATTTTTTGTGATGAACCTCCACTAAACCCTCAACAATCTGTAGTTAACCCTTGGGCTAGCAGGAACACCAGCTCTGATACCATTGTAATATCCCGAAAGGGATATTTTTACTAAAAATGCAGAAAAATATTGAACACCACAATTTGCCGTAAAATAAACATTCACTCAACAGAAGACTGCCATGTAAAATAAAAAGACATGAAACACTGCAATCCAATACCACATAGACTAGGAAGAATCTTAGCTTTTATTATAAATAATAATGAGGGTTACATATAGATCTAACCCAAAAAGAGCTGAGAAGTAAAACTGGTCACCAAGATAATCTGCTGCTGCTTCTTTCTACTTCTTTGTGACCTCAATGGTGACCCCATTACGTGCCATTGTAATATCTGAAAGGGATATTTTTACTAAAAATGCAGAAAAAATATTGAACGCCACAATTCGCAAGTAAAATAAACATTCACTCAGAAAGGCACGCCATGTAAATAAAAAGACGCAAGGAAACAACACCATTGATACCACATAGACTAGGAAGAATCTTAGCTTTTTTTATTATAAATAATAATGAGGGTTACATATAGATCTAACCCAAAAAGTAGAAATGGCGTCACAAGATGTCTGTTTACCAGCTGCTGCTGGCACGTGACCTCCAAAATCGAACTGCTGCACTCTCCCTCCGGCAACAGCTACTACTGAACCCACTGAAGCACAAGTTAAGATCCGGATGATCCTCACACCAATCCCTGAAGCACTGCGAAACTTCTAAATGAAGTTTCCTCAAGAGAGTTGGGTTTCCGTCCAACACTCACAAATCACCCGAGGGTTTCCGTCCTGGGGCTACAGCTGAAATAGAGAACCACGTCCTCAAACCTCTCATACACAAGAAAATGATCTACTCCAAAGATATCTCCCAATGGCCTCCTCCCTTTATTTTATAAATCTCTTGGAGCCTTCTAGAGCATTATTTTATTGTTATTTTATTCATGGAGCACTTTTCCCTTTTATTAAAATATTCCTTTTTAATGCAGAAAAGGGTAAATCAGCTACCACTCCTCCTCCGATCACTGAAATCCGTGTCTAACTGTCCCACCATGTAGGTATCCTCGTCCTGGTTCCAATGATCTATTACATTAAGGTGTTCCATCATGTATTCCTCGCGGAATGCCACCTTGAGTGTAATCAGCTGAGTTAAGCCCAGAAATAACTCAAATTTCCGAAAGTTATCGAAATGCACCGGAACAAAAGCCAAACCGCTCGAATGATGGAGTATATCAAGCGAATGCCTCTGGAAACCATGAAAACTCCTCAAAACTCCTCCAAAGAGCTCCTGAGCCCACTGATGACACCAACCTGTACCTGTGACCGGTCTACTTCTAACTCTGGAAATCCATCCTAGCCCTGTCATATGTGACACCAAAAAAGGGAATATTACACAAAGTTCTGTGAGTTTAAAGTATTGGTGGAGGAGTCAGGGAAGCAAGTGAAGGCTCTACGAAGCGATAATGGTGGTGAATATATCTCGAACGAATTCAAAGACTTTTGTAGCAAAGAAGGAATTCGAAGAGAACTCATAACGCCTCATAACCCACAGCATAATGGGGTCGCGGAGAGGAAGAACAGAACGATCGTGGGTGTTGCACGAGCTATGCTGCATGACCAGGGCCTACCGATGCACTTGTGGGTGGAAGCATGCAACACTGCGGTTTATGTGCAAAACTGTTGTCCTCATAGAGTACTTGGCATGAATACACATGAAGAAGCTTTTACTAGTAAGAAGCCTGATATTTCTCATTTGAATAATTTTAGCTCATCTGTTTACATTCATGTGACAAAGGACGTCGGGAAGAAGCTAGAGCCAACTGCAGAAGTTGGGATATTTGTGGGGTACACAGAAACACCCCATAATTATCGTGTGTATTTTCCAAACAGTTGAATGACTGTGGTCGACGGGATATAAAATTCAATGAGGTGAAAGCCATGAAGTTATCGCTTGAGAGGGAGCTACGCTTGCATGCAGAGGAGGAACTTATTGTTCCCAAATATGAGCCTCTAGATGTGGATCATCCATAGGAGGAGATTCATGGATTGGAGGAGTCCACTCATGCAGAACCAAACATCAGAACAGGCAGAAAGCGTACCATAGAAGCTGAGAGATTGAAGCTTGATGCGGTAGAGAATGTAGGAGTCCCTACATCACAACACAGACAGAGACAGTCACCTGAATGATTTACTGGATACATGGCTCTTATGAGCAAGTGTATCGTGACAGAGCCATCTTCTTTTGAAGAAGCAGCGCAAGAGCCCACATGGGTAGATGCCATGGTGGAGGAGTATGACTCCAGTTTCAGAAACAATGCTTGGGTGATTGTTCCAAGGCCGGTGGGTAAATCAGTGGTAGATTCAAAATGGATCTACAAGGTAAAGCAAGCTGTTGATGGGTGCGTCGAGAAGTATAAGGCGAGATTTGTTGCTAGAGGCTTCTCACAGATCGAGGGGATTGATTATGAAGAAACTTTGCACCCGTCACATCGTATTCTTCCATAAGGACAATCCTTGCTCTCTCAACGCAGATGGGT
Source organism: Pinus albicaulis (assembly GCA_034641835.2). Lineage (NCBI taxonomy): Eukaryota > Viridiplantae > Streptophyta > Pinopsida > Pinales > Pinaceae > Pinus > Pinus albicaulis. The sequence goes on along the minus strand of CM076577.1, from coordinate 292,717,521 downwards.
TGGCACATTCATGAGATGGATGTGAAGACTATGTTCCTTAATGGGATCATTGAGGAAGAGGTGTACATTGAGCAACCTGAAGGATTTGAGATCTTCAGTAGAGAGTCGCATGTGTGCAGACTCAAAAGAGCGTTGTATGGGCTAAAGCAAACACCACGTGCTTGGTACACACAAATCGACAACTATTTCACTGGACTTGGCTTAACCAAGAGTGAGGCAGATGCAAACTGTACCAAATTGTGGTGGTGGGTAAGATTTTAATCATTATTCTTTATGTTGATGATTTAATACTAACGGGTGATGAGCAGTTGATACACTCATGTAAGGCAGATCTTGCAAAGGAGTTCGAGATGAAGGATTTGGGCCTCCTTCATTATTTCCTTGGATTGGAAATATGGCAGTGAGAAGGTGAAATTTTTGTGCCTCATGGAAAGTATGCTCGGGAGATACTTGGTAAGTTTCACATGGAGGACTGCAAGCCCATGGATACTCCTCTTCCAGGAAATTGGAGGAAAGAGGATGCTACATCGGCAGAGGTAGTGGATGCCACTGTTTATCAACAGTTGATGGGTTCGCTCATTTATTTAGTTAATACATGACCAGACATATGCTATGAGGTGAACCAACTTTCACAAGCGATGGTTAAGCCTACCAAGCTCTTTTGGAAGTAAGGCAAGCATGTCCTGAGGTATCTCAGGGGCACATCTGAGTATGGATTATGGTATAGACAGACGGATGAGGTGAAGTTGCATGGCTTCACGGATGCATATTGGGCAGGCAGCCCAACGGACAGAAAGAGCACATCAGGAGGGGCTTTCAGTATCAGATCTACAGCAGTTTCTTGGTACAACAGGAAACAAAGATCTGTGGCACTTAGTTCAGCGGAAGCATAATACATGGCAGCAATTCAAGCTACATGTGAGGCTATCTGGATGAGGAAGATCCTGGTCAGTTTGTTCGGTTCACATTTAGATCCTACAATGATACATTGTGATAATCAGAGTTGCATTAAACTCTCGATTAATCATGTGTTTCATGATAGATCTAAACATATTGATATCTGGTATCATCATATCAGAGATTGTGTGCAGCGGAAGATCATGTTGCTTCAGTACATTACTACGGAAGATCAGGATGCAGACATTCTTACGAAGGCGCTCGGCAAGAGAAAATTCGAATACCATAGAGGCAGGATCGGGCTGAAGGATAATCCCTATCTTGTTGAGAGGGAGTGTTGAGATTCAACAAGATGAGTAGCTTAGTGAAAAGTAAGCACCTTCACTAAGTGCGGCCCGCAAGCTATTTTTACGTGCACGTCTATTTTTAGACATGGTGAGAATATTCTATAAGTTGCAGGATGTTATTTGTAGATGGTTGGTCAAATGTGAAAAATAGATGAAATTCTATTTTTAGAATATTGGGCGAATTCTATTTATAGATCGTCGATCTAAAAATAGATGCAAGTTGATTATTATTAGCTCTTAATAATAATCTGACAATAAACATCAACTTATTCTCTTAGAGCACTTTATTTCAGTGAACGGATTTGGAAAATCAGTGGGCTGAAGGAATTACGCAATTCCTAGGGTTTATTGGTGGCTCATGCATGGAGGACTCAGTTAGAACTGAAGTGGCAAAGTTGTGACAGAGTTGGAAGAGTAGTTTATGAAGTTGTTATTTAGTTTAACTCAGTTAAGTGAGTTAAACTCAATTGAGCTAGTTGTATCTAGTTTAACTGAAAGATACACTAGTGAGAGTTAAGTGAATTAATTAGTTAATTAATTCACAACTAATAAATCACTAACAACTGAACAGAAACAACAGTTAACTATAGTGCATGTCAGTTCCAGTGGAGAGATAGGTGAAAGGGTGAGATGGATTATCTATTGTGACTATAGTGATGCATTCAATGCATCTGACACACATTGGAGATGCCAATGAGGATTGCGCAGTCAAGGCAAGGCCAATTCGAATTCATTCAGGGGTCTTCTTCAATAGGGATTGCGCAGTGGAGGCAGGTTGTCAGGAGGCAAGAAATTGGTGCATGGAGATGCAAATTTCTGAATGACAGTGTGTAATGATTGTTGATTGTATTGAGAGCTTGGTGTACTAAGCTTTGTATGAGATTATTACATGATTCCATTGATATACATAATATATGATATTTGGGGTTTTTAGCTTTAATCTTTCCCGTTAAACAATTGTGTTATGTGCAATTGAACTTATTCACATGTGTTTGCAATTGAGTTTTAAATTTCCGCAAGTTTAACAGTGGAAGGATTCTGTATTTAGCAAGAAGATAAATTTTGTTAAATCAGGAGAATCCGGTAATACATCAGTATTAATAAATTTCTACATATTGTATGTTGTGGCTTTCCAAGCATAATGTCCTCCACATATCCCTGCATGAAATTGCTCAATGATTCCTTCAGTTTCAGTTTCTGTTAAACAAAGTAACAAAATGTTGAGAGGATCTTTCCAGTAAAAGTTAGCATTGATAATACAGTATTTAATAGATTTCAATTTAAGTGTTTTGCACTAACTCTTTGAAAACTCAGTAGGACACTCAAAATTGATCAGAAAATGTATAATATATGCATACCAATCTGACAGTACAAACTTTTCATCAATGTGAACAAGAACCGTTTGAGTTGAAGGAGAAGGTTCTTGTGGATCCTTTCCTTGAGAATCTTGGGAAGGTTCTTGTGTATTCTCCCCTTCTACATTTAAGGAAGGTTCTTGTGTATTCTCCTTATCTAATTTTGAAGAAGGTTCTTGTGTGTGCTTCTCAGAGATTTCAAAAAAAGAATTTATGCCTAACACTTTGCAATTGGATTCAGCTAACAATTTACCTAAACCTTGTCCCTTGACTAACTTAGTGGTTTTAATAGTGAGGTCAAACTCAAGAATTTGAGTGATCCACCTTCCTCTTCTTCCATCAGTGTCTGGTTGGGTAAGAATAATTTTTACAACACTGTTAGGGACATAAGCAGTAATAGATGAGTGAAGGACATACATTATGAAAGATTTTAAGGCTTGAATTAGGGCATAGGGTTGTTTTTCAATAATATAATAGTTGAGTTCAACATCTCGAATAACCTTACTGAAAAATGCTATGGGATGATCATCAAAACCTTATTTTTTCTGTAAAAGGACAGCAACAAGGGTGGTTTCAGAAGCAAAGGAGAAGATACTGAAAGGTAAGGAATAATTAGGATTGGCCAAGGTAGGAGCTTCAGAAATGGCTTTCTTGATTTGATCAAAAAAATATCTAGCAAGAATAGTTTATTTAACTTCATGATTATTTTTAAGCATGTAAGTTATGTCTTTAACTATTTCAACATAGTTAGGGATGAATCTTCTCAAGAAGTTAATTTTTCCTAAAAAGGCTTGGATCTCTTTCTTATTTCTTGGCAATGATAATGATTGAATAGTAGATACCCTTTTAGGATATATCACCACTCCTTCCTTTGAAATGATGTGTCCCAACAAATTTCCTTCTTTTATGGCAAACAGAGACTTCTCAGGGTTGAGAGATATTGCAAACTTTTTGCACTTGTCAAAAACCTTCATCAAGTGTTTTATATGCTTCTGATCTGAATTAGAGAAAACAATTAAATCATCATAAATAACAATAAATTTATTCACCTTACCAACAAAATCTAAATCCATAGCTCGTTGGAATATTTCTCCTGCATTTGATAAGCCAAAAGGCATTATGGCATACATGAATGTACCTCAGGGTGTGGTAAAGGCATTATTTTCTCTGTCTTCTGGATTTACCATTATCTGGTTATAACTAGAAAATCCATCCAACATTGGAAGCCTATTAGCACCAAAAATCTTTTGGAGTAGTTGATCTATATTTGGAAGTAGATAGTTATCCTTTAGAGATGATTTGTTAAGGTTTTTGAAGTCCACACAAAGTCTAATTTCTCCATTTTTCTCTCTGACGGGAACTAAATTAGCTACCCAATCAGAGTATCTTAAGGGAACAATTATTTGGGCATATAAAAGCTTCTTAAGTTCCTTTTCTATGGTAGGAAGCAGAGCTGCATTAATTCTTCTTAGTTTTTGTTGATAAGGTTTTGTTTCAGGTTTTAATGGGATTTTATGCTCTATCAGAGATGTGTCATAAGTTTTCAGATCAATATAAGACCAAGAAAAAACATCTTTGTAATTCTTAAGAAGCCTAATGTATTCAATTTTAACTTCAAGAGTTAGAGATGCTTAGATTTTAATGTTTTTGATCTCTTCATCAGTTCCAATATTAGTTTCTTCAATATCATCTTCTAGAGAAGTAAAGAGTGGATTTCTAGGAACATCATTTTGATTAAATAGCTTTTCTAAAGGAACAAGGCCTCTAGGAATAAAAAAAATTGACAGTTTCACAATGTCATAATCAACTACTTTTGTATTTAGATCTGAATTTTCATTTTCTTTAGCAGCTTCATTCATATCTGATTTATCTTCTTCAATTTGTAGGACAAAAAATTCATCAATAACTTGAAGAAAGGATTTCAATTATTCATCATCTTCAAATATTTTCCAATACTTTAGATTATCTAGAATGGATGGCCTATATTTGACTTGGATTTAGTATTGTATCTGGATTTGGTTTGGTACCTTAAAAGAACTAGCAGAAACAACTACGGAATCTGCATGAATGTTTTCATTTCTATGAATGAAAGTTATATTAAAAGCATTAAAGGAGTTTTCAATTGTTTCCCAAATTTCATTTCTGTAAGACCTGAGCCTAGGATGATTTGTTTGACAAAGATCCTAACCTGTCTTACTAGATGTAGAAGATTCAATAGTGGTGGTTATAGAATAAGAAATAGAAGTTGAAGATGAAGACGGGGAAGAAGGAGGTGGAGAATGAAATGGAATTGAATATCTTCTTAGGGATCTCAAGGGTTTTCAAATGACCAACTTTTGAACCTCTTATTTTCATTCTTTGTGTTCAAATAAAGGATTAGAATAAAGAGAAAAGAGAACTCCTGGTTGTGCAGAAGTAGATGGAGCAGAGTATGTAATAGGGGATACGAAATCAGTAGGTTTGAATCTAGGTAAGTTTAGATCCAAATCTTGTTCTGATATAGGAGATTCGGAAGGTGCCTCAGGTAATTTATAGGATTCCAAAGAATGAACTAACAAGGAATATTGAAAATCCACTCCTTTGGATACTAATTCTTGTACTCTAAGAGGTATATCTTCTGATTCTAGAGGAATAGGTCCAGATCTGAAAGGATCAGGAACTGTTGTGGTCTCCTGTTGAGGGACAAAAGAAGGGGTTTGATGTATTATTCTATAAAAATCTTTTATTACCAATCTCTCTAGATTTGATAAAGGTAAGAAAATTTCAGAGTCAGAATGAGACCTGGTATGCTTTGAAGGATCGAGCTTTGGTTCAGTGAAGTCGCCAGGTGAATTTTTTTTACCTAACTAGACCTTTAATCACCTTTAAAGGAATAGGGTTTATCGTTGTCCCAGGGAAAACAAATCAAATTCTATTCCCCGACAACGATGCTAGTCTGATGTTGTCCTTTGAGATAATTAGGGTAAATAATTATGCCAAAGGATCTATAATGTTTTGCTTTTGTTTTAAGTTTGCAATTTTTTGGATGACCAATGCAAAAAACATTTGCAGCAATTGTGTTTAATATTTTAGATAGTATTAATTAATAGGACAAAGGGTTGTTGCTTTATTCCACACAATAATTTAGATTTTGAAGGATATTAAGCAGAATATGTAAGAAGATATGATTATTTAATTATTCAAAAATAATATTTGAATGATCATAAGTGTGAAAACTTTCAAACAATGTCTAAAAGTTTATAAAAAAATATTTAACATTATGAAGATGCTGATAATTTATTGATGAGAGGGACTTATATAAATAAATAGCTCAGTAAATCATTCTCTGATATAGATAATAACTTCAGGAAGAATCTAAGATAAATGAAACTCAGTTAATCTTACCTAGTTATCTTCAAAATAATTAAATACATGTAGAAACAATATGAAATGATAAACAAGAAGCACTCACAAGGGGACAAAGTTGTATGAAACAAATCCAGAATCCTTCTTTTATTATTAATGATCAAAATTTTGTACTTTGTTGCTTACAAAAATGCTCATCCAAGGGTGCAACCCTTAATAACTCGAGAATGAGAGTTATTTATACTAGTTCTAGGACTAAGAAAATATCCTCAACTAATTTACAAAAATAGTACAATATGATAGAAAGAAGGAAATTTTTGAATGATGTGTTCCTGTTTTGAAGGAGACTATTGATGACTTGGCCAAAAATGTTGTTGTGATGATGACTAGACCCATAAATGCTGCTATGTTGTTGTGTGCTGGAATTTATAATTTACTCAATGGTATCACATATTTTATCCCATCTTTCCTCGCTTGGGATTTGTAAATTTACCATTTTCCTGAATACCTCATCCACTTCTGCGTATCTTTCGAAAGTGGGCTTGCTGAGGAAAAGATGCTTGATCTCATGTTTGATGCTCAAATCGAACTATAAGGCTTCTAAGAAAGCCTTGCCTATAATGTGTCCTTTGATCCCTGCAAATTTTGTCCTATTGGTTGCAATGGTGTATAGTTTCTTACAATAATATTCAAGTTTGATCAATTTATCATCCATGGCTACCAATCCTGGTAACCGTTTTTTATTTAAGACGTTGAACTTGGTATCAAAACTTTGGACAACAATGTCTAGAGTTTGACATTTGGTCTCTAGTTGATTGAAAAAATTATTCTTCTGTAATACCTTCTTGATTTCAAAAATCGTGGTTATTTTGTCAGAAATATTAATTTCTTCAAGATATTCCTTGTTCTTTGAATTTAACACCTTGATCATATCTGTAGCTTCTGTTGGTTTGGTCTTCAAGGCTGTTTTCTGTACTTTAATCTTTGTTCTGCATCTGGTTATAAGTTCCTGTTGCTCAAAGATAATTTATATGGATGGCCATACCTCTGTTATAGCTTAGTTGATGTCTATCCAAATGCTTTCCTTGGCTTGGGCCAAGGCATCGACCATTAATGATTCACTTTCTATCTTTGCAATTTTTAGTTATAATGTATGTGTCTTCTGCATCTCTGCTACATATAAAGTGTCATTTTTAACTTTCAACAACTCTAGATTCTGAAATTTCTCTAACAACTTTTCATTTTGTTGTTTCTGCAAAGTTAACTCTTCTGCTAATTTGGCTTAATCAACCACTGTCGATGATAATGGTGCTATATCTAATGATGAAGATGCCTCGATACCTGCAACTGATATAGGAATGGTTTTAACTAGAACTAAAGATACCTATGTTGATTCCTTTTCCTTAAGGAGTCATTCTATATATTCTTCCATTTTATTAATTTGTATATTATGCCCAATGATGAGTTTGAGCATCTCCCATTCTATTCATTCTCTGCAATTTCTTTAGTCATTGGATATTCAGTAGAAGGAAACTTCAACTGCTTTCTCAAGGCTACAATATCTGCATTCTTTTTCTTAATAATTTCTTCAATCGCATTGTTGTCCTTTGGATCATATCCAATATTTATTATCAAGTCTTATAAAGTCTTCATCTTTGTATCTTTAGACATTGATGACAATTTTCAATCTTGAGCTGATATTGAACATTTGAAAGTGTTGTTCTGAGCTTGGAGAGGGACATTGCTATGGTGGTCATGGTAGAAAACATCATTTTTCCAAATTTCTTGTGCATGTCCATCTGATCAATAGGATTTATTTGACTGGTGTCAAATGAGAAAATGGTCTTCTTAGAGTCAGCAGGAGACTTTGGAAATGGAACGGAAGCTTGTAAGAATGCCATCTGCATTCTTCCTTTTTCACTGTCAAAGGCTGAAAGAAATATGTGTTGGGAGGTTGATGTTTGCTTCCAAAACTAGTTGTAAACATTAGCTTTAAGAGTTTCATTCTTCTGTTTGATCTCTAGGAACTTTGAAAAGATATTTTGGTCATCTGTAGAAGTATTTATTGTAGTTTGAATTAGTTCCATAGGTTCCTTGGAAGGAGAAACAAAAGGAGTATTTGGAACACTGGTTCCAGCTAATGTAGTTTGTGGTGTTGAAACTTCAACCTCTTCAAGGTCAATTATCTTTTATTGTCCTCCCTCTGTCAATGATGTTGAACCGGTTTTTTATTTCTTCTGTTGGAGAATGAAATCTTGCCTAATTTGCATAGCAGATGGAGTTTCTTCTCTTGCCCTTTTTAGTTGCTTGCTTTGAGTAACTAGATTTTGCACATTTGAAGTTGACAAAACTTATTCAACTGCTTCCTGTAATGTCCCTTCAACCCACTCTTCTTAATTCACAAAATTTTCAATCTATGGCCTTGGGGTATGATTATAGGGAGTTATTTTTAATTCAACTCTGAGAGAAGAGATTATACCGTATGGGTCATAGGACCATGTGAAGCTAGGCTGGAAATTTAGCTTCTTTAATAATGCATCTTCTTCTGAACCAACTGATTTGGTATCGCAGATAAATGATCCAATGCTTGCCTTCATATTAAACTATGATTTTCTTTTACCTTACACAAGTGCATGTCATCCATGTTTATCATTTGCCTAATATATTCCAGAGAAAATATTCTCATAGGAACATATTTAGGCAGCTTGATGGTGCAAGCTCACATCCATACACCCTGATCTCAGTATAATTTTTATACATATACCAATCTCCTGTTTTGGTTGTTCACTTAGGTGTAAAATTCTTTTAAATTCCTCTTCAATCCTTCGTTCTGTTTGAATGCTTAGGAGCAGATTAACTGGATGTATAAAATAATCTACAAACTCTGGAAATGTTGGCTTTGTTGATGCAGCTCTGACAATTTATGTCCAATGAATCACTAATTGATTCACTCCCTGATCATCTTGCTTGCTGAGATGAATAGGTAGATGATATCCTTGCTGGAAAAGAAACAAGTGAATGATGACAGAATTGTATTTAAATACACCCTGTGCAGTAAAATTCATAAATTTTTCATGTATATTTTCAGCCAAAAATTGCCTGACATTATACATGAATGTTGGTTGTTGTTCATTATTGAAAATATAAAAGAATCCAAGAATTATTTCATCAACAGATTGATCATTTTGATATCCTAACAAGTAGTAAAGAAGGGAAATATAGTGTCTAGAGGCCTCAGGAAACATAGCGGATGGCTATGGTGGATTTGTTTTAGGTAATTCAACATGTTGTGGCAGAAAAATGTTGAAAATCTAAGCTCTCTATGGGAATGAAAACTTATGGTACAGATACATAAGTGTGGATGGTGAGAAATGAATGAGTTGTTCAGATTAGGGAATGAGAAGCATTTGATTTATGGTTTCAGCAGTGATGGTGATCAGAATGTTTCCATTCTGGGCCACCACTGCTCTTTTGACAAGGTCATATTGGGCCTGACACCATGAAATTAGATTAGGGAATTCATGGGTTTTGGGGAAGGAAAAGAAAGGGAGAAGTGGCTCCCAGAATATAATATGTTCTTCTTTGTCTAGATATTTCTGTCTGAGCCACATGTGGAGTTCATGGAAATCGAACTCGCATTGGAAATCTATAACCTTAAAAAGGGAATTTGCAAGAAGGATGAGGTCAAGATTGACCTGGGTTTTGGGAACATGGATTTCATCTGTAATATGTTTCTCGGATTTAGCTTTTGGGGCCATGTCAAAATTTTATCAGAATGTCAGAGGAAAGAAGATAATGTTGTCAGGAAGAAATAAAAGTATGATGGCTTGATTGAATGGTTGTGGGTGTGGTGACAACTTGATCAGCCAATGGAGGTGACTACATAATTTTCCTGCAAATACAACAGTATATTGGTCAAGCAAAAGTGACAAATAGTGGGGCAGAGGATAATTTATAGATCGTGATTGTTTTTAACGGTTTAATGTGATCGTAGCGGCCTAAATAGGATTTGGAGTAGAGGAGTTGATGTGGAGGCCAACGGTTTGGGAGCGGGGGCTTCAACGGGTGAATAGGAAGGCATGAACGTTACAGAGTGGTAACGGTAAGGGTGATGTGGCAATGGATATATGGAAGGTGGCAACACGAGAGTGGTAGAGGGAAAACAGTCAAGGCGAGGGACGGATGACTATTTAGGCGGCAAGGGAGAAACCATGGCAAATTTCGGGGAGGAGTGGTTTTGGGTTTTGAGCAGAGGGGTTGCAAACTCGGTAGAGGGCGCCACGTATGTATTTTTGGGCGGCCATTAAAACCGCTTTTCGGATCCCCCCGCGGGCCCCCCCTCCCTTAACAGGAAATGGTCGAGGGGTTGCAAACTCTCCCTCTGCCGTTGATTTGGGCAAGGGAGATCTCATCCGTTGAAAAGAAATCAGGCAATATGACATCCGACAACACTTCTTATGTCGTTTATTAACCTTAGCATTTAAATAATTTATGCGCCATAAAATTTAGGTTTGAATGTTTATAAACTAATATAAAATTAATCCTCTTTTAAAGAAATTAATCATAATTAATATATAAATTTATGAAAATGCGCATTTGAGCTTGCAACCATGTATTTTTCAATTTTTTGCACTAAAGCCTTCATTTTATTTGGCATCCTATCATTTTATTTTTTATTTTGCCTCCTTTCTTTGGGGAAATCTAACCTAACTTTTTTTAATTTATTTTTCTTTCATCCATATCCTATCTTAACATTTTTTTATTTTTTTTTGTTGACTATATATGCTAACTTATCAAAACTAGATGATGTTACAATAGTTTACATGAAAAAAATTTGAGGCACTTTTTGAGAAATACAAAATTTAGCATTAAGTAATTTCTCCCTACCACCCGCAAGAAAATAGGCAGGTCGAAAGCACTAATAAAGTAATCAAGAATATACTCATTAAAACAACAACCAATCATCTTCATGATTGGGCTAATCGATTACCTGAAGATTTATGCGCCTATAGGAAAACATGGAGAAGCACAACAGGTTTTTTCCCATTTGAGATAATGTATGGGAAGTGCCCAATATTTTCCATTGAATTTGAAATTAGTACACTTACGAATGAAAAATAATTTGGTCTATATTTATGCACAACACAAAACCATCGGTTAGAACAACTTCATGAGCTCAATGAAATTTGTTTCGCGGAACTAAAACACACATATATTAACTAGCAACAAAAATACAAATGGCATGATCAGTTGATCAACATGAATTTATTCCAACATGGGGAATGGGAACTTCCATATGATTCCTTATTTAAGAATTTCAAGGGAAAACTGTGCACTATATGTTTGGGCCCGTATGAGATAGACACAACCTTCAATAACAGGATTATCAAACTTGTGACTATTGATGGACACCCCTTTATTGGCTAATGGGCATCGGCTCTACCTGTACCATCACCCAACTTCAAAGGACTCAGTCATCAAGCAAGTTGTTGCTAGCCTTTGATTACAAATTATTCCTGAGGGAAAAAAGTCCTCCAGATCCATACCTCCACCACACACACGCACATATATAATTCCAACTATGAAAAATCTTAGGAGCGCAAATGGATAGATGACAAGTGAAACCAGCTTGTTGGCACAAGTTGGTTTCACTTGTCATATATCCATTTGCATTCCAAAGAGTTTTCATAGTTGGAATATATATATATATATATATATATATATATATATATATATATATATATATATATATATATATATATATATATATATATATATATATATATATATATATATATATATATATATATATATATATATATATATATATATATATATATATATATATATATATATATATATATATATATATATATATATATATATATATATATATATATATATATATATATATATATATATATATATATATATACTCTAGTAATTTAATTTCAAATAATATTTTATCTTGTGATTTTACTTATAGAAATGATGTTGTGATTTTTACAAGTGAATTATCGACACTTGTCAAGTAACAGCTTCATCATTTGATTTTTTTATTTTAATTTTCTTTTTGGTTTTTAAACTCCTGTGGTGATCATTTTGTAAGAAGTTTTCCGGATTATTCACAGTATTGAGGAACATGTGTCGACGTTTCAAATCCCAACTAGGATCCGTCATCAGGACAATTTTATTTTCTTATTTTTTTATTATTTTATTTATTTATTTATTTATTTTTAATTATTTTTATGAATAAGACTAATTCTATTAGGTGATCATATAGTACAAGGTGAGATTACAAGCAAGAGTGGCAATAAACGGGCAAACAGAAATGATGAACTATCAACCTCGGTCCCGAAGAGAGCAAGTGAAACAATCAAAGGAGCTATGAAACGTGACATGAAAGTAAGAGGAAAGTAACTGTGTTCTACCCTGAATGGGTAGAAGCCTCTATTCGGAAATTTTTCTTTTTCTTTTTGTTGACTTTGACCCATTCAGCTTGGTGTGGATGGGCAAGAATCTATTGTAAAATGTTGTTGATTGTGGGAGGAGTCTCCTTATCTGTGTCGGAGGAGGAGGACTCGTAAGTTCTTTTTTGAGAGATCGTTTTGGTTGGAGGATCCTCTGGGACAGTGGAGGGTGAATCATTTGTCTGCTTTGCCTGCTCCATTTCTGCTTCAATCTCTTCCTCATCTGAACTCGAGGAGTCATAGTCATCCACGAGGGGCGGTTGACTTGGAATCCATCTTTTGGGTTTAATTTTGAGATTGTTTTCCTTTTTTTTGGCTATAAATGAGGGGCAGGAGTTCTGAAGGTGCCCTGTTTGGTGACAATGGCGGCAGTGAAAGGCAGTGTTCTCATAATCCTGAACCTGTGTCCATAGGAAGTCGTCGATCTTGAGATTAATTTTGTCAGGTAGACCTTTGCTGATGTCTATTTACACACATATTTTGCCATATATGAATAGTCCTTGATACTCCCATAGGTGATATGTAGTTAGATATCGACCCAGGATGTTTCCTATTCCTTGGAAGACTGAGAGGTGACATAAATGGGATGGTAAATTGGAAAGCCTAACCTAGACATGGATCTTGGTGATTATTGTTGTATCGGGGTCGAAATCTGGGAACCAGGGGGTGAGGAATAGCCCAGCTCTACCCCAAAACCACAAACCTTTTGTTTGACAATCCTTGATGTGATCAAACAACACTATGAAGAAGCCCTTGGAGTAGAAGTTGACTGTACAATTGTGGTTCCAGTTGGCATAGATCCACTCAAAGAGATCCTTTGTGCGAGGCCAAAGACCATTGAATATGCAGATGATGGCTCTTTCTGCAAAATTTTGAAGCCGATATGCCAGATCTAGGTGGGAAATCTCAATGGAGGGGACATCCTCTATTTTATCAACCAGAAAAGGCTTGGGGGCTGCTGGGGTTTGAGCATCTTTCTTGGGTTGTGCATGGACAACATCCTTATATGAGAAAGCGGGAGCAGATGATGAATATCCCGCAGCTCCCCCTCTCAATCGAAGGGATAAGACTATAATGGCATCTCTTTAAATGTTATAAAATGAAAGGGGGAGATAGGCATCCAGTTGTTTACCTCCATATTGAAGTCTTTGAAGATCTGAGGGAATCCCAGTCTATGCTCAAGGGCATGCAAGAGATTATGGACTCTATCCATTGAGCGGACCCAAATCAGTAGGGATCTTCTCGTGAGAAGCGAGATCTGGATTTGAAAGGCAGGAGAGAGTAGATCTACGTAGCCTTGGCTTCCAAGATGCATTGTGTAAGCCCGGTTGATGGATCATTCTTTTTCTTTGGTATCTGTGGCCCATTATGATTTCCTGGCGAGGAGGCGTCAGTCTTCTTTCTAGAGATTCGGAGGGTCGGAGGTCTTCTTTTCCAGGATTTCATAGTAGTTGGGGTACTGCTGGAGAGAAGGAGCAATACCCAGATCGCATTCGGTGCTCTCACCTTTCGCTGAGATATCAGATCTGGCGTGAGATCCTGGATCCTACGAATGGCGGCCAACATTATTCTTTGCTGCGGATTTCTATAGTAGGGGCGCAGCTTCAAGCCCTCGGTCGCCCAAATCTGCAAGGCCTGATGGCGGCCTAACGGTGTCAGTGTCGAGGGTAGCAATGAACGCATTGCTAGGGTTCATCTTCGCTGTGGAGCTTGAGGCCTAAAACCTTCATCATTTGATGTTACTTGTCAAGAAAACAACACTTTTAGCTACCTACACTTTTCATGGCATGTCACTGCCAATTGCTGAAATTTATCAAGTATTAACATCGTCAAATAATTTTTGATCTTCATGTCTTATCAAGAATCCTGCTAGTTTCACCACTAACTAAGTGGTACTACATACATCACAAGTCACCATCATGAAAATGTGTTTCATCACCAACCATCAATTGTACAAGTTTTTCCTCACTTATGGTAAGATCAAATAAGGTACGAGACTATTTGAAATCCTTCTTTTTTTTTTCACAATGTCGGATGCTGGTTGATATATTCAAAAGAAAATTGGAGGGAGACGGATCTCCAGTTTTACAATATGGCTTTGGTGAATACAGAACCAACAGCAGATGCAGATTTTGCCAAATTCTGCTTTACATTTTTCTTCCGTCGCTGTGCAGAGGAAAGAGGTAGTATAGATTCTGACAAACTGTCATAAAATGAAATCGATTTTACACTTCATAGTTTAGTTTTGCAGATATGCTACTTTTGCCGCCTGTTGAGAGAGAGATAGCGCTGCTTAGCTAAATCAAGAGGAAATTTGCTTGATGTACTTTGAATTTTCTTCGGAATAGCTTGCGTGACTGACAGGAACGAATCCAAAGTTGCAAGAGAACAAAACCTGGGGCAGAGGAATTCTGTTTGTGCGAGCAGATATGCAGATTTCATGGGGCAGTGTCCAAGGTGCGTTTGTGAGCGGTAGAGAGAAGATGGAAAGAGTTCAGTTGGAGTAAGTGAGCATTCATTTGAGCACGAAGTGTTAAAAGAACAAAGGGCACAGAGTTTAATGGATTTTAAAGAGCTTAATGCGATCCATAGAGATTTAGAATTTGTTGCAGAGAAGGCTACATCAGTGGGGGTCAACGCCATTGGACAGGAGGCAGGGGTTTGAATCTTCGCAAAGGAGCTGGGTAAAGGACTTCGGAGTCCACGATCAATGGTCTGCTGTGGGGTGGATCTGCTTAGGGAGTAAGTCCAGATCATGGCAAGAAGAAGTGTTGGTCAGAGCCGTTGCACCTAAGGGTACCGACAGGGTGGGAACATGCTTTTTTAGCCAAATCGTCAGCAGATTTATTGAGAGATCGAAGGACGTGGTAATAATGATTGCCATTCATCTGTTGATCCAAAGAGTGGCAACGCTCAATAATTTGCTGCAAGGGAAGATTTTGGGCTTTTCTGTTACTAATCATCAGACCAATGACAATGGAGGAGTCTCCAATTATAATAGCCTTGGTTATACCAAGTTTCTGTAGCTGGAGCAAACCTTGAAGGAGGGCGAAGGCTTCAGCCCTGTTGGACTATTTGAAATCCTTTTATTACTTTTAATTAATATGATTTATGAATTGGTTGTCACCTATCCCACCCATGAACGTGGCCATTCAAATGCTTAAGTTGGGGGCGAGGCACCACCCTCGATGATTGTACCTTACATTTCTCATTACCACATCTAATTAAAACAATTTGTACTCACCCAAGTCAAATTGGAAACTTATCGTATTTGGAAAAAACACAACATTATCCCCCCATGGCCTACAAGAATAACCAAGTAACAATCTCAACTTCATTTTTTGGTAATTAGGATGAATATAGTTTACAGAATTGGAGGATCAGTGTTCCGCCATGAACCAGATAATGTGGCACAGTTACAGGGGAGCCAAAAATATTATCAGGCGTTTCAAAATGATGGTGTATGTCAAAAGTTATAGGGCTTCGATGTAGGGTTACATTTGAGTTTTCTCAGAACTTGGATGATGAAAAATTTGTAGTCAAAGGCATCATAATTATGGTAATAGAAGAAGCAATTGTGAGGGTGACATGGATTTCACATAAAGAAGAATGCGGGTTTGGTAGAAGGAAGTCACTAACTAGAGCAGAAAAGGAATTCACCGAGGAAGGAAAACTCCTACAACCATGTGGAAAAGGATATGTGTGAGACTCCTTGTTGTACCTTTGGAAATATGTAGCCCTTTTTGTTAAAAATTATTTGACATTTGAGTTATGATACAAGGTAATATTTGCTTACCATTTGAAATTTTTATTGCACTTACACCATAATAACCTCTTAAACATTCCATATTTCATGTTAAAAACACTACAGCATATGGCTCGCATTGTGATGGGGTGTGAAGCACCCTGTAGTAATAATTACGAATCATGAGTTAGTTAAACTTCTGGTCCTTGACACCTTAAGGAATACTCAGAGAACATGGAGGAAACTCTTAGAATTGCTAGATGAGCTACTGGAGGGGCAACAAGGTGAATAAGGGAAAAGATAAATAAGTGAGCCTATACAGAGTGGGGAAGGATTTTGTGACCATAATGATGATCCTGAGGAATTTGAAGGTGAACAAGAGTATGACTAGCCCATTCCACAACCCTTAGAATAAAATTAGGGGAACGATGGAAGTTACCCTCCATATGAAGAATCTCAACTACCTAAAACCAAGGCAACGCCAGTTTTGATGCCATACATTCTATTAGTGTCCAATATTCAGTGATCAAAATGTACTCTTTAAAATTTGTTTAGTAGTGGTCCTAGGTCAAAATTTAATATTTGCAAGTCAGTTTTCAAAGAAAATTTTGTTCACTGGATATGTCTAGGTCTTTAAAATCTACTCCCTCCAGCCTATTCATGGTTATTATCATTTCACGAGTCATGTCCACCATTATCATCTAGAGTCTTAGGTCAGTCACCATGCTTTTACCTAGGTCAATGTCTAAGTGTCTTTCATTTCACCACCATAAATGTCCAAATTATGTCATAAAGAAGGCGAAAAAAGGGTCATTTCCATCATACAAGTTATCTTTAAAAGGGCGTTAGCTTAAGTAGGAAAATAAAGAAATTCAATTTGTTTTATTTCAAAAGCTTGTTACATTGTCAAATAGTTAGAAAAAATAAAAGTGTTTCTCAAAAGATCATGATTTCACTAAAGGACAAAAAGGTTGTTTTATTGATGTTATAAAAGGAAAAAGTCACTTCCTTAATTCATTTTATCCTCTTTTGCTCGATAAAGTTCATCTCTCACATTTAGAATACACTACCATTGCCAAAGGTGGAAGAAAACTAGAGAAAACTTCAAGAAAATTCACTCTGGTATGTTTTTGGAGGTAGCGCGATGTTTCTGAGAAGCAACACAATGTTTCTGGAGGTAGTGCGATGTTTCTGGGAAGCAACACAATGTTTCTGGAGGCAATGTGACGTTCTGGGTGTTGGTACTATGCTTCTACCAAAGTGCTATGTTTTTGGGTTTCAACCTCTAATTCAACTTTTCAAGGTTTAAAACAAGTGTGCAAACCTTCTGTGGCATCCAAAATCAATAAGTGGACACTTTAAATGCCCTTTTAAATTCAATTCATTTGTGTCTGAGTTATATCTCTCCTTATGGTTTTTCTCCACTACGTTTTAGGGTTTCCCTTTCTTGATTTGTTTTATCCATTAAAGGTCCTTTTCCCACCATCTAAAACCTTCATTTTTCCTCCACATAGCCTACCCTAACAACCCCTATTACTCATAGTCCCCTTTACAATTGTTTCCATCAAGACCCTAAATTCCCACTACATTTCCACAAGAAAATTTAAAAATTCCTGTGTTTTCCAATTTTGATCCATCTCCCCATACCTATTTCAAAAAATTTCACTTTTAGCCTCAAGCTAACACATCACCCTACCTCCTCAATTTTTTTGGGAATTTTCCTTAACTTCCTTATACTTCATCACAACCCCTAAAGCCACCCTATCCCCATCCCTTGTTCTCCCAAATTCATTGTTCCTACCCACTCATTTCATCTAGGAGGGTTTCATCCTATTCACAAGTAGTATGGAGAGTGAAAAGAAGGCTCGTAAAGGAGGCCACCATTCCACATTTGAGCCATCCACATTGCAAGAACTCAATGTCTCCCCTTATGACAATATATTTTTTGAAAACACTAGATGTTTGAGGTTTTGTGAGAGAATCATGGAGGTAGGTTGTCATGTTCAATTGGCTAGCCTTTTTTCCACTAACTTCAGCAAAGAAAAATCCATCATAGCAGGCATTGAATTCACTCTATTAGCACATGTCATCACTTCAGCAACAGGTATTCCAAATGAAGGAGAAGTCTGGTTAAAGGGAATGGAATTGGACTTTGAGATCTACCCAATGTTCCTAAAACCTCATTGCAGAAATGAACCTAAACATGTTTTCCCTTTCAGGCATTTACTTGATAATTATGCCCCATTAATGAAGCTAATCATGAAATATTTTACATGCGAGCGAATATTTTCAAGTCTGTACCAATACCATGTCAAGTTACTAATGCACTTCATAGCCACCAAATCACTCAATTTGTCTAATTATTTATTCAGGAGTTTGGTCAAGATGGCAGAAAAGGTACAAAGCAAAGTTAAAAATCATCATCCTAGTTTATTCCACAATGGTTTGTTCAAGCTAGTTGTTTTGTACCAACTCTCAGCAAACAATATGACCTGGGAAACTTTCATGGAGAAAATATCATCAACTCCTGCTATTAGTCCACCTATTGTTCATAGCACAATATCAGTATATCCAAAGGAGGTTGGCTTTTCAAGAAGGTAGGCAGATATTTCAAAAGAAACTAGGGTTGAGATCACTCAAACCTATGAGAAGGGTAAGATAATAGTTTTTTCTTTTAATACCGTCAAAGGTGCACTAGCACTTGAAGCTACACTTGAGCAAAGACAAACAATTGATTAGCCACCTAATCATGATGGTGAGTCATCATTGCAGCACCATGACGAACAAGCATCCTTAGAGGTTGACATGGTAGAGAAGGTGAAGCATAAGTCATTTGAGGAAATCATAAAGGAGAAAAATGAAGAGACAGAAAAGTTGAGGGAGGTTTTCTTAATGGAAAATTCTCAGATCACATTCTTACAGCAAAAGAATCTTCAGTTAAAAGTGAAACTACTCCTCTAAGACAAGCCAAAGGTACGTGTTGAGGCAGATAAAGACAAAGGAAAAGAACTCGTAGATGATGATCAGATGGAGGATGCAAAAGTTGAAACAAAATCAAGAATAACAAGGACAAGAGGCCTCAAGAGGGCGCTTCAGAAAGAAAGAGAATCAACTCCTAAATCATGTTGGAAAACTTTTGATGAACTTATTGTTGGAGAGGTAAATCCCCTCTGCGGACAGAGGCGATCCCTACTAGCCCAGATCGGGTCTAGCAACAACCGAGTCACGCTAAGACGCAGGTTCCTAGTTACAAAAGACCAAGATGCGACAAGAGGCCTACCTTAAGTCCCATGCTGCTGTTGCTTGCAGAGAAGAGGGCGCTTCTATCCTTCGCTTTGGCAGGTCACAATCCTCCCGCCTAGCACGTTCGAATATCTGCACACACGCGAAGAAACAACATACAACATAAAACCTAATACATGCAACCATATATCAGTCAGAGAAGATATAATTCATAACATAAGACATGAACATATGAATGGAACCATAATCGAAGTCGTTTATTATTAATCACAACGAAAGAAAGATACAACCTGAGCTCTGATGCTGGATCTTCCTTCGACGGGTCAACAACGGAGCACGTCTCGATGAAGCTCGTCGGGATGGGACAAGGCTCTCTCTCTTTGGCTGTCTGACAATAGTCTCCTTACTACTGATTCAGCTCTATTCAGGCTAGCTTGCAAAGGGAAAATGTCAAGCTTATATAGATGGTGGAAGGGGAGTTGGGATCCCTACAATGGTGGGATTGGCCCTATCCTCAAGGAAGCTTCCACGATAGGTGGAAAACCACTTCCCCTACATGGAGATCCGGAGCCAAACCTCCCAACTCATTTTAGAGACTCGTTCAGGAGTTGGTTGGAATCAAACTTCTGCCATTTATTTTTAAAAAACAATCCTTATTAAGCTTGGCGCGACTAATACACTGAGACAGAGCACCAGTTGGCACGTCCTCTTTGGTGGATTTCCCCCATTGGCGCGAGGGCTGAACTGGCTGGTCGCGCCAAGGCCAAAAGGTCTATTTTTAGGGCTTTTTACAGGAAACTGTCTTCAGAGGAATGATTGTCCTTGTCAAGGGGGATGCCATGAAAGTGGTTTCAGGTCATGTCACTGCTCACAGGTCATGGAATAGGCCCTCCAATGTGCGGGACGGGGGATTGCAGGGACAGTGACAAATTACTGTGTAACAGATGCCCCCTAAATCATGAGGCCCGAGAGAGAGAGAGGGGTGAAATGCTTTACGAGAACGTGTCCAACTGAAAACACTACCATCGGAAAACCTGTGTAGATAAGTACAACTGATATCTCAAATACATGATGTGTGGTATGGGCGCAGCCATCCATAATAGAGTATACAATAATGAATATCCAAGGTATGGACACAGCCATCCAGTGAGGATCAATAAATAGACTCAGGTATGGTCGCATCCATCCAATCAATGAGTCATGTAACCAATCATGATAATCCAAAAAATCTGCAGCCTGGATTCCAACAGACAAAACCCAGGGTCTTGCGCTCCATCTCGACCCGAACAGAGTACAAGTTCTAGCATGTGAATAAGTGAGCTGAAGTCGAACATGCAAGAACATCGTCTGATTACCAGCCAATGATGAACGCTATTAACAGATGCGAGAGGAACCACCAATAATGACAATGGCCCTCAAGGTACTACAGGTACAATCCACGGAATGTGAACAGTGAGCTGGCATCGAACACCTGCAGAATCATTCGATCGAAGGTCAATGATGAAAACCTTACGTCGAATGCGAAGAACCTGCCATTGAGGCATGCAGGCTCCAAGGTACCAAAAGGGAGTCTCTAGATCAGCTTCCAGGATAATGAGCTAAAGTCGACAGGAAGTGACCTCGATCGAAGGTGGGCCATAGTGTTTCCCACATCATCAACGCGAGACAGAGGAACATAATGTTTTTGAATCAGGATCAGATGAGAATCAGAGGAGGGTTGAAACTGCAGAGGTCAACTTCTCTTGAACATATCGGCGACACGACAGTGGATTTGGCAGTATTTGACATCAAAAGATCAGAGGTCATGATGACGAGGCAAAGAGCATATGAGAGGTCAAAAGGGATAACCCAAACCCATGGAGGCAAGCGGAAAATGAGATGAGATGTCCCAAACCCAACACAAATGTAGACAAGTGCCATGTTCAAGAGAGACATATTGCCGACACGACGATGATACTGGTTCCATTTCCCCCACCATTTCTGGCGAGTACCCCAATTATTTTTGAAAACAAGCTTGAAGGGGATAGCATATGCTTGTGATATAAGTTCGTCCTTCGAACGAATCCATCCTAGTACATTTAACGAGCCCTAGGAAGGAGAAACTCGAATATCGCCATTACGACTGAATTCGATGTCATCAGGGTTTAACGAGTCTGACAAAGGAAGAACTCAACGTCTTTTCATGTTTAGAGAGTTTGAAAAGACAGCGGAAAAGTAAACTCCAACAGTCCATTTTCGTAAATAGTTCCTCAAATCTGAAAAGGTAGAAAACTGTGTCTGAGAAAGCCTCTTAGTTGCGATAGGCTAGGGTATTCCTTTTTTGTAAATAATCTATCCCAGCCCGAAAAAAGGGTAAACGTATACTGGGTAGATGTCATTTCGTAGCCAATTTAACGAGATCAAAACGACAAGCGAATCGGCAATCTTTTCATGTTTAGAGAGTCAGAAAAGAGCTGAAAGATGACTCCAAAAATGACTTTTTCGTGTTTTTACCGAGTCCGGAAAAAGTATAAAATACAACTTGTATCGTCGTCCAAGCTGTGTGAAAACCTGTTGCCACACATGAAAGCGAGCGTAAAATCCATTTTTTGAAAAAATATAATAAAATATTGGAAAAATGACTTTCAAAACCTAATTTTGACTTTGAAAAGTTATAAATATTCCAAAAATAGTAAAAACATATTCACTTTTACTTTTTACCTCTTGTGAGAGCAACATTGAGCTTTTGCTGTGCAAACTTGCGGCGACGATTGTGGTCAATCCAGTACATCATTCCGGTTCTCGTTCGTTCCAGGTAAGAGGCGCTCTCCTTAGCTTTGTTTTAATTCCCTTTTTATAGATTTCCTTTGTGTTTTTGGATCCCTGAGGGGACCTTTGCAAAATTAGGGCTCAGCCAATTGGCGCAGGTATCGGGCACGGACTCGCGCCAATTGGCTCCTCTTTGCAAAGGGGTCGCGCCAGTTGGCGCGACTGTTAGAAAAACAGTCCACCAATGGCGCAACTCAAATTTCCGCTTGAATTTATCAAAATGTGAGCTAATCAGATGAATTTCTAAGTGTTCTAGAGATCTAATGAGGTGTTTATGACCATGTTGGTGCAGATACACGGCCACAATGGTGATCGAGTGGAAGGAAAGGGAGCATGGTGAAGAAGATGAAATGGCCATGCAGAATGAAGCATGCATGAACGCTCTCCGAAACTGTGGTCTAAAAAGGTTCTTCCTAACACCATGTTTGAGAGCACAACCTGAGCTATTGCAATATTTGATCAGCATTTGGGACGAGAACGAAGAAGTGTTCAGGCTTCGAGACCGAGTGTTGGAACTTGAAGTATCCGACATCTATTTCATAACTGGATTGTCCCATAGAGGTCCAGTGCCGATCATGACAGGCACTAGACCATCCGGTGAGAAAATGGCAATGGTGATGGAAAGAGTGTGCCCAGGGGCACAGACAGGATCAAGCAGTGGGAAGGTTGATATCCACACGGTGCCCGATCTAGCACTCCGAGTAGTGATCCACACCATTATGAGGGCTGCGGGGTCGCAGGCACCGCATGAGGCAAAAAAAGCATAGCTCCTCTTAGCATCTGAATGCATGAACCTGACACTTTTTGATTGGGCCACTGCCGTAACAATGAACATCAAACGGTATTTGACGAAGTGCAAGAAGGCCAAACTGAAACAGTTTGGGTATGGTTCCATCCTGGTATCATTCATCCTTGAACAACTACCAATTTTCCAGGGCCATGGGGCGATAGTCGTCGAGCCATCATTGAGGGATCCAAGGATGGCTCGATGGGCAGCACTCATGTCCAGATCAGTAAGGGGCCAACAAATGTCATGGAGGCCCGAGTTTTTTGTATGGCTACAGTGACAGCTAATCGTCGTTGAGGACTGGCCCTATGGCGGTACCGACTTCACGGGAGACCCAGATCTTCCGCTCCCGAAGGGGGATGACTGGGACAAGAAGCTAGGTAAGAATCTTTTTGATTTTTACATATTTATGATTTTTTTGTGATACATGCCTATTCTAACAAACAGTTCTATATGTGTGCAGATGTTGGCTCAGAGAGGCCCGCTGGGATGTCGCCCATCGCACGGAGGACCCCTCTCGCACACGATCCTCAAGCTGAGGGTGGCGAGGGGAGTGATTTAGTCCAGAACCTAGAGGGTATCGCCCGGGGGATCCCAGATTATGCCCGTCTAGCAGACGTCCCGATGGCTTACCAGAGGCATACCATGGGGGTACCTAGTCGCCTCCATCGATTATTGAGGCGATTGGTGCGCGCAGTGACATGCTACCACGGGCACCACGCTGATTAGTCATCTAGGGCTTTTATATGCATATTTTGAGAGACATGTTGTCTCCGGCTATTATTAAAACAAACATGTATATTTTTTGAATTTATGTGATGTACACAAACTGCAAACTATTCGACATATATGTATATGTATATGTATATGTATATATATATATCTTTATATATATATATATATCTTTATATATATATATATATATTTCTGGATGGATCTTTTTACATATGATGATGTTTTTACAAGTTGCGTAAATGTCTATCTAAAACCATATTAGCTAATGCATCTGTTAATGCATTCGTGTGTCTGGGTATGTGTTGATATGTAATGTAATCAAAATTTCTTTCCTGTAAATGAATACGTAGATACAGTCGTAAAATGGATGGGTTTCTGACAAAATAATGACCATTAAGTTGTAATACTACAAGTTGTGAGTCTAGATATACAAGTAATGCACGAATACCAAGGTTAACAGCCTCTTTTAACAATTTCAAAACGGCACTATACTCTGCGACATTATTTGTGGTAGGCCCTATACAAACACCTTGCAAATTAACCAACTCACCAGCAGGATCGTAGATTACCCAGGCTATCGAGGACAGATTCTTGGTATTGCGGGAGGCACCATCTGCGAAACTGACAAAAGGAGTAATAGACATCTGCATAATCAGGAAGACCCAATCAACAGAAAGACGCTTACAAAGCACACCACACCACACATGCATAAAAAATGAAATCACTCACTTATGTACATACACACCACACAAGAATAACTCAAGCGTAGTACTTCTTAAGGTACAGTCCATTTCTCGGTTGTGCCAGAGGAACACCTTCGTAGTTGATTAGCTCATAGGCCCCATTTTTTAATACTCGTTTGACGATATAGGGCCCATGCCACATGGGCTGGAATTTGCCCACTCCAAGTTTATCGTGTGGTTGGTCGTATAGGAGGACGAGGTCCCCTTCAACGAAATAACGTGGAGAAACCGATTGATCGAAGTGGGCTTTGACCCGCTTTTTCTGTGCCTCAATAACCAAGGCAGCTAAGCGGCGGGTTTCATCCAGTCGTTCCAAATACAAGAGACATTCTTCCTCCGGAGAAGTGTCAGGGAATAGTTCCACAGCTAACTTCAGAGAAGGAATTTCACATTCAACCGGGAGAGTCGCTTCCAGACCATACACCAATTGGAAGGGTGTGAATCCGGTCGTGCTCTTTACTGACGTTCGATAAGCCCAGAGAATTGAGAACAATTGGAGATGCCAATTGGATTTGTGGATACCAATCGTATGTTGAAGCATGGTGACCAATACCTTGTTCACGGCCTCAACCTGGCCATTCGCCTGGGGGTAGTATGGTGTTGAGCTATCATGGCGTAAGCCCAACTTTTATGTCAGCTCAGCCATCATGTAATCCCGAAAATGAGTGCCATGATAAGTGACAATGGCTTGAGGGACTCTGAAATGCGTAATAACATGGTTGAAAATAAATTGGGCAGCTATCTTACCGTCGGCAGCTAATGTAGGCATCGCTTCAGCCCACTTAGTGAAGTAGTCCACGACAACGATTATATAAGCATGCCCCTCGGCCGAGTGAGGGTTACATGTCATAAAATCTAAGCCTCATTTAGCAAAAGGGCCTACGGTAATGACAGGATGCAAAGGTAGGGGTGGCGCGCGCATCTTGCGCTGAAAGACCTGGCACGCATGACATTTCCGGACTACAACAATACAGTGTTTGAATATAGATGGCCAGAAGTAACTCGCACGCAGAATCTTCTGGGCGGTGGCATATCCAGACATGTGACCACCACAGGCGCCACTGTGACAGTCATTCAAGACTTTCTCAGCCTCTTCTAGGGTCAAGCACTGGCGAAGCACGAAATCAACTCCGACACGATACAAGGTATCTCCTACAATGCGGTAGGGTTGAGATTGATGCCGAATACGACATCGAGAATCCTTTCTCAACTCGGATCGGAACGTGGATATTTGAAGATACACGATAATGTCACCGTACCATGGATCATGAGTGCTGGTAAGAAAGAGTGTTTCATCCAGGATATGATCCTCGAATTGGCATGGAATGGAGTCTGTCGGAGAGAGAGAAAATAAGATCAGCAAAAACCAATGATTTCGTCGACTTAGCAGTGGTGAAATCTAAATCGAACTCCTAAAGGATTACAATCCATTCGGAGTACTTGCCCCTAGCAATTGTCGAGACAGGATATATGTCATGGGGTTTCATTCAGAAACCATGGTTACCATACGCAACAGGATGTAATGGCGGAATCGTTGAATGACATGAACCGCGGCGAGTGCCAACTTCTCGACGTGGGCATAGCGCGTTTCCGTGTCAAGAAGATTCTGAGATAGATAGTAAACTACGTGTTCATGTCCATCATCGTCATCCTGTACTAGAACCATAGCTATCGTGCTAAATGCAGCGGCCAAATAAAGGGTAAAATCGCGATGGTAGTTGGGAGGACGTATCAACGGGGCGTTAACGAGCAACATTTTAAGCTTATCAAAAGATTGCTGGGCAATCTCGTCCCAATGGAAGGGGATGTCCTGTTTCAAAATTCGTGTAAACCCCTTGGCCACTTCCGCATAGTTCGGAATAAAGCGCCGTAAGAAGTTGGCTTTCCCCTGCAGACTCTGCAATTGATCTAAGGAGGAGGGGGATGTGAGGTTAACGATGGCCTCTACCTTGAAGGGGTCAAGGCGAATCCCATCTTTGGAGACGATGAATCCCAAAAGATGACCAGAATCCATGCAGAATACGCACTTATGAGGATTGAGCCTAATATTGTAACGTCTGCAACGGAGGAAAATCTGGCGGAGATGTTTAGGATGGTCCTCACACCGAGTTGAATGGGCCAGCAAATCATCCAGATACGGCTGAACAATATGGCGTATTTCATGGAAAGCATAGGACATAGCACGCTGGAAGGTGGCCCCAACGTTTTTCAAGCCGAACGGGAGCTTTTTGTAAGCGAAAGTCCCCCACGGACATATAAAGGTAGTCTTATGTTGGTCAGCGGGTAAAATATTAATTTGATTGTACCCGGAGAAGCCGTCCATAAGGGAATAAATCTCACTCCCTGCACATTCATCGATGATCTGGTCTATAAAGGGAGTGGGGTAATTTTTCTTAGGACAGGCCCGATTGATGTCTCGGTAATCAACACAGACCCATATAGTGCCCTGCTTCTTATCTACAGGGACGATATTTGAAACCCATTTTGTGAGGGGAATTGGATATATAAAGCCCGTGTTAAGAAGTTTTTCAACTTCTGCCTTTATAGCTGCGGCTTTTCGGGGATGTACTGGGCGTAGACGCTGACGCACAGGTTTCTCACTTGGGTAAGTAGGAATCTCATGCATGACTATACTGGGATCAATCCCAGGCATCTCTTCATAGGACCATGTGAAAACATCTCTGAATTCGCGAAAAAAGGTTCGTACAAACTTGTATCTCTTCGGGAGAACAAGTCACTCCCACATGAATGTTCTCGACTACCCCCGGTTTAACAGAGATGTCGATAGGCATGGTTTGAGTGATATTACTCAGATTTCCCTCCGAAAGAACCTCATGTGTCAATATCGGCGTTTGAAGAGGCGGAGTGGGAACCTGAGATGAAAAGCGCTCTAGACAATCAGACATTTCCCCCAGGCCAGACATGAACGAGGAACGATGATGTCCATCGCTCCACGACAGATCTTCAAGAGACATCGTTTCGACGATAGCTTCATCAGAAGGGAAGACTTCTCTTAAAGGGTTAGGCGAATCTGCATCGCCAAGCCAAGGGGATTGAGAATATATATCTAAATCCATGCTCGAAGGAGCATGTTCAGGAGGAGGAGGATCAGATGCAGTGACAATCTCGCAGTAATTAATCTCAACTGGAGTTAAAGGCATCGATTCTCCGAAAGAGGTCACATGTTCAGGCGAAGGGATGATCCAAGGGTCGTCTGACCTAGAGATCATATTAACTTGAACGGTGTGCGGTGGTGGCACGAGAAAAATACCCATGAGGACGGGGTCTTTGAAAAGACCGAGTCCTACACTATCGGGGGGATTGGGGATCTGATCCACGTAAGGTACATTGTTCTCGGAGGATGAGGTGAAGAAAGACAACTGATCAACAGTGATAATTTTTCCCTCATGAGGGAACTTCAGATGCCGAAAGAGGGTGGACGGAACGCATAGCATGTTGTGTGTCCAACTACGACCAAGAATAAGATTGTAGTTGAGCTTGGCGTCAACCACTTCTACTTCTACGTTGACTGTCTTACCCTGTAACGTGATCAACAAACTCTCGAGAACACCCAGGGGCTTTTATTCTTGACCATCAAATGCCTCTAAGGTATTGGGAGACGAAGTAAGAGCTGGAGAGCCAATGGCCTTCCAGCAGGCGGATGACATAACACAGGTGGAAGCACCTTCGTCCACAACGGCTCTATGGATGTTGAGGCCGTTGATCCCGATCTATATAACAAGAGCGATTTGATGTGGAAGTCGAGGGACAAAATTTTCTAGGTCGAAGGTGAGAAGACTAGAATCGGCGGGATCGATTCCACCGATTGCGGACAACAGAGCTTTCCGTTGCGATGGGAAAATTTGAAGCACTTCCAACACAGACACTGCAGAAGGCGCCTATGCCAAGTCCTCAACAATGCTGTAGTGCTGAGCGGCACAGGCGTTTGGGTTATAGGAATATTTTCGCAGAACACCTTTAGAAGGTGGCCTCACAATAGGTTCATTGTTGGGCTTCTCACTTTCTAAATGACCAGAGGCAGGTGGGGGAGGTGGGCCATCAACGACTTCCTTCCCAGCCGCCTAGTGTGATCCAGCATAATCCTTCGAATGCGTAGCAATTGAGACAGGTGCAGCACCATTCATCATTAAAACTTGGGACCCAAATGGTGCAGATGGTGAAGGTTGTTCAACCATCTGGGTTTGCTGAGACGGGAATGGTTCTCTGAGAACTGCCAGAGTCCCTTTGGAGCCCTTCAGAAGTTGACTAAATTCAGATCGTTGGGGGAAATCTTTGGTATAATGGTCTCCTTCACAGATAAGGCAGGGGTACTTCGGTTTACGTTGGGAACCATCATCAGCACGAGGTTTAGAAGACTCTGGTTTCGGGGCATCGGGTTTGGATTTTCCTTTACCCTTCTTCTTTCCTTTGGAGGCCTTTTCCGTAGGATTAGCCTGAACGGCGTTGACCTTCGCACTTTTACCAGAATCTAGCGTGGCGGGAAGAGCAGAATTATTGGAAGAATTAGACTTTTGCTTCCCATTAGAGGAGTTCCGAGAAGTCTAAGAAACGGAACCAATAACACCGTCCACTGATGGGGTAGCTGGTGCTTTAGAGGTCCCTGGCTGTGGGGCATCAGTCAAGATATCATAGAGCATGTCAAACTGAGAGTACACTAGATCAAGGTACTGAGCATGCGTGATGGCTTGTTCTTCGGTCACACATGCCCCCATAGAAATGTCTTGAGCGATCTTGCTAACGAAAAAGGTAGTGAACCAATGAGTTAGTAGCTGACAGGTATATCTAACTTGATCAGTCTACGACGACGTCGCCACTCATGAATATGGTCAGATATGTGGGTGGCTTTATCCTGCTTCAAAGAAGTCAGGAGATGTGTCCCAGCTTCGTAACGAACCTGTAACTGGAAATGTGTCAGAAAAGCCATAGCTAATGTATTGAAGTCTTGAAAGATACCATGGGGTAATTCTATATACCACTTAGCGACAACACCAGTAAGAGTGTGCTGGAAGAGACACAAACGAATTGAGTCATCAACCCAAGAGTTTGACGAACACCACAGATGGTAGGTCATTACATGAGCTTGGGGGGTCCTCTCCAGCTTTACCTTCAAATTTGGGATAGTCACCGGGTACCTTGGTCGAAACCAGAGGCCAATAAGGATTGTGAAGAATCGGATCATTGGTCAATTTAGAAACGTCTGGCAATTCCAACGTAGCAAGGAAAGGTAACTGAGGATTGAAAGGCATGCCGGATCCCTGATAAGGACCCGTACTTGTACTCCACCCTGGTTGAGCATAACTTTTCCCCCATTGGTTCTGTCTCGGGGGATTTCGACCATAGGGGGTATAAGTCATATAGTTAGATTGATACGATTGCTAATAACCAGTGTACGGGGGTTGATAACCGAGGTATGGACCCTGATTATATGTCGGCCCCGTTTGAGCAGTATATGGATTTGACTCTGAGCATAGGTATAGCTCGGTTGTTGAAGGTAATAATTAGAACCTTGGGGCGAGTTGTAAACCAGTCGGGATTGACCTTGGAGGTAATAACCGCCTTGGGGTTGAGCGGGCTGTTGGTAAGTGGGGCCCTGCTGAGCCTGATAAGTTGGGTGCACAAGCGGATTCGATTGCGGCATAGAGTAAATCAGCTGTTGAGCAGGGTTGACAGGATGTGCAGGCTGGCCTGGTTGGACAGGTTGACCTGGCTGAGCGGGCTGCCCTGGTTGAACAGGTTGACCCGGCTGATGAGGGACACTAGGCTGCCCCGGATGAGCCGGTTGGCCTGGTGGCGGGATAGGGCCAGGTTGTGCCTGATAACCAGTTTGACCTGTAATAGGACCATAAGAGGGCCCTGGCTGTGCAACATTCGGACCAATAGGAAACTAAGGTTGTAGAGGTTGCACCATAGGTTGAGAGGGTTGGATTTGCCCCCCAGGACCATACAACGATCCCAGTTGGTACCCCGGTTGACCTGTGGGTCCCTGAGGTTGCCCTGGTTGGACCACAGGGTGAGGTTGTATAGGTTGACCTTGAGGATTGTAGGACTGTCCTTGTGGACCGTATAACAACCCTTGCTGACTCGAAGGTTGGCCCTGTAAGGGTTGTCCTTGCGGGTCATAGAGATAACCAGGCTAGCCCGAAGGTTGGCCCTAGAAGGGTTGTCCTTGTGGGTTGGAAGGTTGCCCAGCCTGGGCAAACAGAAAACCTTGAACATACTGATAAGCCTCTAGAGCAGGAAAACGTAGAGGGTTTCCCTACTCATCGTACTGATATGGAAAAATGTAAACGGGTGTACCATCCTGTGCATAATGGAAAAAATAAGGACAGTTGGGATCTTGGGAGGACTGACCAACCTTAGAGTTCAACTGTTGTAGAGACAATTGATACTCCTCAGGAGATATATTCTGTTGAAAATGGCAACAAGAAACAGTGAAGGAGGCCTCCTGAAACATCTTTCCTGATCCTAGTTGGAAAGTGATCACCTAAACTAGGTGGGGACCACACATGTGATTTTTTGTCGAAAATTCTATTTTTAGACTATGTCTATTTTTAGACATATGGATCATGGACTGGGAGCTGCAGTATGCTATTCTTGGAGGATTGGTCATGTTGGTAAAAATAGATGGATCTCTATTTTTAGCATTTAGGTCGAAGTCTATTTTTAGACTGCCGGGCTAAAAATAGAACAGTCAAATATTATTTACCCTTAATAATATTTGGACTCTAAACTTCAGTTTACTCTCTTGGAGCACTTCAGTTTGACCCCCGGATGTGGGGCATGCAGCTGCCAGAAGGATTTACGCTTTTACTATGGGTTAGTTGAGCTAATGCATGGTTGACTTCAGTTAGAGCTCAAGTGGCGGAGTTCGGTGGAGTTGATGCGACAGTTAATGGAGATGGTGTTCTGGTTAACTAGTTGAACTAGTTGTATTTAGTTTAAATGGCTAATACACTAGAGATGAGTTGGGTGAATTAAATATTATTTAATTCACAGATTATTAACTCATTATTCAACTAAAGAACACATCAGTTTAACTCAGTGCATGGACAGTTCAGTGGCGACAAGTGAAAGAGGTAGATGAAAGGGTTGAGATAGCTATCAGTTGCGACATTAGTTGTGCATGAGATTTACACCACACTTGGAGGAAATTACCAATGAAAATTGCGCAGTTGGAGCCAGTGAGATTCGAACTTGGATCTCTATTTAGACCAGCCTTGATTGCGCAATAGAGGCAGAGAAGTAGTGGGTGTGTTTTGAACCTGTGACTTGTTCAAAACCAAGCTAGTTTTTGTGTAGCTTTGGGAGATAGTACCGAGTACTTGTGAGGAGTTTGTACTATGTATTTGCTGCATGTTCTCTCCATTTATAATATACTATAGCTGGGGGTTTTCAGCTATAAGCTTTCCCCATACATATTGTGTTAATGTGTGTGATGATTTGATGTGCTATCGCTTCTATTCTTTCCGCATGTGACAATTAATTGTAGAAGAGATTATGTGTTATGCATGCAATTCGAAATTGATGTGTGATCAGGTTAATCTCCATTGAATAAGTGATTTATTCAGCAAATTTCTACATATTCTTTGGAATAGTAGATGCTATGTAGACGTCTTCAGGAAGGGACGCAGTCCTTACGGACTGAGTAGTCATAGCGGGTGTAGATGCAGCTACACAGATATTAGGAATAACAGGTATTGATGTGACTTGAGGAGATGACGTGAGGGGTGTCCTTGGGGACATCCCTAACGAAGGAATAACCAGCCTTGTAGAGGGAGTTGATACTCCCATAGAGGCGATAGCGTTCATAATCTGACTTAAGGATCTATACCCCGCTGGAAGCGAAGGACCAGGCGAAGACATGACAGATAACTCGGGGTTGTTTTCTGGGAACAACTAGTAATCTTCACTAGATGTGGGGATTTCCTCACTAGGAGAAGGACTGGATGAGTCCATATCTGACCCTACCGCTAGATCTTCTAAAAGACGGCGAGGACTAGGAGGAATAACAACAGCTAAAAAAGGCGAACTCGATGTAAGAGGAGGGAAATATTCCCCTACTCTAAATCCAAACCAAGCATTGGATAAGGGCCAATTGAACTCAACTGGTCCTCCAAAGGGAAGCTCAGATAGAACCGGTCCCCCGTCGGGAAACTAAGAGACAATGGGCTGCTGAGGTTCAGCAGAGAATTGAGAGACCTCTGATGAATCGTCTGTGTAAGGACTACCATTAGACGAAACTGAGGGTTCCGCCATTGTGACAGTAATGACAAGAGGAAGAGATCAAACAAAAGCACACGGGAAAAAACCAAGGCACACAATCAAACGACCAACAAGCAAACTCTAAAAGGGCGTGTGATCGCAGGTGATTTATTTTACCACATTGAAACTTAGAAACTCTACCGTTTCATGTTTTAAGAGTCGAGAAACAGATAAAAGGTGACTATCTATTTCAATTTGGAAACAAGCATGAAAGGACAAGCGCTTGATGATCCTTTCAAATTTAAAGAGTCAGAAAAGATCAAAATGACTACTCTAGAAATCTAGGCAAAAGGGTGTACCAGATATCTGTGAACTGCAATATACACCTTGGTTTCAAAATGAAAGAGAAATCAACCAAGGACTTGACGTACATGCAGGCAATCTCCCCCAATGTTGTGTCCAGTGTATCACGGGTATAAGGCGGCAGACTTGGCTTCCTACAGATAAAGGATAGCAACCTAGTGGGGTCTCCCTTTATATACGTGACGGTACGGGGAGCACAAGTTCGTACTAGTGTTGTCTAAAGCCAAGAGGCGAACGACAACTACTAGGTTTAATGACACCGGAACACGTCACTAGCCTAGACCTCTAAATATTTCGTTAAGTTTTCAATGCTACCTTAAGGTAAATTGAATAAATTTTAGAGTTAATCTTCAATTATGTTTCAATTTTCAGGCCCTACCAAATGTTATGTCTCAAAATCCTCTAAATGCACACTATATGCCACAACATATCACTTTGTTCGATGAATAGCTAACTACGGGAAGGTTGACAGCTTTCACTCAATAACAAAATGATCACAAAACAACCACTAGTGTTTATAATGCACGCTAATGAAACTAAAAGCTTTTCTTTTAGAGTTATATAACACTAATAGCGCGGAAAAGATTTCAATTTACATTAACTAATCAAAAGCAAAGAGATTTGATTTTTGTATTCTCAATGTTTTAAGAGCAAAATGCACTAAACAAAATGAAAACTAATGAGAGATCAATTTGAGAAACGCTAGTGGAAGAGTAAAGACAAGCAAATTCACTCAACACAAAACACACAATCATACCTCAAACTGATGGAGAAATCCCTCAAATCAAAGAGGAATCCCAAAGACTCAAACAAACCGTATAATCTAGGCTCGAAACGAGACAAAGCGAAACTCGAATGAGAAATATAGCAATCACTCAAATAACGCAATAAAATAATAGAAAACCACCAAACGAATGCAAAGAAGCAACAACGAAGTTGACTGGACAAATGAAAACCAAAAACTCCCACGGGAGGCTCAACACACTATAGCACCTAGATGCCCTAGTGCTAGAATGTAAAACCGATAGTAGAGGGCAAACAACCGGAGGATAGAGGTCACACATAGTAAACCAAGGCTTCAGGACACTCAGGTAGTCGAAAAAATGACACCAAAACCACAAATCAAGCTCAAAAAGCTCAGAAAGAAGCAAACCCTAGCACCACACAGGATTGGCGCGACTGTCTGGCTGCAACTAGCGCCAAAACAAGATTGGCGCGTGGGCTGAACTAGCAACAAGCGCCAGTTGGCGCGACTGTCAGGGCAAAAACCGCGCTAGTCGAGTTTACTAATGAGAAAAATAAAAAAGAGCAAACAGGGAGCATATCATGTATGGTGAGGTTAAACAGAGGTTTAACACTAGAAAAAGGCGAACCAGAAGAGTTGATCAAGCAGACAAGACCAAAATCAACCAAAAAGACAAGAAAAACTCCAATCAATGTCTCCCCAGTATGGTTCCCAGTTTTTTGGAGAGGTAAATCCCCTCTGCGGACAGAGGTGATCCCTACTAGCCCAGATCAGGTCTAGCAACAACCGAGTCACGCTAAGACGCAGGTTCCTAGTTACAAAAGACCAAGATGCGACAAGAGGCCTACCTTAAGTGCCATGCTGTTGTTGCTTGTAGAGAAGAGGGCGCTTCCGTCCTTCGCTTTGGCAGGTCACAATCCTCCCGCCTAACACGTTCGAATACCTGCACGCACACGAAGAAACAACATACAACGTAAAACCTAATACATGCAACCATATATCAGTTAGAGAAGATATAATTCATAACATAAGACATGAACATATGAATGGAACCATAATCGAAGTCATTTATTATTAATAACAATGAAAGAAAGATACAACCTAAGCTCTGACGCTGGATCTTCCTTCGGCGGGTCAACAACGGAGCACGTCTCGATGAAGCTCGTCGGGATGGGACAAGGCTCTCTCTCTTCGACTGTCTGACGATAGTCTCCTTACTACTGATTCAGCTCTATTCAAGCTAGCTTGCAAAGGGAAAATGGCAAGCTTATATAGATGGTGGAAGGGGAGTTGGGATCCCTACAATGGTGGGATTGGCCCTATCCTCAAGGAAGCTTTCATGATAGGTGGAAAACCACTTCCCCTACATGGAGATCCGGAGCCAAACCTCCCAACTCATTTTAGAGACTCGTTCAGGAGTTGGTTGGAATCAAACTTCCGCCATTTATTTTTAAAAAAAAATCCTTATTAAGCTTGGCACGAGTAATACACTGAGACAGAGCGCCAGTTGGCGCACCATCTTTGGTGGATTTCCCCCATTGGCGCGAGGGCTGAACTGGCTAGTCGCGCCAAGGCCAAAAGGTCTATTTTTAGGGCTTTTTACAGGAAACTGTCTACAGAGGAATGATTTTCCTTGTTAAGGGGGATGCCATGAAAGTGGTTTCAGGTCATGTCACTGCTCACAGGTCACAAAATAGGCCCTCTAATGTGCAGGACGAGGGATTGCAGGGCGGTGACAAATTACTGTGTAACGCTTATTCTTGATGAAATCAATAAAGATAGAGATTTATTGGCTTGAAAGGGTGGATGGACACCTTGATAATCTTTTGAAGAAAGAGCAATAACCTCCAAAGACATATGGAAAATCCCTATTGCACCAGAAACAAAATCTCCCAAATCAGGCTCAAACAAATGAAGAAAAAGCTTAAGGAAGATATACATACTCTTTAGTCGTTTAATTTCAAATAATGTTTTATCTTGTGATTTTCTTTATAGAAACGATGTTGTGATTTTTACAAGTGAATTATCGACACTTGTCAAGTAACAACTTCATCATTTGATGTTACTTGTCAAGAAAATAACACTTTTAGTTACCTACACTTTTCACGGCATGGCACTGCCAGTTGCTGAAATTTCTCAAGTATAAACATTGTCAAATAATTTTTGATCTTGATGTCTTATCAAGAATCCTGCTAGTGTCACCACTAACTTAGTGGTACTCCATACATCACACGCCACCATCATGAAAATGTGTTTCATCACTAATCGTCAATCGTACAAGTTTTGCCTCACTTATGGTAAGATCAAATAAGGTATGGGACTATTTGAAATCCATTTATTACTTTGAATTAATATGATTTATGAATTAGTTGTCACCTATCCCACCCATGAACGTGGCCATTCAAATTATTAAGTTGGGGGGGGGGAGGGGGGGGGAGGCGCCCCCCTCGATGATTGTACCTTACATTTCTCATTACCACATCTAATTAAAATAATTTGTAATCACCTAAATCAAATTGGAAACCTATCGTATTTGGAAAACACACAACATTATCCCCCCATGGCCTACATGCACAACTGAGTAACAATATCAACTTCATTTGTTGGTAATTAGGATGAATACTGTTTACAGAATTGGAGGATCAATGTTCTGCCTTGAACCTGATAATGTGGCATAGTTACAAGGGAGCCAAAAAGTTTATCAGGCATTTCAAAATTATGGTGTATGTCAAAAGTTATAGGGCTTCGATGTAGGAGTTACATTAGAGTTTTCTCAGAACTTGGATGATGAAAATGTTGTAGTCAAAGGCATGGTAATTGTGGTAATAGAATAAGAAATTGCGAGGGTGACATGGCTTTCACATCAAGGAGAATGTTGTTTTGGTAGAAGGACGTCACTGACTATAGCAGAAAAGGAATTCACTAGGGAAGGTAAAATCCTATAGCCATGTGGAAAAGAATATGTGTGAGACTCCTTGTTGTACCTTTGGAAATATGTAGCCCTTTTTGTTAAAAATTATTTGACATTTGAGGGCTGATACAAGGTAATATTTGCTTACCATTTGAAATTGTTATTGCACTTACACCATAATAACCTCTTAAACATTCCACATTTCATGTTAAAACACTACAAAATATGGCTCGCATTGTGATGGGGTGTGAAGCACCCTGCAGTGACAATTACGAATCACGAGTTAGTTAAGCTTCTGGTCCTTGGCACCCTAAGGAATACTCAGAGAACATGCAGGAAACTATTGGAATTGCAAGATGAGCTACTGTATGGGCAATAAGGTGAAGAAGGAACAGGAGAAATAAGTGATCCTATGCAGAGTGAGGAAGGATTTTGTGACCATAATGATGATCCCGAGGAAATTGAAGGTGAACAAGAGTATAGCCAACCCATTCCACCACCCTTAGAATAAAATGAGGGGAACGATGGAAGTTACCCTCCAGATGAAGAATCTCGACTACCTGAAACAAAGGCAACACCAGTTTTGATGCCATACATTCTATTAGTGTCCAATATTCAGTGATCAAAATGTACTCTTTAAAATTTGTTTTGTAGTGGTCCTATGTCAAAATTTTATATTTGCAAGTGAGTTTTCAAATAAAATTTTGTTCGTTGGATATGTCTAGGTATTTAAAATCTACTCCCTCCAGTCTATTCATGGTTATTATCATTTCATGAGTCATGTCCACCATTATCATCTAGAGTCTTAGGTCAGTCACCATGATTTTACCTAGGTCAATGTCTAGGTGTCTTTCATTTCACCACCATAAATGTCCAAATTATGTCATAAAGAAGGCGAAAAAAGGGTCATTTCCATCATACAAGTTATATTTAAAAGGGAGTTAGCTTAGGTAGGAAAATAAAGAAATACAATTTGTCTTCTTTCAAAAGCTTGTTACATTGTCAAATTATTTAGAAAAAAGCAAAGTGTTTCTCAAAAGATCACGATTTCACTAAACGACAAAAAGGGTGTTTTACTGATGTTATAAAAGGAAAAAGTCACTTCCTCAATTATTTTATCCTCTTTTGCTCGATAAAGTTCATCTCTCACCTTCATAATACTCTACGATTGCCAAAGGTGGAAGAAAACCAGAGAAAACTTCAAGAAAATTCACTGTGCTACGTTTCTAGAGGCAACACGATGTTTCTGGGAAGCAACACAACATTTCTGGAGGTTGTGCAACGTTTTTGGGTGTTAGTGCCACACTTCTGCCAAAGTGATACGTTTTTGGGTTTCAGTCGCTAATTCAACTTTTCAAGGTTCAAAACAAGTGTGCAAACCTTCTGCGGTGTCCAAAATCAGTAAGTGGACACTTCAAATGCCTTTTTAAAGTCAACTCATCAATGTATGAGTTATATCTCTCCTTAGGGTTTTTCGCCATTACGTTTTAGGGTTTCCCTTTCTTGGGGTGTCTCGCGGGCGTGCGCCCATAGCGGGTGAGTCATGTATAGTGGTTGGGCGAACATGCGGCACGACCGGTCTGAACGACCCAAGTGACCTGTGTTGGCAACATGGAGTTGCGACAAGAATTACAAGTGTTGGGTCGACGTATTGATGAACGGGTAGGCCGACGTGCAGGGGTGACCAAGCCAACCCATGATAAGGTCGAAGGGTCACGACCATTGGAGAAAGTTGGGAACATGACATGGATATATATGAGCAATGGAGTGGGGAGTTAGAATATCTATCAATTGAGTTCGAGATATCGCATACATCGAGAAGGAAATCGGATGAAGGGCGAAGGCAACACCGACGGGCAGAACTTCGTGTAGAATTGGGTTTGTAGGCATTCAGGCAAGGAAAAGTCAGGTCACAGGTCATGCACGGGCATGCATACCATGCACCTGCATTGCGGGAAGATGACCGAACAACAGAACTGTAGAGAGGTGCCAGCATATTGCGGAGAGTCGGGTCAACTGCGGAACGGACGTGCAGGGTGCGAGTGAGTCAGGTAGAACAATATGCATGCAACGCGTGTAGATAGGAACACTCCAGAATGTGTATCATGCATAGAAGGTCTGGTCATGCAACCGATTCAGCGATTCGTGCAACAGGACCACACTGTAGCGCGTTACGTGCATACATGGTCAGTCAATGAACCGGGTCGTGCAGAGCAATGCACCAGTGACCAGGACATGTAAAAAGTGTTGAGAAGGTCAGCACGACAAGAAAAACATGCATAATGATTTTGGAGAGACTAAATTTGGGGTTTCCTTAGTAGAATTATGCAGACAAGTGACAACAAGGTTGTTGCATGACTGTGACATGGTTTTGGGTAAAATATTGGTTAAGTGTGCATGATAAGCCAGTTAGCTGCACAACTTTGTAAAACTTGTACTTTGTAACATATTGTGCATTTGTATTATTAATGGGCAGATTTTATGGGAGTTTCCCCTCCCAAGTATGTATGGGCGTACTTATATGATGATTGATGAAAGTTTAATGTGAAAGATTAAATATTGAAGATAACTTATTTCATTGCATTGTTAAAGAACACTTGTTTGGAAAATTAACGAAGTGTTGAAGTTAGGTGTGGTCCATACACTCTAGTATTGGAAAAAAATAAAAATTGTAATGGTGCCAAACCCGATATACATGGTTGAAAGAGTACCACAAGTATAGGGTCGAGAAAGGTGGTATCAGAGCTTGATTCAGGGTGCGTCGAGTTGCATTGATTATTCAGGAAGCAGGAATACAACGACAGGGCTGTAGTTGGTATTGACGCTTGGACATATATTAGTTGGTCCTAGTGAGACATTAGGAAGTGAAGCAGGGGAAAGACCTTGGTCAAGGCCGAATCTAAATGGGGAAAAATGGCAGTTTTGAGAGATTTTCAAAAGCTTGATGACATGAAAGGTTATTGGAAGGACAATAAGAACCAACACTATGAATCTCTTGTGCAAGAGTGGGAACACTTGGGGCATATTGGAGATGGGATAGTGGAGATGCAAAAATCCTTGAACAACATTCATGGCAGGTTTGTTGAACTTGAAGAACTTGACGATAAGATAAAACATGGTAACCAAAGACTCCAAGAACTCATGGATGAAAGAGTTCGCTTAAGGGAGGAAGGTGCCAAGTTGCAGAACAAAGTCAAGGGACTTGAGGATGAGATCAAGAGGGACTTTCTTGATTGTAAACTCATTGTTATAAAAGAATATGAACTAGCATACATCGATAAACTTGGAGATTTATACCGAATTATGCAGGATGAATTGTAGATGATTGGAGCACTTCAAGTGGAGGAGGTCATCTCTCTCAAATAGGTTAACTTGAGAAGCATATGAAGAAGGAGAAGCTTGATGGAACTCAAGTTAGACCAGGATCAGATTGCTCGAATGAACCGAAAGAAGAGATTGCATACACTAATAGGATTGTCAGGTTGAATCTTAAGCCGAAAGACAACTCTGAAGTGGACTTACTAAAGAAGGTTGTTGAGATAAGATGCAAGACTAAACCAATGGAAGATGAAGGTTCCTTGAAGTTGAGTTTTGTGTAGGTAACCATACATGGAAAGAATTTTACATATTTTTTGGATACAAGAGCTACACATAGTTTCCTTAGCAGAAAGGCAATTTCATCTTTTGGAAATAAGAAGGCTGGAGTGGAGAAAGAGTTGAGTGCTTTCAAAGCAATCAATTATGGTCTGAAAGTTGTGAATGGTATTTTGAAGAACACATAAGTGAGAGTGGGATCATGGTTTAGAAGGTTGGATTTGAGAGTGATTGAGATGGATGATCATGCTATGGTATTAGGACAAGACTTTTTTATTGCAGCACAAGCCATACCGATGGTGAACCGAGATATACTCTTAATTCCAGCTGATGGGAAGACCATGCTCGTTGCTATGACAAGGAAGAGTCACTTGGGATATCAAAAAATGATTGCTTCGATGGTTTTGTATCCAAAGGACCCTGATGTGAGACTTGACTATGTGGAACAAGGGGAACTTGGATGTATGACTCAAACAACAAAGGAGCAATGCATGACTAACCTTGTTGCAAGAGCTATGAAGGAAAAGAAGGATGAAGGTGGAAAGGTAATTCCACTTCTTAGAGAGCCAGTTTGAGACTCCTACCGAGGATCTTCACCATGATAGTGCCGTGGAGAGAGGAGGCCCGAGTGATTCTTCTGATGCAAGCCTAGGGAAGGATTACGCAGGTAGATACCTAGCTGGAATTGTGGACTTTTGCATATATGCCATGGTCATATATGATTTTCAGTTGATAAGGAAGAATTTTGGAAAGCTTGGACGTACTCAGGAGGAGGTTTCTACTGTGCAAGAGTACTTAAGTACCCAACATCAATCTGATACTTGCGTGGATGAGAGTCAGGGAGGAAACTTCCTAGCCCATGCTTTGCACTAGACCTTTGGAGGTGGGTGTGTGCAGTGCCTTGATGGCATAGGAAGGACTGCACCACCCTCACAAAGGGGCCTTTAGGGAAAGGTCCCTCACACATTGATGGATTATGCTTGGATGTATGCGATTGATTAACAACACACGAACATTATCATTATGAACAACATGCTGCAGATGAGATGGAGACTACTTCATGGACCTGAGCATGACTTATTTGTATAAA
The DNA here is from genome assembly GCA_034641835.2 of Pinus albicaulis. Classification (NCBI taxonomy): domain Eukaryota; kingdom Viridiplantae; phylum Streptophyta; class Pinopsida; order Pinales; family Pinaceae; genus Pinus; species Pinus albicaulis. The sequence continues at coordinate 292,676,120 of CM076577.1, read as the reverse complement.
TATGGATGGATTCTCGATCGAGTTGATGATGTGACAGAATGTAGGAGAAACAATTGACGATTGGCATGAGGAGGTGCATTCTCGTGATAAGAGCGTGTGGTTGGACTGATCGCCCGACTAGTTCGAGCCATGAGGGCTAGTAGTGTGTGAATATGTGCTGAGAGATATAACTGAACTATGTTTCAGTTGTGTCAGAGATATGTCTTGGTTACAACCGAGATATGTTGAGTTATGTTGGATTATCTTGATAGGATATTCACAAGATGATATTGACGATACATGATGAGTCAACACGATATATGTTGCAGTGAAAACATGTCGCTTGAGTTGGAGAGATTGAATTTCTACGATGGAGGCAACATGTGGAGATTGCGACGGATGTGGTTGATGATCATGGATTGAGGAGGTCTATCCATACATGCATATGGATTCATGAGCCTTGGTGGTTTGTGCGATGATGGAGCATAGATGGGCAACATGATGGACATTTTGGAGATGTTGGAGCTATCGACACTTTGCAATGATATGGAGTTGTCGAGGTTGAAAACCTTATTTAGAGTGGGGGAGGATGTCAGGCCCACGACTTGAGTCGATGTGCGACTGAGTTGTAGCGGGCATTGGCTAAATCAGGAAAATACGATGACTTGGTGCGATATTCTACAAGGTGTGACGATGTTGGCCGCACATGATGGGCACACCGTGTTAGCGAGCGCCCACCCATTGGGCGAGTCGTGCGACTTGGTAAGCGCGTTGGGTGAGGGCGCTAGGTGGGTGCGCGCCCATAGCAGGTGAGTCGAGTATAATGGCTGGGAGAGTCGGGTGACACGACAGACCCAAAATGACTCGAGTGACTCATGTTGGTAGTGTGGAGTTGCAATGAGAATTACAAGTGTTGGGCCAACATATTAATGAATGAGCATGCCGACGTGCAGGGGTGACCAAGTCGACCCATGATAAGGTCGAAGGGTCATGACCCTTGGAGAAAGTTGGGACCATGACATGGATATATATGAGCAATGGCATGGGGAGTTACAATATCAAATCAACCGAGTTTGGGATATCACAGACAATGAGGCGAAAGTCGAACAAAAGGGCGAAGGGTGAAGGTAGCATCGTCAGGCAGAACTTCGTACAGAATTAGGTTCGTAGGCATTTAGGCAAGGCCGAGTTGGGTCGTAGGTTGTGCACGGGCATGTAGACCATGCACCCACACCATGGGAAAACAACAAAACAACAAAATTGTGGAGAGGCACAGGCAGACTACGGAGAGTTGGGTGAACTGTTGAACGTACGTGTAGGGCGCGAGTGAGTTAGGCAGAGCCCGAAAGGTGTGAAAAACATGCATAATGGGTCACTCCAGAATGTGTATCATGCAGAGAAGGTTGGGTCATGCAACCAGGTCAACGATTCGTGCAACATGGTCACACTGTAGTGCGTTACATGCAGACATGGCCAGTCAGTGACCTGGGTCGTGTAGAGCAATGCACCAGTGACCAAGAGGTGCAAAAAGAGTTGAGTAGGTCAACAAGACAGGCAAAACGTGTAGAGTGCATTTGGAGAGACTAAATTTGGGGTTTCCTTAGAGGAATTGTGTGGACAAGTGAAAACAACGTTGTTGCATGACTGTGGCGCGATTTTGGGTAAAATATTGGTTAAGTGTGCAGGCTAAGCCGTTAGCTGAACAACTTTGTAAAACTTGTACTTTGTAACATATTGCACATTGATATTATTATTGGGCAAACTTTATGAGGGTTGCCCCACCCAAGTATGTATGGGCGTACTTGTGTGATGATTGATGAAAGTTTAATGTGAAAGATTAAATATTGAAGATAACTTATTCCGTTGCATTGTTAAAGAACACTTGTTAGGAAAATTGACTAAGTGTTGAAGTTAGGCGTAGTCCATACACCCTAATATTGGTAAAAATAAAAAGTGTAGTGGTGCCACACCCAATATACGTGGTTGAAAGAGTACCACAAGTATAGGTTTGTGACAATCTCTCTATCCCTCCCTCTCTCTTCCTCTCTCTCAAGTCCTCCCTCTCCCTTTCTCTCCTACCTCTCTCTCTCTTCCCCCATCTCACTCACTCTCTCTCTCCCTCCCCTCCAATCCTCTCATTATCTCCCTCCCCTCCAATCCTATCACTATCTCCCTCCCCCTCTCCTTGTCTCTATCCCCCTTCCATCTTCGTGTCTCCCTCTCTTACCCTTCTCTACCTCTCTCACTCCTCTCCCTCTCTCTCTTCATTCCTTCTCTCCCCTCTCCTTCAATTTATCTCCTCTCTCCCTTGTGACTCCCCCTATCTTTTCACCTCTATCACTTTATGTCTTTATTCTTCCTTCCCATACATATATATATATATAGAGTTAATATATATTAATATATATTATAATATAACAAATTTAATATTGTATTAAACCAAATTTATTAAATGTAATAATATTAATATTATGATATATTAATATGAATATTAAATTTAATAATAATAATAATATTAGTATTTTAATATCAATATTAGGATTTATAATGTTTTTTTTTGCATAGTATTAATAATAATCTGGCCCGTGGTATTTGGCTCATAGGCTTCAACTAAATAAAACTTGGTTTTTGAGTGTTCATAAATATAAAGAGGATTATGAAGTAAATATAACTAGCAATTGCACCATATGTTGCAAAGGAAACGCTGTAAAGCAGTAACATAGGAAAGTGTAGTATAGAAAAAATGCTCTCACATAAATCATGCAAGTAGGAAAGAGTAGTATAGAGGAAATGTTCTCACATGAACAGGGCTATTCAGTTCAACTATATATGTTAATATTATTGTTAGAAAATAAACAGATTTTCAATGGGAAAAAAAGATTACATCAAAACCATAGTAGCTGTAATAATAATTTACATAAGATAATAATACTTGAATAAAAATACCATATTAAAAAATATAAATTCATTTAATTTTAAATTTATTACATATTAAGTTTCTCAAAATAGAATCTTTTCCCAAATAAATTTATCACTTCTGAGATAAATTCCCAAAGGCTATACACATTAAGTTTACACGCAAAATATATAAATTGGACTAATGTACCATACCAAATTAGAAATTGCAACTGAGGGGACAACAAGAATAGTATCGATAAGAAATATTGTGAGAGCGCGTGCAACTGCAACTTAACCATGGAAATAATATGAAGTCAATTCTCTCCCTTGTATCCATTTTGTTATGCAGCTGTCAGCCGTATAATTTCATGAGATTAGTGGTTCAAATGCTATACAATATTAGTGGTTCAAATTCTATAAGTTTATAGAAGACAAATTTTTTTTATCAATATCTATCAATTTTTTTACATGGTATTAAGTTGATTGACTAAAAAACTTGTATTACCATGTATAGATGCATTCTTTGATAAATGATAGTGTTTTTCTTGGAAGCAAACTGATATATCATTTTTTTTTGGGTTTATAAAACATTCTTGTGGATCTAGTTAATTCGCCCAAAAATTTGTCACATTATGATCATTTCCTGAATTCTAGATTTTGTGTTGTGTGTATTGTGATTGGGAACAATGAAGTAAAAGATGGCTGAACTCCATCCATGAATCCTAATCATCAAATCCTAATCATCTCTCCAAAAATCTGAATAATCAAACAACCATGCTAACAACCTGCATAATAAAATAGAAAAAATATTTATTTATTTTTTGTGCTAAAATTCTTTATATTTTTTTTTATATATAAACCATTAACAATGGATACAATCATATTACTGAAGCCCATGTGCACATTAAGCATCTCTAAAAATACATCCCAAACCAAAACAACAAGCAACATCATTAACATATCTGCATTATTGCTATGCCCAAACCCAAATATAAATCTGACATGTCACTGATCTATTATACATAAATACACAAATTTATTTAACCCACCCTGACCAAAATAGTCAAAATATCACAAAGGAAGTTAACCTTAACAAAACATTCCTTAAGAAAATGTACTAAAAAAATTACATTAAGATTTGCAATTGTTAGTGTCCAATCTGATAAAAACACAAATATTACATTAAATATAAAAATTTATATTGATTTTACTGCAAAATATTAATTACCATGTATTAAATTAATAATTATTTAGTGAATTTTCATAAACTAATTTAAATGAGACTCAAGTGATATTCAAAAAAACCAAATAAACAAAAATATTATCATTATTTTAATACATGGTACTTCAAAAATGAAAAACTAACCATTCTGCATTTGAAATTGGAAGTACAGATAAAACATTGTATGGAAAGGGGTATTTTGATTATTCCTTCATCACCTATATTCTTCTCGTTTGGATGCCCATCTATGCCCCTCTCATATGGAGAGAGGAAAAAAGTGGGGAAAATAGTAATCTCCCCAGTCGAGTGTCGCGTCTTTCTGCATACCAATTCGACTTCCATATCCAACGTAACTACAAGGATCATTAGCGTGCTTCTGCTTCTCTTCCAATGGCAGAGAAAAGAACTCTCTCGACACCTCACGTCCGGCCATTAGAAGCTCTGGAGAAACTTCATGGTGGATCACTTGGAAGGATCCCCAGTCTCTGCATGCATCTCAATTTTCTTTTTTTGAATGCATAGATGGATTTAATGCTTTAAAAAAATCCAAGATTTAGATGATAAACTAGAAAACTAAAATGTACAATTACAACAAATTCTTGTCATTTTCTCTTAAAATTGACTAAAAAATATAGTCAAGAACTAAAAATGTATAATTATTTATTATTTAAATATAATATTTTTAATATAAAAATGAATTCAATTTCCAAAAAAACTTTTTAGATTTAAATTGTACAAACTATACAACTTCAACTTACAATTTTAACAACATTACTAAATTTCTCACAAAACTAATAAAAAAAATATACTTAAAAAGTTTTAAGTTATAGCACTTCAACTATGTGCTAAAATTATTTTCAAAAATTCTAACTTTCAAAAATTGAGAAATTTAATTTACTCGATATATTCAAAATACTAAAATTATTTTAAAAAATTCTAACTTTTAAAAATTCCAACTAAGTATGTACTAAAATTATTTTCAAAAATTCTAACTTTCAAAAATTGAGAAATTTAATTTACTGAATATATTCAAAATAATAAAAAAAAAAAAAAAAAAAAAAAAAAAAAAAAAAAAAAAAAAAAAAAAAAAAAAAAAAAAAAAAAAAAAAAAAAAAAGAGAAAAAAAAATAATAAAATTATTTTAAAAAATTCTAACTTTTAAAAATTAAGAAATTTAATTTAAAATATAAATTCAAACTATCTTGATTTTTAATGAAAAGCTATATTCCATTAAATTCAAGTTCACTCCAAGTATCATCACTGATAAGATACTCCCTTTGGATAACAGAAACAAGTCAATACAAATATGTAAATAGTAACTAGTCTAAATGACAAATGACAAATGTATGTATGGAACCCTAGGACTGCTCCAATTTCATGCAGCTGCAATGCGCACGGCAGCTTCATCATGGGTTCACAACAACAGTGTGGCCTCATTCGTGAAGTCCATTCTTAGCCTTCACAGATTGAGAAGATCGGTAACCAGTGTTTCCCGTCAAACGCTACAATCTACAGCAATGGACGCGAGCGAGGAGGATCTCACAACACTATGCAGCCAAGGTCGCCTCAGCGAGGCTCTGGAGACTTTGCATCTCATGGACTCCTAGCGGATTTCCCTAGATTCTTCTGCCTACGAGTCTCTCTTGCAAGCCTGCGTCGACTATAGGGCCCGCTCTATTCTATAGACACTTGAATGAAAAAGTTGGCCGAGTACTCGCACGCCTTTCTTTGCTAATTCTGCCATTACCGATGCCTGTGGCCTCTCTTAAAACCGCGTCTTTGGAACAACCGCGTTTTTGAAAAGAGAAGTCGAATTATAAGTAAGTATCAAAGATAAAGCTGCTCGACAACCAACTTATTAACTGAAAAAATAACAGTATTTAATCGTAAGGTACACAATATTCTAATCGTCTAACATTAACATCAATGATCTATAATGATACACGTAACATTTTAGGAAAATTGTTTTCAAATAAGACGCTTTACAGTGTAAAAATATGTTTTATTTATTTACCATACCTCTAGTTTATTTATATTTTATTTATTTACTATACCTCTTTTATTTACCATGGTATTTGGCACATAGGCTAAGTATATAATTAGATGTTGATTTATAATCCTACTTGATATATTTGTATTTATTTACCATACCTCTTTATACCTCTTTTATATTCATTTATTTACCATACCACTTTTATAAATATGGTATTTGGCCCATGGTATTATAATGGTATTTTGCCCATAGACTTTGCCTAAATAAAACCTCTTTTTTGAATTTATATAAAGAGCCTTATGGAATAATATAAAAAGAGGTTTTATTTATTTACCATACCTTTAGTCTATTTATATTTTTAATTATCTACCATCTACATTTACATTTACATTTACGTTTACATGTTTATGTGAGATATAGCCCCATACATTTTCACGTTATATATAAAAAAATATTCAATGTGAGTTATGAATAAAATATTTTAATACAAATTAATATTGACAATATATTAGTAATAAAATACCATTTTAATTTGTGTGATAAAATGTATATATTATCTATCATTAAAAAATGTATATATGTATATATCATGAAAAAATTAACATTTTATGGTTAAAAATGTTTATTTGGTCATATATACTATATTTAGCATTCAAAAATACAATTTAAACAATGAAAAATAACACATTCTATTTTGCACTCTAAAGAAGTTTGCATGTGAAAAATTTGATCCCTCTTGGCTCATGTTAGATTCCCACTTAAGATGGATCTTACAACAATCTCGTATTTGAGACTAAAAATAGTCTATGAGACTACCAACCTCCTTGTTTTTTTCCTTTTGCAATTCAATCATTTTCTTACTCAAATTGATGATGAGCTGACCCAACCTTCTGATATTCCCCTCACTGAAAAGGCAATGCCACATAATAGATGCTAAAATACTGCCATAACTATCCTTGATGTCTCTGAAAGCATCACATTCCAAAATGAAATGCTTTTTCGATTCCACTACCCCATAAGTGCAAAATGTACACACCCATTCTTCTCAAGCTTCGTTAGGTCTCTTCCTCCATCCCGTTTCACACTGAAGTTGATGCGAGTTAGTTCTTAATTGAGCAATAATAACATTTTCTCTCCATGGAATGTTAGCGCCAATGGAATCTTTTTGTTGGGGATCACAAGCGGGGTTGAAGTCCTGAACATAATACTTCTTCTTTCTACCCAACTCTTTTCCCCATATATGCTTACGAAACTTCTCCATAACAAAATTCTTTAACTCCTTGCTATTCGTAGGGCATGCATTGAGGTAAATATTCCATTTTTGCATCCATTTATTGTTTTGTCTCATCCATGATTTATTTCTTTCATTCATGCCTTCATTGAAGATAACTTTTAGCCATCTACCTCCTCCCATTTGCTCAATTCTTTTTAGATACCTTATAAAACGCACCATAGAAATTGTTTCGATGGGAGCTGCTAGCCCACAATTCACACCCATATAATATCACTGGACAAACTAGGAGTCCAAAAGGCACTTTAATCGTTTTCCAATCCCATAACTCTGCCTCTCTACATCTGTTTTGGAGTGCATACAATGTTTTCCACCCTCCTAAACTTCTCTTCTTTCTGCAATCCTCCCAATTAAGCTTGTTGTTGAAGTCTATCCCAAGGTACTTGTATTCATTTACTTCTTCAAGAATGTTTCCTTCAAAGAAGAACGCATGTTGGCTTTGCTTCCTTTTATTAGGGGAAATCATTATTTTGGTCTTACTGGTATTGACTTGCATCCCCACCACTTTACAAAAATGATCAAGGGCATATAGGTGCATCTGCAATCCATGGGTCAATTTAGCAACTGGTACAAGATCATAAGCATATAGAAGAAGCTTTATCACAAACTCCCCAAACCGAACACCATCCCCACCTTGCAGATTTAGCTACTCTTCCAATTTGTCAATATATAACCCAAAAAGGGTAGGGGATAAAGGGAAAACTTGCTTGACTCCAATGTCGCTTCTAAAACTTTATGAAATGCCTGTTGAAGTTCTAATTTTGACTTTCACCTCTTCATAGAGCCTATGGACAACAACTCTATATTGCAAAGGAATTTCAAGTTCTTCCATTCTACACCATGACTTATCTCGAGGGATCATGTCAAATGCCTTTTCGAAGTCAACAAAGCAGAAAAATACTTCTTCTTTGTCCCCCCAAACCTTTTCAACAATGCGCCTTAGCGTAATACCATGATCTACTGTAGAATGCTTTGGCCTAAAACCAACTTGCCCTTTTGCTCTCTTGTCTTTTACTTCTGCCCACTTATTGATTCTATTTTCTACCATGCCGCTGAAAAGCTTTGCAAGCAAATGATCGATCATAATGGATCTATAGTTGGAAGGGTTATTAATGCCTCCAATTTTAAAAAGGGGTATTGCTAGACTAGTTGTCTAATCCCTTAGGAATCCTTGCCGAATGACGCTGTTGAATATTTCCATGGTGTGTGGTGCCAGAATGTTCATTCCCCACTTTAGATATTCTGCTTTAAGTTCAACCAAGTCTTTTGCATTCCCTGTTTTCAAATTTTTAATCCTTGCCTCCACTTCCTGTAATGTGAAAAGCTTTGTAGTCGTGTTGATCATGGGAGGAGGCTCAACCTCTAATTCTTTTTCATAGAGTTGTCTTGCATAGTCAAACCACTGATTGGTTGTAATATTATTTTCAATTTGCTTCTTCCTTGGTTGAAGTTCATAACAAAAAAGTTTTGGGTTATTCTTACCTAGATATATTAACTTCTTCTCTCTTTGTTGAATGAACTAGTCTTTTTTCCTTTTTAAAATCTGCTTATATAACTTTACATTCATCTTCTCCTCACCTTCCTTTTTTAAGGTTCTCCTTGCCATTTTGCATTCCTCATCGAACCATGCATTCACAGGGAAACAATTTTATTCAGATTTCTTATTTTTTGCTCTTTTGCACTTCTCAAGTGCACCCTAAATTATATTTGTTAACTCATGACTGTTGAGAGGCTTTGGGGACCAATCTCTTACATAAACTTACAAAATCTCTTCCATATTGGGTTGGAGTGCCTATTTTTTTAATTGTATTTAATTTCACCATACCAAAATGTTTACATCACATAACATAATCTTACAACCCAACATAAATTTACAACATCTCTTCCATATTAAATTGGAAAGCTTTTTGGCACCATTATAATTATTAATTATTAATTAAATCAGCTTAAAACTATCTTAATTCGAAGTATCTAAGCAACTAAACATAATGATATTTGATATGCATATGCAAACCCAGCAGTGGAAAAAAATTAATCTTTTTGGAGTTTTAATGGTTTAATACTCCGGTTATTCAAAGTATCTAACCAACCAAACATAATGATATTTGAGATGTATATGCAAACCAAACAGTGAAAAAAATTTAATCTTTTTGGAACTTGTACACGTCGACTTTGTTATTTAATAGTTTAAAACTCGGATTGCCCTTGCCATATATCTGTGAGGAGATTTTAGGGTGGGGTGTGTTACATTGACTGGGTAAGGAGGGCAGCATCATCTGTTTTACAGAAATCAGTGTCATCAGATAGCATCAGAGACTACCATGGTAAGTTAGCACTTAATTTATCAGCCTGTTTATTTTCTTCTCTGCAGCATGCGTTTGTGAAAATGAAGTTTGATGTACTTGTTCATTCTTTCTCTATATTGATGCTATATTGAGTTTTCATTAGAAACGGAGCGCCCTTTCAGTCTGGCCATATTACATTTATTTTTTCAGCACATTGTAATTTTTTGGGCCGCTTATATTCCCCCAGTGGTGATTAGGGTATCATCATAAACTAGGGCTTCCTACTCACTGATAAGTGGATTGACGGTGGATACTGCAGCCTTTCAGGCGTTTTGTCGAGATTGGACGTGTAGCTCTCATTAACTATGGTCCCGACTATGGGAAGCTTGTTGTGATTGTCGATGTTGTCGACCAGAACCGTGTATGTAGTCTTTCTCCTTTCTCGCTTTCTGGCCTTCTCATTCACATTGTAATTCTGTATGCTCTATGTTATTTTCAGTTAAATTTGCCACACCCCACTTTACTTGGAGAAAATTACCAATTATCTAGATGCATCAGTACACTATCTGTTAATGCGAGGCGCATCTCCTTAGCTGGGTATTCTACAATGTTTCTGAAAATAAAAGGAGCTGAGATTTACATTTGTGGAGCCAGAAGTTGAGTTTTTTTAATGAAATGGATTTTGAGCTTTTAACCACCGAATCCTGCTAATCGTTTCCACAAATACGTTAACCCGTTTCTGGTTCCTAAGCATATGCAGTCTCCAGAAACCGTTTTGGAAAGTGCTTAGTGGTTTTTAGTGCTTTACAGATGGACACAACTGGCAGTTACGAGCAATTTGTCATATCGTTTTAAATCTCCAAAATTAAAAAAAAGAAGAAGCCCTACACTAACCCTAAAAGTTCCCAAAAACCCCAACATGTTAGATAAAAGCCATTTCAATGGAAAAACCCTTTATGTTAAGTTCTGATTGTTCACGAGGAGTAAACCAGCAATAACAAGGTTTTTAGGAAGAATTTGCTTCAAAATTTTTATGATGGCCACCAGAGTTCGTTTCTTAGTGTTTCCATATTTCGTGGGGCTTCCAATGTAGATTACCCCAAAGTTTCTGATAGTTCTGAACCCTTGCCATGCTCCTGGAAATTCGTTCCACGTCATTTCCCGTTTATTGTATCTGATACTCGTGGACCTAGGCGTAATACGCCTTTACCGATGACATTTGACATTTGTTACCGACTTCATTTGCTTTAGCTAGTGCATTTTTGTTTGCCTTGCAGCCGAAATGTACCTTTTCATAACTAAAGGTTGCAATGTCACTTATTAGTGAAAGAAGTTTACTTTTCGTGGCATAAGGCCTCCCATATTATCCCAAAAGTATAATAACATGTATAAATAACATTTTGCTAAGAATTTTGTGAGAAATTACATTGGCAACTGCCATTGAACATAAAGAGGCATATTAAGGCATATTAGCACATAGGAGGGGCATTGGGTTGGTGAAAACGGGGTAGTGTTATCCCCACTTGGTTTTGATTGCTCAAAAAAGTAATAAGTGTAATTTTTCTGGGAATTGTTGAGCTATTATGGTCATTAAGCTTGGTTGAGTGGTAACACACCAAAAATGTGTAAATAATGCATCGCCTCTTGATTGTTGGTGGATACTTGACACTTAATACAAAGGAAGCTTTTTGAGATTTATAAAAAGCATATCAAATGTTTCATTAATTTGCAAAAAGTCTTCAAACAAAAAGAAAGGGACAATACATATTTAAAATCCCCATTAAAGCTTAACCAAAGGGCACGATGAAAACAATAATAATTGCCTCGAGAAGCACACAAATAGATAGCATTATTCTAATAGCTTAGTAGAGTGTGGTAGTAGTAGTGTTTTTGATCTCATCTTTTGGTTTGGGCGAGGAAGATGGTGGAGGTGGCTCATCAACTACTAATGGCCCCCAATTTTCACCTTCATTTTTCTCTTCTTTGTTGGGCCCCTAAAAATTTGTTTGAGAGGGGGGGATCACATCACCTTGCTGTCAAGTGAAGGATGTGTTGCCAATTGCAAGGGCAACTCTACTTATGCTCCCTGTTGATTTTTCAAGTGCAATAGATACAAACACTAATTTCTGAACATTGATAATTACTTTTAATGATGTAGATATTTTTTTAGCACTTCCACTTTATCATTAAGCAATTACACTTCAAAAATTTAACCATAAATGTGTTGAAGAATATAACTATGGTTGGTCTTCATAATCCTTGATGTATTTATAATAGTATGTAAAAAAAACACGAAAGAAATTAAAATTTTGAGTAAGAAGAAAGAAAATTAAAAGAAAGGAAATCAACAAAACCACCTAATTTTAAGATCCTTGAAAATAGCTCACACTCAAGTAAATAACATATTTACCATAAGTTACTACCCACCATAATTTAATCAAGTATTTCCGTAAAAGATGGGATAAGAAACAAGATGTAAATAAATATACTTACCGGGAGTTATTGCCCACCATTATTTACATGTTCTTCAACACTTCAACAAATATGAGTAAAAATGTAAATGTGCAAACTTACTAGAGACATGTTTCTTGGGTATCTTGAGTACAAAATACACTCAAAACTTTTCATTTTATACATTCTCTTATCACTCACATATCTCTCTCTTACACACATGATCTCACATATTATAAGTTTTCAAAATTGTGATCTCTGCTTTCCTTTCATGGTTATTGGTTGAATTTTTGAAGTGTGATTACTTGATGAAGATAAGAAAATTGTAATATATATTCACAAATAATTGCCATAGTTCAGAAATAGTGCTTGTATCCATTGCACTCTTTTTTTTTACAACATGGTATTAGTCTTTAGAGCTTTGGTGAAGCAAGGAAGTTGCAGATCACATCTAAGCCTATGCAAGTAAATGAGCTGATCTCTGTCTGCCAGCAAAGCTAAAGATCTAGGCACCTTAGATTAGGGTTTAGATCCAATATAGACAAGTTATTTTTGTTCCAAAAGTTATGGCCTCAAAATCTAGAATGGTGATAATAAGGGGCCAACTTATAGTTACTTGTGGTCTTGTGATATGTCTAGGATACAAGTTCACAAGAAGGCATGACATTGGTCAATGCACTAAAGAAGTCTCTATGCTTGAGATATATGAGTAAGCAACTCAGTAGAAAGCACTAATCTGAATTGCTAGCTTTAGGAGCAAATAATATAGATCAAGGTCAATCCCCTAAATCAATCTTTGCTAGAGTCCGAGAAACCTCAGGAATGAGACCGAACATCTGTGCATCTGTGTTGATGGATCCTGTGAAGCTGCAAGGATTCCCAGATTCAATTTGAGTTTGGGCTTGGTTATAATGAATGAGCAAGTCACCCCGTATGGCAGAGGTCAAGTATATTACAACTGGATTCACACATTAAGAAGGAGTATGGCTTCAAAGGCTAATTGTAGGATGGTATGATGACAAATGAAAGGTGCAGTAAAGCTCGAGTAAATCTCCACTAATGAGTAGATAACCGTTATTATGTCAAAACCTCTTTCTAGAGGGAGTTTATGCACCTTCAAGACAAAATTGGGCTTGTAGAAATTGCCTCCCTCGTTGAGAGGAAGCAAGGTTGATGATTGCATTGTGGATATGGTTTTTCCTTGTGTCAAGTACCGTGACCAAAATAAGGGAAGGTAAACCTGTGTCAAGAACTGTAACCATAATTAGGGAGAATGTTCCAGTAGAGGCTAGTTGGTGTTTCTTAACATCTTGCTCGGATCTCTGAGAGAGCTGCTCAGATCTCTATTTAGAGAGAGTTGCTTGAATATCTGAGAGAGTTGCTTGGATCTCTGAGAGAGCTGCTTGGATCTCTGAGAGAGTTGCTTAGATCTCTATTTAGAGAGGGGTGCTCAGATCTATAAGAGAGTTGCTCGGATCTATGAGAGAACTGCACAGATCTCTGTTTAGAGGGAGCATGTTTTGGCATTTTGCCTGGGTTGAGGCCGTTTGGAGTTTCGCCTGGACTATGTGCATTAGTCGTGTGACAGTGAACAAGGACTAGTTTGGATACCTTTAGGTTGAGGCGCCGATTGGATCATGGTGACTAGTAGATATTGATGTTGTACTATAAGTACTTAGTGGATGCCATGATTGTTATAGATCAAGAGGGTTAACTTGGATGATTGTGATGTTGGTGTTTATGATATTAATGATGATGCTAATCTTAATCTTGAATCAAGTCCCTTAATCTCATTAGGATCCGAAATGATGTCACTCTGAAAATGCTAGCAAAGTCATCCTTTTGTGAAGTTCTAGAAGGCATCAAGAAAATGTCACAGTTTGGACTGAAATATCAGCTTGATGTATCTTTATGAACCTCATGACCAGTACATGTCTAAAGGAAGAACTGATGCTACACAATGTTGAATTTGTCATGGGAATTCAGATCTACAAGAAGAACCATAAAGTTAATGATTTAGAGTAGTGAGACCTCTATTATGCAAGTTGTGGATTAGATCACAACTACACAAGGAAAATTTGTGACCTTTGCTCAGATTGAAGTATTGAACATACACTTTCTTTGAAAAATGTTACTATGTCATAAACCCTACATTGCAGTTGATTGCTTAAAGTATATTTTCGAATAAAGTCTGCTTATAGTAAAAAAAAACGATGAATTATCTCTTAAGAATTATGATGATATATTTGGAAATAGTGGGAGAAGTTATCATTAGATTACTTGAGCCCAAAATATCAAGTTGTTGAATTGAAGAAGCATATCAATCAGCCTGGCATAATCTAAAGATGATTCCTTTAAGGTCACTTAGTTGGCTCAAATATCTTGAGTCAAAAGGAAAGGCTGGGCCCCTCTTCAAGCTTAGAAGTTCTAAGGCTTTCTTGATAAAGTCATTTGCAAACCTTGCACTATGACATGTCAAGAACAAAAATGACTAAAGACATTGAAGGTTTTATTGCAGAGAAAGTATTGATGCCGGGAAAGATATCTTTGATCTACTGTTTAAGAATGATGAAGTTATTCTTTGTACATTGAAATGAGGGCCAAGCTCTTATGAACAAAATACTACTGTGTTAATTATTTAGAGAAAACAGATCATCATTGGATTCTCTTTATTGATTGTAAACAATGTTGGATATGTGAAAGGGCATGTTGACTCTAGGATTTTGATGTTTGACTATGAAATTGAAAATCTAGGGTTTGTAAACTTTAATAAGCAACAAAGTTTTGAATTGGTCGTTTCCGCTGAAGATAAAAATCTTAGTTCATGCAAGGAAGATAAGACATCATGATGACATTGTGGATGAAGCTGATGCAAGAAGGCCAAGATCAAGAGGGAGCTAACATTATTCTCAAATTTTTTTCTTCCATGGCCTCCTAGTGAGGATTGCAAGTACATATTGAAGGTTTCCAATGGCTTTGGCAATAGAGGGAGAAGAAGTGGAAGAACGAAGCAAAGCTTGTGAGAAAAGGATCTGTCCCAGAATCGAGATTTGAAAATTTGAGCTTAAGAGGGAGCAGACAAATAAGCAAATTTGAAATATGCCTGTTTGTGACTAGATATGAGAGAATAGAAGATTCTTTGAGCAAGAGGGAGATCATGTTTTTGCTCCAATTGTCAAGACTTTGAAGAAGTCTCATAATTTAAGAAGGCCCTTAAGGATTCATGTGGAACAACTATGATATGCTGTATCAAAGAAGGGGCAGATAGAAAAATTTATGTTAGCGTCAGAGGGAGCTCGAAATGATCAAAATAGAATGTCTTAGATTAAGAGGGAGCTGGCCACTGAATGTGATCTTGAATTAATGAAGCCTGATGAAATCTTCTTTGCAAAAGTTTGATGATGATAGGAAATTGATTGGTTCTTTAATGAACTTGGTTTGAATATTTTCTTTGTAGTGAATACATTAAATCAGATGAAGCCAAAGTATGATCACTTAATACTCTTATGGTATTGGTAATTATTGTTTGAAGTATGTGGCAAGCAAAGATCTTAGGTTGTTGAGATACTTTGACTCTGATTGGCTTGAAAGTACTATCGTTGGAAATAGTACATTTGGCGGAGGTTTTTGATTGGGCTCAACAATGGTTTCTTGGATGAGCAGGAAATCGATTTTCGTGGAAATTAGTACTGTTGATGCTGAATATACAACAACATATGCAGTTTGTTGTGAAGCAGTTTAGCTTCGGAAATTGTTGCTTGCCAGAATGTTTGAGTAGGTGTTGGAATCAGCCATGATATTTTGTGACAGTCAAAGCTGCATGGCAGGTTGAAGCAAATTGGTATCAAGTACCACTACATTCATGACATGGTGCAGAAGGGAGCATTAAAGCTTCACTACATCCAATGATGAGCAGACGATTAACATTCTCACAAAGCCTTTGTCTTGGGCGAAGTTTGTATTCTTTAGAGACAAGCTTGGACTAATGGAGAACTCCTCTATCAATGAGAAGGAGCATTGATGTGACATCAACAGGGGCATGGCTTGAACTGTTGGTAACAACAAGAGCTTGGCTCAGACTGTTGATGGGTGGACAATAGGGGTATGGCTCGGATTTTTGGTGACAATGAGAGCATGACTTGGACTGTTGGTGAGATAGCATGAGGGGCAAACATTCTTGAAAGGAATGGTCTCCGAGGCCCGAACACTCGTGGAGTGGGTGCCTCTTCAACATCATGGCCTAGAGAGAGGCCTTTAGATTTGGGACATGGGTTTACCTAGGGTTTCACCATGGGGGATGGCAACCTTGAACTAGTCAGAGTACCATGAGGTAGGACACCCATCGAATCATGGTGTACTAGTTGAATAAGTACCATTGGGTAGGAGAGCTAACCTGGGTTGTGGTACATATTGATGATGATGCTGATGTTGGTCAAGGGTATTGACCTAGATAAAGATGCTATCGATGAGATTTACCTTTCTTCTTAGAAAGATCATGTATATAGAAAACATCTAGATAGTCATTATGAATACCTCCCTAGATAAGAAGGAGTGTTGAAGAATGTAGCTATGGTCAGTCTTCATAATCCTTGATATATTTATAATAATATGTAAAAAAACAAGAAAGAAAATTAAATTTTTAAATTTAGAAGAAAGAAAATTAAAAGAAAGGAAATCAACAAAACCACCTAAAATTAAGATCCTTGAAATTAGTTCATACTCACATAAATAACATATTTATCATCACTTATAAGTTACTACCCACCATAATTTAAGCAAATATTTGCGTAAAATATGGGATAAGGAACAAGGTGTAAATAAATATACTTATTAGGAGTTACTGCCCACCATTATTTACGTGTTCTTCAACACTTTAACAATAAAAATGTAAATGTGCAGACTTACTAGAATTTAATTTACAAAGAGACGTGATCTAATTTACCAAGAGACATGTCTCGTGGGTATCTTGAGTATAAAATACTCTTGAAACTTTTCATTTTATACATTCACTTATCACTCATATATCTCTCTCTCTTACACGTGATCTCACATATCCTAAGTCTTCAACATTGTGATCTCTACTTTCCTTTCATGGTTATTGGTTGAATTTTTTAAGTGTGATTTCTTGATGAAGATAAAAGAACTATAATTTATATTCACAAGTAATTGTCATAGTTTAGAAATAGTGCTTGTATCCATTGCACTATATTTTTTCAACAAAATGCACAAGGACAATAGAGATCACAATGGACAAAGTCAACACAAGATTCACCATGGGAAAATCCACTTGGGGGAAAAGCCTGACCACTTTTCCTTAAGAGAAATTCTTCAGTTCGATAAGAGATATACCTAATGCTGCTAGTCAACTATGATCTTCAAACTGACCGACAATGTTATGGTCAAACTTGGTGAAACAACCCTCTTGTCAAGTCAATCTTCTACCCAACAAACTCACCCATGTCTGATCAACTTAGGCCAAATTTCGGCCTCCCAAAAACTAGGCATTTCTGCTTAGAAACTACTACCCACAAGTTCGCCTGCTGCCCAAAATATGCCCAGAAAGTCACACATGCAAAGTCAAAGAGAGAGAGATGCTTGAGATGATTTGGTCCTTCTTCGTCCTTCTTTGCCCTTCTTCTTCGCTTGGATGCCCATAATATATCTTATTCTGTGAGAGATCGAATGGTGCTTTATGGAGGAGGTCGAGTGATTTATATATAGTGTTCTGGCTGGCTTGAATGGGTGACTCTTCACTAGGGGCGACTTGACTTGAAGGAGGGTCGACTTGACAAGTTTGAGAGCCAAAAATTCAAAATTCAAAATTTTCTCTTTGGAAACTGACATGAAGAACATGTCTTATATTAATCATTATATACATCAATTGCTAAAATATTAATTATGAAGACCAACCATAGCTACAAATTCAACACTCCTTTCAAACACTTGCGTAAACTTGTCGTGGGGCTTAAGATGACTTGACCTTTGTTTGGACACTTGTGAAGGCACAACTAGACATAATTTAGAGGGTTTGAATGGGATGTGGCTCATTTTGTAGCGGGCCTTGTCTCAGTTGTCCAATTGTTGTCTTGAATACTCAAAATCTAAAGAATACTTCTCCACTCACGCTTGCATTTGTAATTAAATATTGACCAATAATGGAGATCTTGCCAATCCTTGACAATGTAATGTTTGGCTCCTTCTATTTAAAACAAAACGTGATAAATAAAATTTATGTTAAGCCACATTAACATCACTATTCTAGAGCCTTTTGTCCCTTTACAAAGCAACCTAAGGGTTGTGTTTGTGCATATTGCTTGCAATATTTTCTACCCATTTCCACACAACTTGAGATTTATGTAAAAACTAAAATGTATGCTTGGGTGACTTGGTGTTACCATAAAAAATACACATAGATCAAGACAACCTTATATGTCAAGGATTCATAGCTAAATTCCCCAAACTGACTTAGCGCAAGACTTGTTTGGTTAAAGGGTCAAAGTTATCTTGTGAGGCATGACTTGGGAAAAACTCAGGGTGATTTGGCAATTGTAATAAATAAAAAAGATAATAAATACATGTAATTTCAAGAAAAAATATGTATTTTGCATTGAAATGATATGAAAGTTTGCATTGTATAAAATGCAAAAAAGAACACATTTGGATATCCAAAATTGTAAAAATATGTACACGAGATATAAAAAAATGCAATCAACCATGGCACAAAGCAAAATTAAAAAATTGTTAAATCTTGACCATGTATTAAGATTAATAATGAGTAGAAGAGGCCTTGGCTTTGGTGTTAATGATATGCTCCAAACAAGTCAGTACCTCCTCAAGGATGATGGCTTTGGGTCCTGATGGCCAACAAGATGTTGAATGATCCAATTAGATGTTGGATTAACATCTTCCATCTCAATTGCTGTGGAATTGTGTTGTTTGAAGTGTTAAATGAAATAGTTTAGAATATACAATTTGGTTTTGAACTTTGAATCATTGAACCAAATAAAAACTATACTAAAGCAAACGATTTGGCAATGAGAACAACCCTTGAAGGGTCATGTCTCAACTGTACAATTAGTACCATGGCGCTTATGACTAAGGCAACAGTTTCATACACACTTCTGCTATGAGCTTTGATTCAATATTTAAAGAACCTTCAGGAACAATGATTGTTGATGACACAAATTGTTATTTGGTTCTACGACTCTCTTCCACATAATTGATTTATTTTCCTTCACATCTCCCAAAATCTTGTGGCCTTGTAATTATTACCTTTATTATTTTTCTTAAAGGGATCCTTTGACTGAAATCCTCGTTACTATGTGTTGAATTTTATTGGTCTTAGTAATGGCATGTGATGCTCTTTTATTTGCTCATGCCATGTTTGATGTGTATCTTATTTGTTGGGGTTCTGGGGCTTCTTCCTCTTTTCTTGAGTCTAGTGCACTAATCTATTTGAGGGATATTGGTTTGAGAAGTAGTTATTATCTAGAAGGTTTTTTTTGTAGGATGGTTTGGCGTGAATCTTTGATGACTATTCACGTGTGTAGTTTGTTTTACACCTTGTGTGACAATCCTAATGTAAGGTTGGTCCAACATTGCTTGTGAAGGGAGAATTAAAGTTTGAGAGTTAGAGGTGAAGCTGGTACATTCAGACATCTCGTAGGTTGGTTGAGACTCTAGAGCCCCCAAAGCTCATGGAGTTGGTGGGTTGGCTAATTAGGATAGCGGAAGGTTGGGTCCAAGATCTAGTTGAAACTTGGCTAGTTACATCAAGAGTAGTAAGGTGCATCTATAACCTAGGTAAATGTTTCACTTTCATAATATTAAGAAACTAAATTTTAAAAATTTGAAGTTTATAAAAATAAAAAATAAAAAATAAAAAAAACTTGTCCATGATGATAAAACCTAAAAAAGGGACCATAACGCCGATAAAACTCTACAATAAAATAAATAGAGATAGATCCATCGTAACCCCAGATCTTTGTATGTTCGTTTAAGGTGAGTCTTGGAGGAATGTTTATTTTCATAGTTTCTTTTACAACTCGAGTGACAAATAGTATTGTAGGGTTGGTGCGACATTTCTTGCGAATGGAAAATTAAAGTTTGAGAGTTAGAGGTGAAGCTGGTAAATTACCATATCCCATAGGTTGGTTGAGGTTGTGGAGTCCCCAAAGGCCCCATGGAGTTGGTGGGTTTGGTCCAAGATTTAGTTGGACCTTGGCTAGTTGTTTGAGAGTAGCAAAGTGCATCTACAACGTAGGTAGGTGTGTCACTTTTGTAACATTAGTAAGCTAAATTGAAAACAAATTGAAGTCTATAAAAATAAAATATAAAAAATGTTGTCCATGCTAATAAAAACTAAAAAAAGAACCATAACAATTATAAAACTCTTATGATAAAATAAAGAAACATAGATCTATCTTAAGATCAAATCTTTGTAGGTTGGTTTGGGGTGATCCTTTTAGGAATGATCATGTTTGTAGTTTGTTTTACGACTTGAGTGACAATCTTAGTGCAGGGTTGTTGCAACACTGCTCATGAAGGGATAATTAATGTTTGAGAGTTAGAGGTGAAGCTAGTACATTGTAACATTCCCATAGGTTGGTTGAGGTTGTGGAGCCCATGAAATTGGTGAGTTGGCTAACAATGATAATGAAAGGTTGGGTCCAAGTTTTAGTGTTGGACCTTGGCTAGTTGTATCAAGAGTAGCAAGGTGCATCTACAACCTAGGTAGATGGTGCCACCTTTATAATATTAAAAAACTAAATTGAAAAAAAAATTAAGTCTATAAAAATTAAAAATTAAAAATATCTATCAATGATAATAAAACTGAAAATGCCATAACAATTATAAAATTTAATGACAAAAAAATATATAGATCCATCTCAACCTCGAATCTTTTAATCATTGAGATAATTATGTCTTTGTTTCTTTTGATTCCTCTTGGTGCTTATTAATTTTGGGGTTAAGATGGATCTATGCTAGTTGGCATGGGTTGAGGGATATCACTAGTAAGAATCCCATGAGGGCTAGATTGGGAGGAGGTAAGGAATGAGGCATCCCTACATGTTGAGGTGTAGATACTAGAAACTAAGAAATAAGGGCAAGTTGTCGTCACTAGTGGTTGGGGAAGGCAAGGATCTTGGAAGTTTTCTTGGTTAGTTTCATTTGCCACATTATGACCATTTGTTTATGTTGAAGATCTATGTCTAGATTGGGGTTGGAGATAAGAATTTAATCATGTGGAGAGGTGAATACTTGGGTTGGTTGGGATATGGTGCTTGATGTTGGATGGGAGGATCTTTTGAGATGTTTAGGCCTTGAGAGTATTAAGGTTCAACACCTTGGAGTAATGCTGATCGATGGGGGATAGGTTTGGCATGAGCTAATAAATATTTAGGTATATTGACAAGAGAAGTAAAACATGGATTATCCATGTTGGATAGGTAGAAACCTAAGGTGGCAACCCTACTTTGGAAAGTAGTTAGAGAGAATGTTGAGGAGATGGAAAAGGAACCTTTGATTAAGAGAGAGAGAGAGCTTTTCCCAAGGGGAAAATGGCAACCCTTGAATATGAAGTAAATGGTCGAGGGGAAGTTCCTAGTTAAGATGCCAAAATATAGGCTACATTCGATAAATGACATAAATAAGGGCAACTTTTCCCAAGAGGAATAAGTTTGAAAGAAGTGTAGATAAGAACATCCCTTCTCTATGAAGGGAACATTTGAAGGGAACTCCACACTAGGTAATCGATAAAGATAGCAACAACTTTTCCTAAGAACAATTTTGAAAGAAGAAAGATGTTGTTTTACCAACGCAATCCAGACTAGTATAATTTTTCAAATTTGGTGACTACTTCTAGTGATGCAATAGACATCTTTAGGGCATTCAATTTGACTTTTAGAGCAGTTACACATGAAAAACTACAACAATATTACACATGAAAAACTATAACAATTAACAATACAAAGGAGAGGAGATCACAATAAATAAATGAGACAAGAGACACCAAAAATCAGGCTAGCGGCCAGGGCAAAACCCACAAAGGGAAAACCCCACCAATCTTTCCTTGTGTGAGAGAGTTTAATTCATCAATTTGTACATCAGTCATAATAGCATGTCATTCACAATGATCTTCAACAAAACATATAAACAAGACTGACCATCATGGTAGCTCAATTCAACTTTCCAATTCTGTCCACAAGACTTCCTTTCAATTCTGTCCATAAGAGGTCTGCATAGTCTCCAAGAGGTCAGAACATCGACCTCATTTTTAGCCTCAAATTAATCTTAGTAGAAGGTACCATAGACCTTCGTCTTATCCATAGAGAGTAGCTTCAATCCTTTGCAGACCTTTGCATAAGTGTAGAAGTGCTGCGGAACTTTTGTATGAGTCATAGAGCAGCTCACATAAACCACAAAATGGTGCCACAGAGAAGGCTTGCATAAACCACATAATAGTGTCACAGAGGAGGCTCACATAAACCACATAATAGTGTTATAGAGAAGGCTTGCATAACCACATAATAATGTCACATAGAAGGCTTGTGTAACCACGTAATAGTGTTATAGAGAAGGCTTGCATAACCACATAATAATGTCACATAGAAGGCTTGTGTAACCACATAATAGAGTCACAGAGAAGGTTCACATAACCACATAATAGTGTCACAAAGAAGGCTCGCATAACCACAAAAAAGTGCCACAGGCTCGCAATGTTTCACAACAAATAATGAACCTCAGATCCACACAAAACAAAGACATAAGAAATGATCCAAATCTACCCAAAAATGAGAGCGAATAGGCCCAATATATACTTATTCTTCCATGCGAAAAGACATGTCTTTTGGGTAGGCCAACATGATATAGGAGGGGTTGATTTGAGCAAATTTAGGCCGGCTTGGTCAACACATAAATTCATAATTTCTCCTTCGTTTTGCCAATGAAAATACCGACCGAAGCTACCAAACTTTCAACACTCTCTCTTAGCTAGGGAGGTACTTTTCGTTCTCTCTCAAGTTCAATCTCCCTGACCAATCCATAGGTCTCACAACCACAACCTAAGGGAGAGATCAAAAGTCTCATCATAAGGAAAGATACATAGCATCATGGCATCCAAGTCAGTGCCCAACTGACCAATGAGGCCAAACCAGTCATTTATACAGGGTACATCTCCTTGACCACAAACAAGGTCTCTCGACCCACAGGCTAAGGAAGGAATCCCTATCTCAATCCCCGACTATATAGTCTCATGGTCCACGACCTAAGGGAGAGAACACATCCTTCCCGACCAAACCATAGGTCTCCCGACCACAGCCTAAGGAAGGGAACTTCAATCTCCCCGACCAAACCGTAGGTCTCCTGGTCAACACCTAAGGGAGAGATCACAAATTCAGTGTCCCCATCCAAACTCATTGGTCTCCTGGTAAAAACCCAAGGGATCACTTCAGGTCTCTGAACCAAACTCCCTGACCATATAGGTCTCCCATTCCATGACTTAAGGGCGTATCTGTTGAAATGTGTAATTAGGTTCGACCTTCATAATGTCTAATGTAATCATGATTTTATGTACTTGATGAAAAGATAAAAACAAATTTTATTATTATTATTCTTAAGCATGCGTTTCATGCTCAAGTTTATTTTATTTGTAGGTCAAACACCCATTGACTGCTTCTAGGTTTTGTCATTGAGTCATTGTAATATGTATAAGACCCATTTGGGCATCATGTATCAAGTCAAAGAAATTTATTTGAGTCATAAAAGACACTCGAAGACAAGTAAACCTTGCTACCACAAGTTGGCGTACATGAGAGATCAAGTTGGCTTCATGGAGGCAATTCGTACTCCTAGGAAGCCTATATATAAGAGGCATTTGACCTCATTTGAAGAACACATCCAAGACATACAAAGAAGCAAGAGAAGAAGTTTGATCCTAAAAAGAAGAAGTCCTAAGGCAAATGAAGTTTAAGAAGGAAGCTAGAGTCAAAGTTTTTGGGTCTCTCTCTCTCTCTCATGTGCAACGGAATTTTGAAGTTGTCGTGGTCGAAATTGCTGGGATCGAAGTTGCCAGAGAAGCTGCTGGGGTTGAAGTTGCTGAAGGAGTTGCTGGGGTCGAAGTTGTTAGAGAAGTTGCTGGAAGGTTGAAGTTTGTTGCGGTAAGCTATGTAAGGAAAGCTCATCAAGAAGGAAGGTTGACTTGGTCTTGGAGGGGTTCTTTTTCAAGGGTCTTAGGTCTTGGAATCCATCATCTGAATATTCTATAAGAAGAAAAGAATTTTTGTGGGTTTTCTTCTCATGAAGGAGAGGTTTTGGCCCTGGCTAGTAGCCTACATGTTGTGTACTCTTGTCTCATTGATCGTTATTGTTTGGTAGCTGTATTATGATAAAGAACATAATAATAATCAAGTGAAAGATGAAGCTAATAACAAGTACATCAAGTTAAGTAAAAAAACATCACAATCAATTATTAAAGTAAGAGAAATCACCTTATCTAGTTGCCCCTAGATTTCTCAACATGGTATCAGAGCTAAGGTGACAAGAAGAAGAAGAAGAGGCAGCTTGAAGCTCATCCAATCAAAGAAGGATATATAAGGGTCAAATTTTAAAATAAATGCATCAAGCAAATCAAGTCATCAAGGAGAGCTAAAGGTATCAAGGAGGACTAGTCTACATATCATCTTGAAGGAAGAACTCTTGACCTAAAAAAAAACCTCACCTCCAAGGAAGAAGGAACTGAAGCATCTTAAGAAGACTCCATCCAAAGGAAGAATACATCATCATCAAAGGAATCAAGGTAATCTCCCTCATCTCGGATCTTATCTTAAGCAATCTTTGAAGACACCTCTCATCATCTATAAGAAGAAGTATTGTCAACAACAAAGGAGTAATGGAAGTCAACAAGAAGACATCCATTGGAAGATATCTAAGGAGGTATCTTCATTTCATTAAGTAAGTATTTTATATTTATGTCTGAATCTACTGTCAAAATGACTTCATTCTGCAAGAAGAGCAACAAACTTGTTGGATCATCAAACTACCTTGCATGGAAGAAAAGGATAGATTTGATCCTAATAGAAAATGAAGTCATTGAACATGTCAAGGGTTCATTTTCCAAACCTTCTCATGATCAAGCTCAAGCACTATCGAAGTATATGAAAGGAGAAGTAAGGGCTCAAAGGATCCTCATAAAATGAATAAAGGATTCACTCATCCCATATGTATCAAAGTTGGATACATCAAAATAAATATATGATAAGTTGGTGGAACTATCTCTGTAAACATTGTTGGAGAAATAATATCTATAAGAACCGAAATATACCAGATGAAGGTAGCGAGAGAAGGAGTAGCTCCATATCTCATGAAAGTATCTCAAATTAGAGATCAACGACAAGATCTAAGAGAAGTTACGTTTGATCGAGAAATGACCACTATCGTACTCAATGCACTACCAAATGAATAGGGTAGCTTTGTATCAAGTATTTATGGAAAGAAGGAAGCCACTCCATTCAGTGAACTTTGGTCATTATGCAAGATTGAAGATACTAGATTAAAGGTGAAGAACAAAGTTGGGTCAAATGAAGTCTCGAAAAAGATTTCAAAAGAAGATCGACATGTCAAAGATCCAATTCTACAGGTGTAATGAATATGGGCATTTCAAAAGGAATTGTCCTAGACTCAAGAAGGACAACAAGAAGAGAAAAGAAAGAAATGTAGCCCATGTCACCGAAGAAGTAGAAGAACCTGAAAAGAAGTCGTCAAAAAAGGAGGAAGTAAAAGACCTCTACTATGATTGAAATGACATTATATGCTTAGTTCTTTTCAGTTTGTAGAAGATAACAGTCATGATAGAAAGGAACACAAGTATGATAGGATACATTATAGAAAAGGTAGAGATGACATCATCATGGAGGCATGGAAGGATAACCGAAGTAGAAGCTCATATGGTTGAAACTGCCAGCATAATAGAAAGGAAGTAACTCATAACATCATCATTAACATCATAGAAGGTCAACCGAAGTAGCAGTCTATGTGGTGGGAGAAAGTCATCTAGCAAAATAGAAGATAAAGAGATCATCTTGAATCATCATTAGAAAAGAAACATTTGCAGAATAAGGATCATTAAAGATCCTCCGTTGGAATCTTTGTTAAAAGGTTCACCTTTACTTAGAAGAAGCAATTGTCTTGCAGATAGCCTACATTCCACCTTGTATGGAGTCCACAGTTTGGAAGGATGATGGTATGATGACAAAGATGTGCAATACGCCAAGTTGATTGAAGTACTTTCATCTTCAAGGAAGGAAAGGAAGCTGCTCGAAGGAATTCTAGATGGCCACATGAAGGAAGAGGTATGTATATATATTTGGTAATTGATAGAGTCATGTCATTATATGGTTGCAAATAGAATGGGCAGAATGCTCTATCTCCTAAGCATGATGAAGAAAACTCTTCCATTAGAAAGATACATGAAGGCATGTAGACAGTATGCCTTGAACTCTTCCACTTATTGACAAGATGAAATATGACCTCATGGAAAATGTGAGGAGGTTGGAAACTATGGTTCCTATGATGAAGGAACTATGTATGGAAGATCTTGCGGAAGCAATATGCGAAAAGGATGAAAGAAGAGTTCGTGAAAGATGTATCTATAGTCACGTAAGATAAGATAAGTGATCAACATCTGATGACAGTTAGAAGGATTGGCTATGACATCTCTATGGAGAAGGTATGCAGACCCTGCTGTGTATGCTAGAAAAGAAGTACCTTGGTAATGAATATCTTGGAGATGGATTCATATAGTATGTGAAAGGATGTTGATGTTACAGGAAGCTGATGTCATGATGAAATGCCATCTTAAAGAGGTAATGTTGATTTAATGTTCATTTTGATTTTTGAAAAAACATTTGGTTGGGTTGAAACAGGGCTACTGAAAGAGGGTTGTAGAAAGTCACCTACAACTAGTACTCATGACATTGGATGGAAGATCCTAAACGAAACATGACTTAAAGAGGTAGCTTTATGAAGGATAGCTAGATGTGGACTAGAAGGTCACTTCCCGATAAAGAGAAGGATGACATGACTATTGGTCCAACAACACTATGAAGGGAAGTGATGAAGAATATGGCCGATGGCCTACAAAGAAGTTCTAAGAAGAAGAAAGCTCCATGATGAAGAAGTTAAAGTTCATGACATGATGCCAAAAGGAGGAGCCCTACAAGCAACTAATAGTACCATGATCTCCACTGAAGAGCAGATAACTACTGTGGGTAACAAGTCCCTAGTTAAGAGGGAGCTTGGGAATATTCCTTTTATAGGAATAAGTAGATCCTCCCTAGTTGAGAGGGAGAGATAGACACATCATTCTTTTCTTCAAGTTATGAAGAAGAATGGAGGATTGGGTGAGCATCTGAGATTCTGATACTCTTTGAGGATGTGCTAGGGCATCCAATAGGTAAGAGTAGTCAAAGAGGAAATTCCTTGAGGATGTGTTAATCCAAGACAGGAATGGTCCTAGAAGGACATACCTTGTGAACATTCGTATGGGGCATGTGCCTTGAGAGAGAACGATGAAGGTGTCTATAAATCATTGGTTGCTCTAATCTTGTGGAGAGATAGAGCTATTAGTCAAGGCCTTGCTATGTGACAATGTTGGTTGATATGATGAGATGCACTGATATAAATTGATATGATAGCTTATGAGATGACTTACCAATCCGACTCTTCTCATGAGAATTCTTCAGTATGAGAATGTCCAAGTACCTTGTATGGATTATGAATACCTCCCTAGTTAAAAGGGAGTGTTGAAATGTCTAACTAGGTTCGATCTTCATAATGTCTAATGTAATCATGATTCTATGTACTTGATATATATATATATATATATATATATATATATATATATATATATTATTTTTAAGCATGGGTTTCATGCTCAAGGTTATTTATTTGTAGGTCAAGCCCCTTCAGTGCTTCTAGGTTTTGTCATTGAGTCAAAGAAGTCAATTGAGTCATTGTCATATGTATAAGACCCATTTGGGCATCATGTATCAAGTCAAAGAAATTTATTTGAGTCATAAAAGATCCTCCAAGACAAGTCAACCTTGCTACCACAAGTCGACCTGCATGAGAGATCAAGTCGGCCTCATGGAGGCAATTCATACTCCGGGAAGCCTATATATGAGGCATTCAGCCTCATTTGATGAACACATTCAAGACATACAAAGAAGCAAGAGAAGAAGTTCGATCCTAAAAAGAAGAAGTCCTAAAGGAAGCAAAGTTCAAGAAGGAAGCTAGAGTTGAAGTTTTTGGGTCTCTCTCTCTCTCTCTCTCTCTCATGTGCAACAAAATTATGAAGTTGTTGGGGTTGAAATTGCTGGAGAAGTTGCTAGGGTCAAAGTTGCTGTGGTCGAAGTTGCTGGGATCGAAGTTGCTGGGGTCGAAGTTGAAGAAGTTGTTGGGGTCGAAGTTGTTGAAGGTCAAAGATTGTTGCTATAAGTTGTGTAAGGAAAGGTCATCAATAAGGAAGGTTGACTTGTTCTTGGAGGGGTCTTTGTCAAGGGTCTTAGGTCTTGGAATTCGTCATCTGAACATTCTATAAGAAGAGAAGAATTCTTGGGGGTTTTCATCTCAAGAGGAGAGGTTTTGGCCTTGGCTAGCGGCCTACATTTTGTGTCATCTTGTCTCATTGATCTTTATTGTTTGGTTGCTGTTTGATGTTAAAAAACACAATAATAATCAAGTGAAAGAAGAATCTAATAACAAGTACATCAAGTTAACTAAAAGAACATCACAAGCAATTATCAAAGTAAGAGAAATCACCTTATATAGCTGCAGCTAGATTTCTCAATAGTATCCATGAAAATCTTCTAAACCATAACCTTGGTCTCCCAACCAATGCTTAAGGAAGATTTTTATGATGCTATCCAATCAATGCTCTCTCTCCAAGAGGAATTCTTAGCCATTCCATGCTTCTTAGGGAAACAAACATCAACAACCTGCTAAACAACATAAAAGTATACTAAGGTTGAATCTAGTAGAAAATAAGTGGCTTCCACATAAGCAGACATCAACAACTTGCTTAATAGCAGAAAAATATACCTTTGTCCAATCCAACACAAGAACAAATAGATCAACAAACAACTTCCAAAGCCAAAATCAACTACATTTCCAGCTTCAATTGTGCTAAATTTAATAGAAACATCCATGCCGTTCAGGCCAATACATCCAGTCCAAATAGAGTTAGCAATTCGATGCATCGGGTGGTTCAATGGGCCACTCAGAGGGATTCAACAAATCAACCGCAAAGTCTCATAGCTTCTTCAAATTTTCCTTAGGCAATTGTCGACGAACTCATAGTCCATTATGACACAACTTCAACAAGGATTTCACTAGGCTCGTGCCATACTTTCAATCTTACAGTTCTTCAATCAACTCTTATATTGAAGAGGTCCTCAACCCTTATCATAGCAGAAAAATCATAGGCTCATCTTTTGCAGATTTGGATCAACGTCATTCTTCAAGACATCTAGCCAACTTCATCTTGGAAGACACAACTGATTTCTTTTCTTCATAGATCAAAATATGCTCCAATCAGGCTGATCTTGTCTGCTCCGTCTGAGTCTAAACCGCATCCAACCACGAGTCTTCTTGTCACTTTGTTCTTCCATCTTTTCAACGATTGCCACAACCTTGACATGCTTCATGAATCATTTTGTACCTGCAATCCTTAGTAGGAGGCCATGGAAGAACAAATAAAACCAAGCAAGATATACAAAAACAAGAGACTCAAACTGAAATAATAATAGAAACAATCAAGAAAGTACTTATCTCTAGAGAGTGTGTCATCTCTCTCTTGATCTTAACTTTCTTAGATCTAGTCAACCTCATCCACATTATCAAGGAGTTAACCTCGGTCACATCATCAAGGAGTTGACCTTGTCCACATCATCATCAATGAGTCCACATAATCCACATTGTTAGGGTTTTTTCTTTTCAAGTAGACGTAATCAATTTTAGGGTTTGGTCTTTAAGCCCTAGGTTTTAAACCTTGCAAATTAACCTCATCATCAAGATGTCAAATCTTCTAGAAGCTAGGGTTCCTTTATTTAAGCGGAAGCAATCAATCCATAAGCCCTAGCCTCAGCCTAGGCTTTCATTTCCAACCCCTTTTGACTTGTTAGGGTTTGCAATCTGATTAGCTAGGGTTTTGACTTCAAACCCTAATAATTCTTCAAGTTCAATCTAGGGTTTACAAACCCTAGATGAGTAACATTTATCTTCATCCTTCTCACTTTTTTGATATCAGTATCCTTGCATTCTTTTTTTAGCTTCATCATTTTCAAAATCAGCAATCCTAGGGTTTCACAAACCCTAGGGATTTCTTGTTCAAACCCTTACTAGGGTTTTTCAAGCCCAAAACATTCCAACAACCAGGTCCAAGCCTTTTACAAAAAAATATTTATGCAACCACTTAATGCTGTCAAGAGAAAGACTTTGGTCTTCATGGCTTGAAAAAGAGGCTTACAGAAGTGTTATCTTTCAGGTTTTGGCAGAGTTCAATAAGGTGACTTTGCATCCTTTTGTTCAAGATTTCAAAGCATGATTCCTTCTAGTTCCTCAGTTAATTAGTCTGTACTTCGGCCTTCTTCAACTGTACTTTATTCTTGAGAGATAATCATCAAAAAGGGATTAATAATTCACGACCATGTCTTATACAACCTTCATTAAGTTCTGGAATGGTATTCTATTATCAAATGACTACACTTCTTCCAAGACATGGTACTTCAAGCTTATTGGAATCAGTCCAAATCACTCATATTTGGATGAGAGTGCAACAGTTACAGTCTTTGAGACATAATATTAGAGCCAAAGAAAATAATGATGCAAAACTCAGGCCCACATTCAGTCCTACCTGACAGAGGATAGGAGTTTATTCTAGACAATAGATACACATGTCTTGCATCCAAGGAGGCATTAAAATCTCAGCCATCATTATCATGTCAAGGTAACTTTTGTGTAACTTATCAACAATATTTTCCATGAGGGCTATCAATTAAACAAATTATGAGAGGACTTCATCATACCTGAAGTTCTAAAAATTATTGACGAGCCTTGCAAGTTTTAAAAGACACTCATTCCTTTCATGCTAGACCTGTACTTGATCTCCAAAACAAGACAATAATACATACCTTGATTTTTATGTTCCAGTCCTCCAAACTTCAGAATTCACAAGAATGACTTGTTCAAATTAGGAACCTTGCAAAGATTTTCTGCCTGTCATGCATCCTCAGATTTTGTCCCAAGACTTCACATTGTATGCAAAGTTCCACAGGGTGATGTAGATCACAGACCTGCAATGTTCCATAGAGAGTACATTGCATGGTTCCACATGAAGCCTCAGATGATACTTGCACTTGTTAGAGATTCGGACTTGAAGCTTTCATAAGATGGTCCAGTCTTGACTCCTTTGGATCTGTCACAGAGATAATTCATATCTTATTTCAGAGAGAGACCTTGGACAAGGCAGATAGAACTTGATCTCTTTTCTTCAGTTTTAGGACTTGTAAATGCCACAAAGTTTGGCTGCTTTAGTAGCTCTCATAACCATAGAACAGAGCTTCCAGAACTACGCTTCATCAAGGGAGTTAAGGATCTCTGATTACTTCTTATAATGACCATAGATTTGAATTTTGGACTATTTGCTTTCGGATTTTTTTCACAAAGGTGTTGGACTTATTTCACAGAAATAATAATCTCGGGCTAGATACTTTTCCACAGAGATGCTTCAATTAGTTTAATCCACAGAGGTGAGGAATATTGGACTTCTACAGTGAATGATTCAGTCTCCTTGTAGATTTTTTTTGATTAACCACAGTTTTGACTTCACAGAGATATAGAAGTCTTGCAATTTACGCTTTCAAGGTTATTTCTTTGATCTCAACAACCTTGAGGCAGTGGCCTTAGCCTTTTAGGTCTTCTTGAATACGAGTCTTTTTACACCAGACTTCTTTTTATTCCATACTATGACTTCTGTGGCATAGTATGCATTCTGATGCTGAGATAGAGCGCATGTTTCGGTCCTCCAAGAGAACTTATCTTGGTGATAAACTTCTGTGATATAATGCACATTTGATGGCTGAGACAGAGGATGTATCTCTGTTGTATATCTCTGTGACAGTACGAGTTCTCAGGCAGACTTGGAGTACGTTTTGTGACCTTGTTTCAGAGCCTCTGTGGACAGAATGATGGAGGGCTCACTCGGTCTTTGGAAGTTGGTTGACTTTGATGTATCTCTTGTTTCATTGATTCTCTAAGGAAAAGGTTGGCTGGGTTTTTCTCAGGGTAAAACTTTGTGTTCTTTGTGTGGCTGTCTCTTTATGATTCTACTTGCTAAATGGTTGATGTCTTCTGTATAATTATTGAATGATGTAATTAATGAATGTGAATGCAAATAGATCATAATCATCAAAGATAATTATCAGTTAAGAAGGCTATGTAAAAACTCAACACTCTCTTTGCTCTTTGTGCTTGAATAAATTGGCTTAGGTTGAACTCTGCATAATCAAGCCCATTGTAAGCACATGACATTAATCAAATTTTGGTTATACAGATGCTTGTGAGACAGATAAAAGCATACTATCCAAGCTATTCAATAATCTGTTAAGCAAAACGTAACAACTAAACTATCATACTAATTTAGTAATGGATCGACAAGCTTAATTAATTGGAAATTGACATGATGGGGAAAGGATTTGTAAATGAAAGTGAGGTGAGGTTTATTTCCCTTTTATGGATACACGATGTTATCTTGGCAGCTTTTGCTTGCTTGTGGCGGGGAACATCACACTTAACCCCTTATTTAAAAATTCTTGTCAATTAACACTGTTTTTAAAGCCGTAGTCCATCTGTTATATGTTTTGGATATTTTCCAGGCATATTTTCTGGTCGAACTCTCCACAATCTGAGTGCCCTTGGGGTTTTTCAGGGTGCTGAATCCATGTGTGCAATCAAGAACACATTTTAAACAACAAAAGACTTTGACGAAAAATTGTTTTGCCAGATTCTTGCCAAAAACTCCAAAGCGTATAATAGTTGGACAACGCCATTTTTTAATGACTCTAGTAAAAACTAGCAGCCCTGACCAAGAAGCCAAGTATGGCTTGTGACCAGTGGATTTATAGGTAATTGGACATGAGGAATGTGATTCTATGCTTAGATTTTGCCCTACTATCATCGGATGTTTGGGTTTGCCTCAGGACAACTCTCTTGCATGCAACATTCAATAAAACAGACCCCACAATTAAAAATGCATTTCATTGATGATTGAAGTTTAACCAGTGCTGTCAATGAGATGT
This sequence comes from Pinus albicaulis, assembly GCA_034641835.2. Classification (NCBI taxonomy): domain Eukaryota; kingdom Viridiplantae; phylum Streptophyta; class Pinopsida; order Pinales; family Pinaceae; genus Pinus; species Pinus albicaulis. The sequence goes on along the minus strand of CM076577.1, from coordinate 292,642,648 downwards.
CACGGCCTTTGTGAGTGATCACATCTGGTCTGCATTGTCACAAACATCCATATTGTTTCGAGTTTGTCTTTTATGAGTTGCATATCATCTGTGAGTCCTCTGAAAGCCATATTCAAGGAAGTTAAGCAGTGAAAAAAATGCTGATGATAATTTTGTTTCCAAAGCTTCATAGGTTCAACATAAACCACTCTGACTTTACTCTTGTGCAAAATACGATTCTTAACGTTGCCCAGCTTTTCATAAAATAGTAATCCTGACAGTATTAGTCTTGCCAGCTCTTGCGGGTGCATAAACAAGTATATTTACAGTGTTATGATATGTGGCTGGTAGCTCGAACTTTGGATATGATTTTATATTTGTATCCTTCAAAAACAGTGAGCAGCGCTGTCAATGGTTGCTTTCTCAATAGGTTTTTACTAGGCAATTTTTTTGGTAATTTGCAAATTGTCATCACCTGGACCTTTTTCAGTTATCAACTTGAGAAGGACCACCCAACTAAGTATACATCTTATTAACTTTGCCGTACCTGAAATATCCTGGGGTTCATTGAAAGAAGAAATTGGAAGAAATCTTATCCTTTCGGGTGTCAGGATGATATCAATCATCATTTAAGTAATCTAATGCTTTTGCAATGGGATAACCACTTTCAATATTTCCTTATGCTGAATCGCTGGTTTTTCCCCTTCCACATGGAGTTCCTCCTCAAGGCCGCTTCTTGATACAAAGTTATAAACAAAAGGGTGTTTGTTGCAATGTACATAGTAGCCAATACAAAGGAATTAGACAATAATTGCTGTGAGCAATACTTAGCCAATGATACTGTTGATACCAGAGCATGCTAATACAAAGGATGAGACGATAATTGCTGTGAGCAATACTTCAGCAATGATACTGGTGACACCAGAGCATTCTTCTTGCTTATGCCCAAAACCAGCTATAAGGCTTCATGAAGTTTTGTTTATTCCTGCAAATACCTTTCTGTCTGGGAAACTATAGGAAATTTTAACTTGAAAATTCACTTGTTTAAAGTGTTGTCACGAAGGGGACTTGCAAGGTAATCAATTGCATGTTTTGATTCTGCGAATGTTGTAATTACATGAACAAAAATATCACATGCTCTCATGCCCTGGCCATCTTCATCAACACCATGCCATATGCACCAGTACTCCCACAAATAAAGCACTATGTTTATTCCTCTTTCTCCACTTCACTGGCAACCACAGGGGCAACATTTTGTACAGGATCTGCTATTCATAGCCAGGTTATTTTGGCACTCTTTGAAAGTTGTTTTGGCATTGCTAGGAAGAGTTAAAGCACAGGAGACCACTCATAAAGAAAGAGCAAATCCAAATCTTTACTTAGAAATACATGAAGCCAAGCACTGGACTCAAGGATGGGAATGGAAAATGCAGTTAAACTGATTTTTTTTTTTTAAGTCCTTAAGGCTATTTCTTGGTGTCTTAAGCAGTTTGGTCATAGCCTATTTCTGCCTTGAAATTTGATAAATCAGTTTAGGCACCAGGCCAATAGTAGAGGCTTTTATATCCAATTTGAAACCAAAAAAGCTGATATCATGGCAATAACTGACAATGCCATACAATCCCTGAGAACCACGAAGCCTCAAAACCTCTGGTATCTTCTTTCATAATGATTTAATTTAATATGCCATAATCATTGCTTACTTCATTACCATAAGCATCTGCAGTTATGTAATTGTATATACATCTCTTCATTTTGTTATCTATTGTGTGCTGTGTTATTTCTGGCTTTTATTTTTCATTCAAATGGTTGTCCCCACGATTCTACTTGGATGTTATGATATTTAATTTCTGTGTTTGTTGTATGCTTTCAATCACCCCACTTTGCATTTAATTTTGTTTACACAGTGTTTGGTTATTGACAACAAGCAGCAAAGACACAACAATCTGAGTATGCAGCATCCAAATAGAATCCTGGAGAGAGTTAATAAAATAAAATTGGTTTTAGTGCATGAAAGGCTGTTCAACGGAATAGAATGAAATATCTGGACCTTTGTTACCCAGTTTACGGGGCAGATACTAGGATACTCGAACCTGAGCTGTATTTTCAAAACAAGTTTCAGTCGAGAAATGGGTTCTTCTCAGGACGAAGTCAGGATTTTAGGATAGAGTCTTGATGAACCTGCATTCCTTTCATTGGTCATGACAAATCTGTAATGAAACCTGAGAGTATGCCTAGAAAAGAGGGGAAAACATGTGAAGATATTTCAAACCTAAACATCAGTCCTACAATACATTTCCATACATGTACATGCTCAAAATTTTGTGTGCACACATTGTTATGGACCTGTGTGAAATAGTGACATCATATATTAATTAATGTAATTACATAATGTTTATTCCAATGTTGCACGACTCATAGTCATATAAGACTCGTCCGGCTATTGACTAGTCGACTCGTATAAGACTCGGGAACGACCCGTATAAAACTCGTATAAGACTCATGAAAATGCAAAAAAACCTTAAAATATGGTAAATTTTAAGCACAAAAAGAAACTAATGACAATTCCAATCCTTATAAGTTATAAAAACCACAATATATGCAATAATTCATAACATCATCTCATATCTATAAAAGTACAACATAACATATTCGATTTTTGTAAGCAAAACATTTAGATACTGAATAAGAAAAGGAATCATGATTTCATAATTAAAATAAAAAATGTCAGCAAGTTTAAAATTCAAATACATATGTCATAAATGAAAAATGATTGTCTCATAACAATCTTGAGTCTCATCGCTCATGGATGACCATGCCTACAGTAAGCCCTCGTGGTGCTCATGCTAACATCGAAAGGCTGAAGCAATTGTGAGGTAGGTGTATTTGGAGTCTGCATTTGAGATGACAAACTAGGGAGATCCTCAGTCTCTTCATCAAGCCAACTCAAATCAAGGGACTCCTCCTCTACAACCCAATCGGACTCTAAATCAATAGTATCCAATAAAATTGGATCTGTATCCTTTGGTTGCACTTGTTTTGTGAGCATTCAAAGGTTGTAGTAGATGAAAACCAACTTCTCCAACCTCCCATGCTCCAACATGTTTCTCTTTTTGTTGTGGATGAGCTCAAACACTGACCAATTGTGCTTACAAGAAGAAGCACTACAGGGTTCACTCAGCACTCTGATGGCGAATTCTTGTAATTGTGGTGCCTCAGTGCCATAATCTATTCACCAATGAGCTGTAAAAAAGTAACAACAAAGATTATCAGTTTGCAATGCCAAACATATAAAAGAGAACTAGCAAAATTACAAGCTAAGTTCTAACAATTTTCGCTTACAAGGCATTTTTTTGTCCTTGAGACGTTGGCTTGAGCTGAATCCAAACATTCCAGATGCTTCCTTGTACATATCTTGTTGTATGTCGATTTTGTCTTGAATATCTTGATTCGAGAACATCTTCTCAATGCATATCATGATACCTCTCGTCACCTCGGGATCTCTTTGAATGTTAGACCCCTCATTATAGAATAAGCTCGGATTGAGATATGGCCCTGTTGCATGCAATGGTGAATGTAGTTGCCTGCCCCACCTGGAATCAATAGTTTGCCATATAGAGAGATATTTAGATTCATTTCCCTTATAGAAATTCTTGATGGCCTCTTTGGTCCTGTCCATGCCCTCATAAATAAATCCCATTGTAGGTTTCTCTCCATCCATCAATCTCAAGACTTTCACAAGGAGCTCAGTGAAGCTGACAATCTCAGTGACTTTGTCCCACAAACTATCACCAAAGACAAATGCTTTCACAGACAATGCTTTTGGTTTTGTGCTATCTTTCCAAAATACCCATTGCTGGCTACAAAACATTCTTCTCAAAGCTTGGTACTCACACAAAATGCTTTGAAGGGAAAGAAAGTTTGTAGCAAACCGTGAGACTGCTGGGCTTAGCTCACCCTGTGTGAATTGCCTCATAAGGTTCAACACACAAGCATGATTGCAAATATACTTGGCAATTTCTTTGCATTCTTGCACAACATCTTGCACCCAGTCCAACTTTCCAATGTCCTCTAGTATCAAGTCTATGCAATGGGCAACACATGGAGTCCAAAAAATGGTGGGATATTTGGCACAAAGCAACTTTCCAACTGCCACGTAATTTGTTGCATTGTCCGTGATTACTTGGACAACATTTGCAACCCCAACTTCCTCCACCACATCAACCAACAATGTAAAAATCAAATGTGCATCTTTTACATTTGCAAATGCATCAATGGATTTTAGGAACATGGTTCCTTTAGGGCAAGCTACAACGAAATTTATTATTGTTCTATCCCTTTGATCTGTCCACCCATCAGACATAATTATACAACCTGTAAATTTCCATGAGCTTTTAATGCTCTCCAATTGTTCCTTGACACACTCAAGCTCCTCATCTAGCTCTTTCCCTCTAAGTGCATTATAAGATATGCTCTCCAATTGTTCCTTGACACACTCAAGCTCCTCATCTAGCTCTTTCCCTCTAAGTGCATTATAAGATGGGGCTTTGTATCTAGGGCCAACACTTGCAATGGCATCCACTATGGGCTGATAAAAACATGATTTCGCATAGTTGAATGAAAAACTGTTATGGTACCAAAACCTCCTTCCTGCCATATCTGCCTCCTTTCTCTTATTTTCATTAAAACTATCCAAGGTTGGTTGAGATCCTGGAGTTGTATGAGGAGTGAAGAAAGAATAGGTTATACTCCTATTTGCCACAACATTTGAAGAGGAGTTACCAATACCTGGATTTGAATCTGTGTTTCACTTTGAGATGAAGATCTACGTATACCAACAAACTCATCCTTCCTTTTTGCCCTCTTAGAACTTTCTTCTTTAATGGCTTCCAAAGTAGTAGCCATTTCAATAGTGACTTCATCAGGGCAATTTTGACAACATCCCACACAATTCCCAAGAATTCTAGCTAGGTGGTATTTTAGCTTGTTTATGCCTGCATGCATTGTGGCATTGCAATAATTGCATTTGACATGGTGGTCATTACCGGCAACGATTCGTTGACCATGTGCCCGTGTTGGATCATGAGACTTTCTAGAATCCTTTGGTGGCATGGTGACGACATCTGGAAGAAAAGAATTAATTTTTTAAAATTTAATTGATATTTTTTTGGGCCCTGTGGCTGAGTTTCTCAACCACACAGGGTTCGTGTAGTTGAGAAACTCCTATGTGGTTGAGAAACTAAGCCACACAACAACCTTGTGTGGCTGAGTTCTTAGCCACACAACGACCTTGTGTGGTTGAAAAACTTAGCCACAGGGACCTGCGGGCTGAGGAGGCAATCCTCCTCAACCCAAAAGAATTGCAAATAAAAAAAAAAAATTGTTATATATATATATATATATATATATTTTTTTTAAATTGAATACAAAAAAATTTAAAAAATTTACATGGAAAACAGTGAAACAAGGTTCATGAAGCCTACCTGACGCTGGGTCTGATTTGATGAAGCTTCCTTTAGCCTCCTCCAAGAGCTCCTTCACTGTGCAATGGAGTCACTCAACACTCATATAAATGAGCCAAACACTCAAATTACAAGTGAATGACAAATGGAAGGGAGAGAGGTGCTTATAAAGCATTTTCTTGCCTCTAATTTCCCTTAACCTCCACTTCATTTTCCAAAAAAGAAAGAAAAATAAAAAAATTTGCATTCTGAGGTTCAACAAGTCTTATAGGGGTTTGATTTAGGTCTTATGCTAAACCCACAGGTCTTATACGAGTATACGGGTCTTGTGCGAGTTTACTTGAGTAAGGGTCTTAAGCATGGGTTCTATGAGTGTGACTCGGCTCGCTATAGAACCTGCCAAGACCTACAAGTACTCGCGGGTCTTATGCGGGTGGTGCTTCACTGGTTTATTCAAGGTTATTTTATGTTTTGTCATTTGACTGATCAATGGGCCTTGAAGTCCTGTAGTGGCTATGCAGTGTAGGTTCTTTAGGCCTTGCAGGTACAAAAAACAAATATGTTGTTGGCCCATAGGGGTCATGCCATGCCTGTCCAATCTTTATAAGCACAGTGGGATGGAGTGTTTGAGCTAGAAGGTTTGTATATCATTGCAATAATCTTTGTGCCTTTTGAGCATGCACCGTTGGTAATTAGTGCCCTTTGGCAATGTCACATGGTTTGGGTTCGGGTTTGGGTTCGAGTTTGATTTCGACAATGATTAGGTGCGGTTTGAGTTCGAATTTTTTGACGACGTTCGCCATTAGGTTCGTGTGTGTGTGTGTGTGTGTATATAAAATGAATTATAAGATAAAATAGTAAGAAATCAACTTCAGTAAACATTAAAAATGCTATCACGGACCTGGAAACTATAGGATAAATTACAAGCTTTAGTTGTGACATGAAGTTATGAGTTTTGATCTATGGACCTAGTCAATGACTATGAGGTTCCATGAGGTTCGCCGAACCTCAAAGTTTTTTCAAGGTTCGCCAAAATTCAAACCTCATGGTTAAAGTTCGACAGACCTTGTGACATAGCCCTTTGGGCCCAGAAAATTCATTGGGCCTAGAAAAAAATATTGTGACAGTGGTCTTATACGGCTCATGCTATGCGAGTTATAAATTTGATTCGATAGAGTCATGGGCCCTATATGAACAAATGGACAGATATAGATGTGTAATAATATGTCTATATATATGCCTATTCAACATACACAGATACAAATACCAGATATGAACTTGCACGTACAGCCACAAATCTACATATATTTATGATCACACATACACTAATATATATATATATATATATATATATATATATATATATATATAAACACTAGAATGGTTATAGTTGCATTAGTGTGTGCCACAATAACAAACCCATGAACCAAAATTTTAAAATGTTGGATTTGATATGAAACAAGGTAAAAAATATGAAGTTACCTACAAAGGTTGGAACTGTTGCAAATTTTGGGGCTTTGTTCTTATGATAAGTTTGTTTAGGCATGAAGTTCACGTGCAATTTAAACAGGATGTGAACCTTTTCGTTCCCTTTCGAAATATTAGAAACCTCATTACAACAAACAAAACCGGATACAAATTTTGAAAAACTTAAGTTTGATTGTTGTGTGGAACTTCATTCATTTGATAAACGAGTCATCGCATCGTAAATTGTTTGGACCTTCTCTTTTGTTGATATCGAGAAGGGGAGAGTTTGGACTTCTTTGCGTAAATGAAGTAGGGTGCAAGATATACACTTAAATTTATCAAATAAAAATAAAAGAGAATTGGAAATATTCTCTTATTTCAAGGGAGTGGAAGGTGTGACCTCATTTCTACTGTTTAATGAAACTTGATGTGAAGTATATGAACTTTTCCTTCAGGTTTGGCACTCTTGGAAAGTGAAGGGTCTGTTGTTTTGATAGATCGAAATGGGTATAAAGTCTATAACATTTTATTTGACAAATGAAAATGTCTTAGGCACAGCTTGCAGAAAGCACGGACGTTTCTCTTAATAATAAATAGAATTTGAGCTTTTTCCGTTTTCTTTATTGTTGGTTACCGAAATCGGTGAATGACTATCTATTCGGTGGCGACTTTTTCACCTAGGTGGGATTCAGATGAAAAAAATGTTTGCTAAACGTTATATGTTTTATGCAGGCCTTGGTTGATGCACCTAAGATGGTGAGATGCCAAATGAACTTTAAGAGGCTCTCACTAACTGATATCAAAATTGATATTCCTAGAGTACCAAAGAAGAAAGTTTTGATTGAGGCCATGGAAACTGCAGGTATCGTTAGTTTTACCATGCAGACCTATTTTACTGAAATCCTTTGTGTTTACCTGGATCCTGGAAGTGGGATGATAAACTGTGCTGATATGAATTTAACTAACAGAAGTTCAAAAGAGGTGGGAGAATAGTTCATGGGGTCGGAAATTGATTGTGCAAAAACGAAGAGCTGAATTGAATGATTTTGAGCGATTTAAAATCATGCTGGCTAAGATTAAGGTTTGTTCTTGGTTTCTTGTTATGTCTTTACCGGCTTCAAGAATGATAACCAGCTTTTCAAAACTAGAGTCAGATGTCTGCGTTGTTTGTGCTGTTTAAAAATTGAGCTATTAAACAGTGAATTTTATTTTGTTAATTTTCATGCTATCTCAAACCATATCTTATATTGAATGCAGAGGGGGGTACTCATCAGGCGTGAACTTTCGAAGCTGAAGAAGGAGAACCCTGTCTGACAATGCTTTTGGAACTATCGACTGTTTTAGTAATTTTACTTTTCAGAGACTGCAGCAAATATGAGTTTAGATGATGTGGGTTTTTGGTCAATTTAAGTTTATTTCATTATATTGTTATTTTGATAAGCATTTTTTATTTAAAAAGGATTTGTTGGTAGTTCTGTTTGGTTAGATCAAGCGTGTCATCTTGAGAAAAAGCCTTGAATCATCAAGCAGGCATGGCTGACATCTGACATTTTTTAATCAAAGGTCAGAAAATATGATATCTGGCTATTTTAGTCCTTTTGTGGTAGTAAATAATATTATAATTAGCTTGTAATTTTTCAATTTTGGGTCAGAATGCCTTTTTACCGCCATGCTTTTTACCCATATTATAGCTCCAGTGGTAAATCCTTAACATCTTCGAGAAAGTTGGATTATATATAGTTTGTTTATCTTTTCTTAGATATGAATACTTCACTCTAAAACTGGACATCCTCACTACAATATCCTCACTACAATATCTAGATATGAATACTTCACTCTAAAACTAGATATCCTCACTACAATCTCTAAATATTTTCTTGGACTTCAATAATATTTCTCCATATGTATTTCGAAGATGAACCATTCTGGCTCTTGAATATAAATTCAAAGATCAAACGATTCTGGTTCTTAGCATAAATTTTTGGCCGAGTTCTCGTCCCCATAATAATACTAGTAATAAAAATAATATAGTTTCAAAGTTATACTTTGATATTAAATTGATGTATGAGATTCTTGTATTTGTGATGTATGAGATTCTTCTATTTGTGGGACAAGGCATGCTCTAATTTTAAGGTTATATTTCAATATTAATTTGATGCATGAGATTCTTTTATTTGTGTATGGGATTCTTTTATTGGTTGGACAAGACATGCCCTTTGTGCTGCAATTTGATTATTTGAGTATATAATGGGTGTACATATCTATTCTCTTCTAAATTCGAAGATGTAATTTTATATAAAAAAATAAAAAAACATGTAATTTTATATGAAAAAATAAATATAATGGGTGTACATATCTATTCTCTTCTAAATTCGAACATGTAATTTTATATAAAAAAGTAAAAAACACATGTTCCTAACAAATAGATTCATTCATATTAATCTTAATAAAAGATTCTCATATTAGTCTTGATAAAAAGGTTCACTCATATTAATCTTCATGTTTTCATACTTTTTTGATATTCTCCTTTAAATTCAAACATGTGATTTTATAGGACAACATAAAAGAACTTGCTCTTAACGAATAGATTCACTTAGATAAGTTAAGTCCAAGCATAAGCTCTTTATAAATCTTTGTAATATATATATATATATATATATATATATATTATTTATTTATTTTTAATGTTCATGTTTTATCAGTGCACTTCACACTTTTTGATATTCTCCTTTAAATTCAAACATGTGATTTTATATTCAAACATGTGATTTTATATGACAACATAAAAGAACTTGCTCTTAACAAATAGATTCACTTAGATAGCTTAAGTCCAAGCATAAGCTCTTTATAAATCTTTGTAATTTATATATGTTTTTTAATTTATTAAAACCATTTATTTATCATCCTGTTCTTAATATGTTGAGAACATGGGCAGTGGTGCGGTTTATAAATCTTTGTAATTTATATGTGTTTTTTAATTTATTAAAACCATTTATTTATCATCCTGTTCTTAATATGTTTAGAACATGGGCAGTGGTGCGGTTTAGCTCATTAACATAGATGTAAGTTCGATGTTTTGTAATTGACTGTAAATTCTTTGTTTAGCATCATATACTTAGCATATGTAATTATGTGCACGAAATTATTTTTTATAGTTCATTTTATTGAATACCGTTGGATTCTTTTATGGGATTGTTGCGTTTTGTTGCTCCTGCCACTGAAGAGTTAGTTTAGTAGTTGTTGCTCTTCCCACTGAAGAGTTAGTTTAGTAGTTTTTGTTTTGTATTTTTTTTGTTTCCAAATAAATTTTCCAGAATATTATTTTGCTTTTTTCAAACGATTTCCCCAAAACATTATTGATATAATTGCCATTAAAGAGTGAGTGAGTTTACTTTATTAATTTTTTTTTTTTTTTCAAATAATTTCCTCAAAATATTATAGATCTGCTGACACTAATTTTTTTCAAATAATTTCCTTAAAATATTATTGATCATATTATTGATCTGTTTTAGTTGGTTGATTTGTTGTGTTTTCTTTTATTAAATGATCTCAAAATATTATTGATTATACTGAGTTAGTTTAGTTTGTTGATTTGTTGTTTTTTCTTTTATTAAATGGTTTCAAAATATTATTGATTATTGCAAAATGTATATTTAAAATTTCAAGGTATTTGTATTTATCAATATTATGGTAGGTTGATTTTTTTAGTCTTCATTTTTTAAGCAAGGACTTTGCATTCATCATTGCAAGATTGTAATTACCAAATTTTCACCATTAGATGAACTATTTCTCCTAGGGTGGATTTTATTTGTAGTTTTGTTTGTGTGCATTTTTTTTGAAATTGTTTCAATTCATATGAATGATATGAATGATTTTTAACAAGTAATCACTATATTGATGATTTTGTGATTTTAAATGATAACACATATTTGTGATAGTAATGGATATTTCGTCACTGCAAAGTTGTGAATAAATACTGTTTTTAAGGGATGTGTAAACAAAAATGTTTTCTTTTGATTTCTTTTGAGCAATTTTTTTTTAGGTTTTATATATATGAGAGAGAGAGAATGATTGTGTTTATAACTTTTTTTTTGAACCTTAATCTTTCCTACTATATATAGGCACTGTTTGAATCCATAATTAATTTCATGTGTAATTGGGTCCAGAGTTGCAAGGGGTGAGCAGACATCCATTGATTTAGTGACTGCATGGTTGTAAGTGCAAGATCACTACCATCATTGGGAAAAAGTAGTGAAATATTAACCAACTCCAAAATCCCCCCAGCGAGCTCTTGAAGAAAGAAAAGAAATCCATTTCAATGGGAAAACTATTAGAGCGAAAGAAGGGATCTAAGGAAGGAGAGAGGCCATATCATATATCATAACTTTAGTACATATATTCGCTCACATCTCTTTTGCTCTCATTTATTGGGAAACCTTAATTTCGAATTGAAGGGCAAGTAGCTCAGGCGAAGGGGCATGATAAGTAATAAAATAGAATAGTGATGAAAGGTTTAAACACAATTTATTTAAATTTTTAAAAATCATGTCAAACTTTATATTATTGATTCAGTAATAATAGTTCCATCACTCAAATATTAGGGTAGTGAGATATTTGTGGAAGTTCAAAATTATTGAAGTGAAATTTGTGAATTGGTAGTGTGTTCATCTTTAAAAATTTATAGAAAAAAGTAGTAATTTAAATAGTATAGAACAAGGTTTGTTGATTAGAGGGTAAATGTTTTGTTTTAACAGTATAATGAGGTGACCTTTTGGCCCTTTTTCGGGAATATTTATTAGTCGATTTTATCTGAAATTCTCTAAAAATTTGGTAGTTTTAAGTTGTTGAGTTTGCATAATTGTAGTGCCCTAGGAGTTTTTAGGGTGTTGAATCCATTGTTACATTCAAAAATACAATTTAGATGATAGAACATTTTGATTTCAACAAGAATCATGTTGTAGGATTTTAGTGAAAAAGGCCAAAAAGTTGCCTTGTGAGATCATGCTTTGTTTTATTTTTGTCCCTTGGAAGTAGCTTGGATTTTTTTGGGCACTTCCCTTAGTTTTGAGGATGATACACAATGTATTGTAGGTGGCTTGGTGTGTTTGACCATGTGGATTCAAATCAAGAACTTACATGGTGCTATGGATAATTGACAACATGATTTATAAATTACCACAGATGTTCCATTGAAACAATTTGTTATAATAATATCTAACAATATTATGAAATGTTTTTTTTATATAGTTTATTAATTTAGATCTTAGATTTATTATTACCCGCCTAGATCCATCTTAACACTGGACTATCAAGTGTTGAGAAAGATCAAATCTCTCGGGGTGCAAACCTAATATATGAGTGCGAAACTAAAAAGGTTTGCACCTCGAGAGATTTGATTCGTCTCGACACTTTATACATCCGGGGTTAAGATGGATCTAGGCTAGTTTTAGTCGTGTGCGGACATGGAAAATTTGTTGAACAACTAATTATCCAGAGCATTTTAAATATGCCAAACGTGTCTAAGATTAATTTGGTCCTTTAAATTTTAAATTCGTCGAGTTACATCAGCTTGTTGAGATGATAGAGAATGTTAATAACTTGAATGGTGGAAAATGATGAAATAAAAATTTTGAATGCAAAGTTATATGTAATAGTGTTGAATAATAGAAAATGTGAATAATAAGAATGTAGTCAATTACAAATAGTCTTCATTGTGATCAATTTCAAACTATTTTCTTCCATTGTTCTTATTGTCACACTTATTAGTTTTGCCAACTTTTCATATGGATCATATGAAAAACGGCGGTTGAAATTGTAGACCATTCAAATCTTTAACTTGAGCTATTGTAGTAAACGTCATGCCTTGTCTGTCTTGTTCTCCAATATTAATGGTAGCTTTCTCCAAAGTCAATCCTTGTGACTTACAGAGTATTAAACTAGTTTCAATGGTAGTTGTTTTCTATTACCTCGTTTGAATGCAAAGTGACTAACAATATTAAATGATGGAAAATGGAAATAGTAAGAATGTAGTCAATTGCAAATAGTTTTAGTTTCAAGAAGCAAACATTTAAGGTAAGTGGACTTTTATATAAAATGGAAATTTAAGTATTTTATTTATGGTCAAATAACTATAACACAAAAATCAATGCATGTTGTCAATAATTTTTTGTGCTTACATTGAAATCAATGCACACTATTAATCTAATTACTTTGAAATTAATGTACATCATAGATATATTTATATCAACTCGTAAATGAACATCTACACTAAAATCAATGCAGCTAGTGCAAACATTCAAATAAAATAAAAAATCAACATCTACAATGAAATGGATGCATCTAGTGCAAACAATCAAAGATGATTAGAAATAAGCATTTGCACTGAAATCAATGCATTTAGTGCAAAAAATCAAATAAGATTATAAATCAACTACACAGAAATCAATACATCCATTGCAATCAATCAAATAGGATTATGAATTAACATCTACATTGAAATCAATGTAATCTATTTTAGTGAAAAATCAAAATATTCATGGCTTTTTAAATCCAACTTCATTTACCTTTTGTGAAAGCCCTAGTTCTTCTCTCTATGGTTATTAATATTAAATATTATATAATACTATATAATATTTGTATTTGTCTATGTGAAGGCCTGCACACACACACACACATACTCTCCCACGTCCTCTTTCTCCCTTTCTCTCCCACCTCCCTTCATCTCTTCCTTCCATCACTCCATCTCCACCCTCCAACTCCAATTCTCTCCTTCTCTCTTTCTCTCTCTCCTCTCCTCTCTTCCACCTCCTCACTTGTCACCATCTCCCCTTCTGTCTCCTCTCTCCACTCCTCCTCCCCTCCATCTTTGTCTCCTCTCTCTCTTCCCTCTCTTTTCTTCCTCACCCTCTCTCCATCTCTCCCTTTCTCTCCCCACCTCTATCTCTATGTCTTTGTTCTTACCATCCTCACTCTCCCCCCCACCATCACACACATTCTCTCTCTTTTCCCTCCACCTCCATCACTATCTCCTCCTCCTCCTCCTCTCTCTCTCTCTCTCTCTCTCTTCATCACACACACATTCTCTCTCTTTGCCCTCCACCTCTGTCACTATCTCCTCATCTCTCTCTCTCTCTCTCTCTTTTCCTCTCCCATTTCTATCCATATGATTGAGAATTGTCATTCCACGTAATCAATAATATATGTAAGGTCTAATATAATAATAATTATAATACATATGATGATAATTATTATAATATGTTGCAATAATAATAATCAATATTATTGATTATTATACTAATAATAATATATAAATAAATAACTTGTTAAAGAAAAATAATATATTGACTTTACATTATAGACGTATCAATTTCTTCTGATCAAATTGGTAGTTCTATGCCTTAAATTTTATGTTGTATATTTTGCATCATATTTTACATTTTGCATTACATTACATTTTACATTTATATATGATTTAATTTGAATATTACTTAAAACATATGAAGTTAACATTTTTTCCCCTTCTTTCTATCTATATATATTTTTCTCTACATTTAAAAATTGTTGACTTATTTATATTATGCCAAAACATCCCTGCCCGCCTCTCCCCCCCCACCCACACATATATTTCTTGACATTTAAGAAAGGTTGTCATACTTACAATAGGCCTATACATCTCTTCTATATTAGGATGTAGAGCGCCTCTTGGCAGAACTAGCATAATGCTAAAAATCATGGAATTAATTGTAACTAAAATAAAAGAAAATAAACAGATGAACACACAATCCACACAAATGAACACAAGATGTGACGCAAGAAACCTAATACATTAGAAAGCTCAATGAGAATGTCAGGTCTCTACGTTGTGCTCTTTTTTTTTTTTTCAATTTTGAAATGTAAATGCAAAGAAATAGATATTCACTATAAAGTTACCATGGACATTGTGGCCTAGATGGATGTTACAAAATATTCTACCTCCTATGTTGTGTTTCAATATACCACTCCTAGATGCTTTCACAACTATTGAATAATAACAATGCCGAAGGAAAGGAATCCTCTCATTTCCTAAGGGCCCAATGTTTAACATAGTGTGATAGTTGTTTAAGATTATAGTGTTTTGCATGTCTCAACCCTCAATTAGTATAGGGTTTTGGGTGCTTTAAGTTTTTCTTGAAAGTCCACATGTGATGCCCCACATTTATGAATAATGGAGGTTGGCATTAGCATCCACTTACTACTGAGGTGGTCAATATAGTAGGTAACTTTCTAAAGGGTATAACTTTCACATACAAACTTTGATTAAGTTGAATTTGCATTGCTAGACACTTTAGGATGTGTAGAACATTATTAAGGGGGTGCAAGCTTAAATCACAACATTTTTACCCAAAAAGTGTTGTTTGATGCTTCAAATTGGTTTCATAAAGTTTCCAAATCCCAAATCACTTAATTATGGTTTGCTCCTAAAATGGGCCTTGCAAGCTAATTCTTCCAATCCTCTAAGAAATACCAAGACACATGAAAAATCATATAAGACTCTTAAGAGGTTTAAAATTTCCACATTCAATATTGTGTAAATATGCATATATGGGAGTAGTTTGCGTATGTAGATATTATTAGCCACTTGCTTCAATACTTCAGAAGTACCATATCATAGAGCCTTGATCTTCTTGTCAAGTCTTTGTAGCTTTCTTTGCTTTAATGCAACCAAATTATGTCTTCCACCTTTAATCCTTTTTCAATTATGTGTTGATCATCTCCAACCTTGCACTTTTCTTGTAACTTCTTCAATATCACATGTACTTGAAAATGGGCATGCCTAATCTCTTCAACAAATTTGTCTACTTTCAATGTGCAACCTTTGATGTCTTCCACTTCATGTGTTGATCATATCCAACCTTGCACTTTTCTTGTAACTTTTTCAATATTTCATTTACTTGCAAATCGACAAGCCTAATCTTTTCAACAATTTTGTCTAGTTTTAATGCACAAACTTCAATGTCTTCCACTCTCCTTGTTGTCCATATATGAGATTTAAAGACAATGGTGGAAAATACCCAAAATAATTTTGAAAAAGGGGACATATTAGCCAAGTATGGATTGCTATGTTATAAGAGTGTTGACTATTAATCAATTTTTAATCTTAGTTGTTTAGATGCTTATGATTGTGTTCCATAAAATGTTGAATCCATGTCTTGTTGACTACATATGATTTCCCATCTATCCGTGGATGGAAAACTATAGATTTCTTCAACTTGGTGTCCATCTTCTATCAAAGTGTAATACAAAGGCATTAAGCAATATGATATCTTTATTTGATATGATGCTCCTTGGTATCATAAAGTGATCTTTCCAAAGAACATGTTCATTGCTTCTTGAGGCTTTGATACTCTTTTTATAAGGAATAAGAATGCATATCTTGCAGACCATATAAGTTACCACAATCAAATAGTCATAGCTCTTTCTACTTGTTGGAAAACCCCACTCACAAAACCCGTGGAGATCTCATTATAAGGTCTAGTGGGTGTGTAAAATGGATTATTTAAACCTTACTTTATGTTATTAAGTTTGATGGTACAAAAAAGTATGCATACTCTAATAAATCGATACATATACACATACTTAGCCACTTTTTTCCAATACACATACCTAGGCACTTTGTGCCAATACACATACCTTCGTAATTTGACAATTGTCTTTCCAACATCAAAATGTTTTGAAACTTTGGAACTGTGAGCCTCTATGATAAGTTGCAAGTTTTCACCGATGAAAAGTCAACAAGAAATGTGTGCCTAATTTAATTTTCCCTTAATTAAATTGGACAATAAATTGTAATCTTATCTCATAATCACTTGTAATAGTTAACTGGGTGCGATAGACTCAATTAGCTCATGAAATTCGATTTGAGGGTGGTTGGTGAGGCATGAAGAGTGATTCTATTTGTTTTAGAGTCCAAGTTGCAGTTAGTGTATTAGTTTAATGCATGAGAAATCAGTTAACTCAATTGAGTTAAAGTCAGTCTAACTAGTTGTAACCGATTGTTGCACTGGTGAGAGGTCAAGTGAATTAAATTAGATTTAATTCACATGCAGTGATCTGTCAAGTGACTGATGATTTACTATTAATAACTGCATGCATGCCAGTTCTGATGAAGACCTAGTTGAGACAAAGGTTAAAGGGATGTTAACTATCAGTTGTATTATTAACGGATTGCAGAGCGCAATCAAAACAACCATTTGTATTCCCATGATCTATTGCGCAGTTTTGGAAGGCTGAAATTCCTAAATAATAGGGATTTAATTCTCTTATAATTGCGCAAGCAAGGCAAGCTGAGTAGAGGCAGGAAATTGGCTAAGTGTTGGTTGATTTTGTTCGGATCAGTGTGATACAGTTGGTAGAGTGCAATAGACTCTTGCGAGAAGAGTGCATTGTATTGTTAAATGATTCCTTGGTTGATTATACAATAAAAATAGAGGGGCTTTGAGCAGCAAGATTTCCCCAGGAAAACTATCTGTGTTGTACGATTGATTTGCTTCTTTCTCTTACTTGGTGTGATTGTGTTTAATTTCCATAAATTAATTGTAGAAGGATTTAGTATCTTGCTCTAGAATATTGCATGATCAGATTGAATCCATCGGTTTACGTATTGTTTGTATAATTTCTACATGGTATCAAAGCGCCAGAAATTACTATAGTGGAGAAGAAATTGAGTTTGTGCTGAACAACATTTGAATTTGCAAAAATATTCTTTGGTGCGATAGGCAGATCAAGATGGCTTTTAATGGATTAAGATTGGAATATGCACTCAAGGGAAGTTCTAATTATATTGCATGGAAAGATAAAATGGATGCATTTTTGGAGGACAACGAGTTGAACGAATTTATCGACACTGATATTCCAAGGCTTGCAACCGCAGACGCCGCTCTTCTTGATGCTTGGAAAAATAAGGTTGTAAAGGCGAGGAGGATCTTATTAGAGGGAGTTCGAGATCACATTGTCTCGAGTCTCTATGGCAAGGTGAATCCATATGCAATGTGGAAGGTCTTGACATATCTGTTTCAGAAAAATAGTGACCACAGAAAATTGGCATTGAAGGACAAGCTCAAGAAAATCAAAATGGAGAAAGGCAACACTATTATGAAATAATTGACCAAGTTCATCCAATGTCGAGATTACTATAACGAATGATGACTTGGTGAGATTAGCACTTCTAGGCCTTCCCAAGAGCTGGCATAGTTATCAGAACTTTGTCAATTGGAGGGAGAAGCTACTAGATTGGGAGCGACTTTGGTCGGATTTGGTACAAGAAGAATTTAGGCAGAATACCAGGGACGGATTCTCATCCAAGACAACTGATGAGGAAAATTGCGTCTTGGATGGTAAGGCACAGAAGGGGAACGAAAAGAAATCCTATTCTAAATCTGAGACTGGTAAAGAAGGAAAGAAGCGTGACATGTCCATAATGAAATGTTTTCATTGTCACGAGCATGGACATTATGACACTAATTTTCCACATAAGAAGAAAAAAAAAAGAAGGCTTCAGGATCTGCAGCGGGTGATGCTTTGGCTTCATAGTTCGTGTTGGACTTATCACTCATCACATGCATTGTGTCTAGTGCGATGGGATTAGTGTGGTACTTGGATAGTGGTGCATCTTTCCACATGACGTGAGACAAATAACTCTTTACTAGCTTGGAGGAGAAGGATCTTAAGATGCACATCGAGATGGGTGATGACGGGAGGTATAGTGCTACTAGGATTGGTACAATTACTTTTCAGAGACAGTTAAGCAAACCTTTCTTATTAAAAGATGTCATGCATGTACTAGGCTTGAAAAAGAATATAGTTTTAGTTGCTATGTTGGAGGATAGAGGATATGATGTGGTTTTCAGTGAAGGGAAAGCATTCCTTCGTCACAATGCCACAAGACAAGTTAAAATTATTTGGGTTCGTGTGAAGAACCTCTACAAAATTGATGTAGATGGCTGCACAACATTGATGAGTAAAGAAGACAGAGTGGCGAGCCACGATGAGGGTGAGTTTTGGCACAGGAGATTGGGCCATATACACCACAGTGCTTTGAAGGTCATGCAACAATTTTCTACAGGGCTTCCAAAGGGCACTCTTGTGCAAATAGACACATGCAAGGGATGTACCATGGGGAAGTATACAAAGGCCACTTTTCACGAGAAGGAGAAACGAGCAGCGGAAATCCTTGAGAGAGTTCACTCAGATGTGTGTGGACCATTCTCTATAGCTTCTACAAAAAAGCATAGGTATTATGTGATTTTTTTGATGAATTTTCTAGAAAGTGTTGGATATACTTCATGCAGAAGAAATATCATACGTTCTAAAAATTTCTTGAGTTCAAAGCACTAGTTGAGAAAGATACAGGGAAGCAGGTGAAGGCTCTAAGGAGTGACAATGGTGGTGATTACATCTCCAATGAATTCAAGAAATTCTGTAGCAAAGAAGGAATTCAAAGAGATTTTATTGCACCTCATAACCCGCAACACAATGGGGTTGCAGAAAGAAAGAACATAACAATTGTGGGTACGACACGAGCTATGTTACATGTTCAGGGCCTACTGTTGCATCTGTGGGTAGAGGAATGCAACACAACGATATTTGTGTAGAACTGTAGTCCTCATCGGATACTTGGCATGAGTACACCAGAGGATGATTTTCTGATAAGAAACCTGATGTTTCATATTTTAAATTTTTTGGCTGATTTGTCTATTTCCATGTGACCAAATATTCCAGAAAGAAGCTAGAACCAACAACAGAGATTGGGATATATTTTGGGTACACTGATACTCCCCACAACTATCGTGTGTATTTTTTGAATAGCAGGAAGATAGTTGTTAGATGGGATGTAAAATTTGATGAGGATAAAGCCATGCGATTGTCCCTTGAGAGGGCGCTTGATTTTCATGCAGATGAGGAACTCTTGGTTCCAAAGGATGAACCTCAAGATGTAGAGAAGCCACATGAGGAGGATCATGGAGTGGCAATAACCACTCATGCAGATCCATCCACCAGACATGGTAGGAGGCACACCATAGAGGCTGACAGATTAAGACTTGATGCAGAAGAACATGTAGGAGCACCTACATCACAGCGCAGATAAAGACATTCACCATAGAGGTATACTGGATACATGGCTCTTATGAGAAAGTGTATTGTGATAGAACCATCCTCTTTTGAGGAAGAAGTGCAGCAACCAACTTGGGTTGACGCCATGGTTGAGGAGTATGACTCTATCATCGTGAACAATGCATGGAAAGTTGTCCCAAGACCAATCGGGAAGTTAATGGTTGGATATAGATGTATCTATAAGGCGAAGCAGGTAGCATATGGGAGTGTGGAGAAGTACAAGGCTAAATTTGTAGCTCGAGGATTCCCACAGGTTGAGGGGATTGACTATGAGGATACTTTTGCACTGGTTGCAAGGTACTCATCGATTAGATCTATCCTTGCACTCTCAGTGCAGATGGGGTGGCATATACATCAGATGAATGTGAAGACTGCATTTCTCAATGGATTTATTGAGGAATAAGTGTACATTGAGTAGCCATAAGGTTTTGAGACCTTTGACAGGGAGTCACATGTGTGCAGAATCAAGAGAGCACTGTATGGGCCGAAGCAAGCACCTTGTGCTTTGTACACCAGGATTGACAACTATTTCACTGGGTTGGGCTTCATGAAGAGTGAAGCGGATGCGAACATGTACCAGAGTTTGGTTGATGGTAAGCTTATGATTATTATACTTTATGTAGATGATATTATTCTAACAGGCGATGAGCGGCTCATAACTTCTTGCAAAGAGGATCTTGCAAGGGAGTTTGAGATGAAGGACATGGGACTCCTTCACTATTTCCTTGGTTTGGAGATATGGCAGCGGGATGGGGAGCTACTTGTTTCTCAAGGCAAGTATGCCAAAGAGATTCTGAGGAAGTTCCACATGGAGAGATGTAAACCCATGGAGACTCCTCTTGAAGGAAACTGGAGGAAGGAGGATGCTACTTCAGGTGAGGTAGTGGACGCTATTGTTTACATGCAGCTTGTGGGTTCACTCATGTACTTGGTGGAAACACGACTAGACATATGCTACATAGTTAACCAGCTTAGTCAAGCTATGGTTAAGCCGACAAGCTCTTTTGGAAGGCGGGGAAGCATGTCTTGAGGTATCTTAGGGGCACTACAGAGTATGGATTATGGTATAGACAAACAGAGGGAGTGAAGCTTCAAGGCTTCGCCGATGCAGATTGGGTAGGCAGTCCATCAGAAAGAAAGAGCACATCAAGAGGGATTTTCAACATAGGATCGACAACAGTTTCTTGGTACAACAGGAAGCAAAGATCAATTGCACTTAGTTCAGCTGAGGCAGAATACATGGTAGCCAATCAGACAACATATGAGGTAATCTGGATGAGGAAGACAATTGTTATTTTATTTGGTCATTAGATGGATCTGACGATGATACATTGTGATAAATAGAGTTGCATAAAACTCTCGGTTAATCTAGTATTCCATGACAGGTCCAAGCATATTGACATTCGGTACCACCATCTCAGAGATTGTGTTCAGAGATGCATTATGTTACTTCAGTACATTCCCATGGAGGATCAGGATGCAGATATTCTGACGAAGGTGCTTACAGAGAGAAAATTCGAATACCACAGAGGCAAGATCAGGGTAGATGACAATCCATTTCTTGTTGAGAGGGAGTATTGAAAAGACAACAAGAAATATGTGTCTAATTTAATTTTCCCTTAATTAAATTGGACAATAAATTGTAATCTTATCTCATAATCACTTGTAATTGTTAAGCGAGTGTGATAGACTTAGTTAGCTCATGAAATTCGAGTTGAGGGTGGTTGGTGAGGCATGTAGAGTGATTCTATTTGTTTTAGAGTCCAAGTTGCAGTTAGTGTATTAGTTTAATGCATGAGAAATCATTTAAATCAATTAAGTGAGTTAAGGTCAATCTAACTAGTTGTAACTGATTATTGCACTAGTGAGAGGTCAAGTGAATTAAATCAGATTTAATTCACATGTAGTGATCTATCAAGTGACTGATGATTCACTATTAATAGCTGCATGCATGTCAGTTCTGATGAAGACCTAGTTGAGACAAAGGTTAAAGGGATGTTAACTATAAGTTGTATTATTAACAGATTGTAGAGTCCAATCAAAACAACCATTTGGATGCCCATGATGTATTGCACAATTTTGGAAGGTTGAAATTCCTAAATAATAGGGATTTAATTCTCTTATAATTGCACAAGGAAGGCAGGCTGAGCAGAGGCATGAAATTGGCTAAGTGTTGGTCAATTTTGTCCGAATCAGTGTGAGACAGTTGGTAGAGCGCAACAGACTCCTGTGAGAAGACTTCATTGTATTGTTTCATGATTCCTTGGTTGATTATAAAATAGAGATAGAGTGGTTTTGAGGAGCAAGTTTTCCCAGGGAAAATATCTATGTTGTACGATTGATTTGCTTCTTTCTCTTACTTGGTCTGATTGTGCGATCGTGTTTAATTTTTGCAAATTAATTGTAGAAGGATTCAATATCTTTCTCTAGAATATTGCATGATCGGATTGAATCCATTGGTATACATATTATTTGTATAATTTCTACATTCACTTTGAAATATAATTTGTTTCAATTTGGGCCAATGAAATACATTTGTAAGTTGGAAATTGTCTTTCCAACATCAAAATGTTTTGCAACCTTGGAAGTGTGAGCCACCCCGATGAGTTGCAAATTTTCACTTTTACATAGAGATCATTAGCTTGTAGAACAACCTATTTTAGAGATGGTAGGTAGTGTTATTGTCACATTATTCCACACAAATTTTACCATGTAGCTATTGAAACACCTCTTTAAAGTTTTCATCTTCCATGTATGGATTTTTGTATGCATAATGGGTAAAAACCTCAAAGTGCATAAGATTTTTCAAAGTTGTAATCATGGATGTGGGTGACTTTGATAGCAATTTCCTTCTTATACTTGATGATTTGATGGAATTTTTGCTAAAATCAATCCAATTATAGTGTCTGGTTAGTAGAAACTTATTTCATGCTTGCAAGTACTGAAGTGATTAGTGATTAGTGTGGATACTAGTTTCCATGCCCATTAAATAATGCTTCCATTTCTTAATGGCTTGAACTAAGAACTAGAGTTCCTTATTATACATATGGTAGTGTTGGAATATACTGTGAAACATTTTAGAATGATAGCAGATCGACTTATCTCCTTGCATCAATACCGCTCCCATAACATATCCACTTGCATTTGTCTTCACTAAAATTTAAGAGCAGGGATTGGTTGGTTGAAAAATTAAATTCTACATCCCACACTGACCCACTTGCATACTTTTGATAGACCCATAGTGCGATAAACTAGAAATACATAAAAAAAATGTAAATCCAAATATATTTACCCTTATGGCTGACATCACCATTTTAAATCATAATGGTTCTTTTAAAGTGGATGCTGATAACAATATTTTTTTAGACCCATTTTTGACCTCATAATTTCTATAATGCCTTTGCTTGAAGTGATCCCAACGAATTTAATAGTCCCCTACATAATTGGTAGGGAAGATTTGGGACTTGATGAGGGTTTTAAACACCTCCAACTTAGTTATTAGTGGATCAACTTACAATATAGGTTTCTTTCTCACCAGTTTAGGACATGTCCCTCTAGTACCACTTGATGTAGTACCATTTATAGTATAACTTGAGTGGTCCTAATGGTAAAAACATGTGCTTCCTCGTAACAAGTCACAAGTTCAAATCCATAGGGGGGTCGAGTATGTATACCTCCATAGAATTTAGCAGTCAAATCCTTGCATGGAGGTGAGTTCCTTACCCCGCAAACAAGGGAGTATCATACATCAATTTGGTGTCTGGCTTAGCCATGGTTTAAAAAATAGAGTATGTATAGCTTGAGTGGGCCTAATGGTTAGGAACATGTGTTTCCTCCTAAGAGTTCACAAGGTCAAATCCAGAAGGGTGTAGAGTGTTAGTGTCAGTCTTTGCATACTTCCACCAGGGATCAAAACACGTTTTCATGTGCCTCTTAGGTGTCTCATACTGAATAAATTTTTCATCATTCCATTAGGTCATGAATTAAAATTGTTCCATTGGTGGTTGTCCTTGTCAATAAACTCCACTCTCCCTCTAAGATTCATATTTCTGACTCATTCCCATTTCCCCTTGAGCATAATAACACTTATGGAAATTTTTTTTTCACTTGAAAGTCTTTTAAGTCAAAATCTCATGCAAAGGTCAGGTCAAAGGGCAGTCCCATTAGGTCATTAGGGTTTTTCATTTTTCAAGGTCATTCCTTCATTCCGATGAGGTCAACATATATATGAGAGGGATTTAAGAGATCATCATGATGGTTTCATTAAACTTTAAAGGTTGTATTTTCAGTTTGAAGACTTTTTTTTAATCAAAATGGCATTTTGATAGAAAAGTCACCTATGTAATTTATTTTAATTTTTTCTACATGTAATTTTATGTAATTAATGAAATCCAAAAGCTTTCAAAGCATAATTATGTCAAGTCTCAGTGAGCAAAAGAAAATCCAGCTCTAGGTTGATCAAGCCTGCAATGCAAAAAGAGTCAAAGAGTATCAGTGATAAAGGAAACAAACTTCAAACATTAGAAAAGTGGGTATTTCAAAATTAAATCAAAATCCACTTGGCTATAAAGCCTATCAAACATTTCAAATAACCCATTGTTTCCTTTCAAAGTATCAGGAGTATTCAACAAAGAATAATTTTTGAGTTTTGTGAGCAATTGAGACCAAATTTCTTTGCGCTGCGCGTTCAGAAGGTTGGCGCTGCGTGCCTACCCAGTGGCACTGCGCGCCTACCCAGTGGCACTGCGCCCTTTCCAGGAGATCCCAATGTAAATTGTGAAGGCACTGCGTGCTTAGACAGAGGCTTTGTGCATTTGGATAGGCGTTGCGCCCTCAAGCAGTGGTGCTACGCACCTGTATAGTGAAGACTTGTGAGGGTTGTATCACTTCAAAACACTTCAAATTACTTCCAAAATTATCCTAAAATACTCCAAGAGCCCCAAAGCAGTAAGTACATATCATATACCTTGTTTCTATGTTATTTTATGGCTTTTGAAGGAATTGAAATGAAACCCTAATCTCAGTTTATGGTCATTGTTCATACACTTGGTTCATCTCCTAAAAAACATATATAAGTCACAGGCAGGGTCAATTTCATTCACCTAGGGTTTTCATTGACCTAGTTTGTTCTTTCAATTCATTCCTTTCTCTCATTCTCTTCACTTGTTCAAGCTTGCCATCTCATCCCCTTCCCTTTCATCTCATTCCATTTGTACCCTAGCGTTTCATAAGTCAGAGTTTAAAATGTCCGAGCAAGAAGATAGGGGTGTTGAGGCACAAAGGCCAAGAATAAATGATCACAAAAAAGGGAAAATTAACAGGTTTTAACCCATAACCAAAAGAGAACTCATGGCCTCTCCTCTCACTGTGTCTTGCTTCAAACATTTGGGTTGTTTTGAGTTCTGTGAGAGAGTGCAGCAAATTCAACATCACCTGGGGTTAACAAGATTGTTCATCACTAATCTACATGACAAACAGGTCACTCTTGCTAGGTTCACCTTTGATATGTCTACCAATTCCATTGCAGCTGCTACAGGGATCCCTAGTGTGGGAGAGAGGTGGTTTAAACAATAAAATTTGGATATGAGCTATTATGAACCTGTTGTAGCCGCTACAACACCCTCCAAAATTTTTCCCCTTTTAAATTTTTGAGCCCTTAACCTTTTGAAAAATAGAGTCAAGCCTAAGTTCACTCTTTCAAAATCTCAAGTCTCTAAGTCACAGAATTGGTCAACTCAACTAATTTGTGACCCTGCGACCCCTCAGGTCGCGAAGTCGCAAGGTCGTATATCATCTCGAAACCAAACAATTGCGACCCTGCAACCTCGCGATCCCTAGGTCGCAAGGTCACATATCTCATCAGCTCAACTCATTTGCGACCTTGCAACCCTCATTTATTGTCCACACGTGCGACCCCTTTATAAATAAAAGGGTCACATAGGTCACATTCGACCTGCGCGAGGGAGAAAGAAAATGCCTCTGACAAGCTAGTTGGAGCGCATTTTTCCCGGGTAAGTTGCCTAATCCTCCTGCTGTTTCCTTTTGTTTGATTGTTGCCTCCATTACCCTCACCTTGGCCTATTTAAAACTCAACCTAGCTTCCATTCAAACCTTCCATGAATCCTATTGCTATAGCTTTCTCCTCCCCACAGCTTGACTTCCCTGTGTACCTCTTCTAGGAAGCTTCCCTTGCATTAGTCTGTTCAGGTTCCCTTCCCAGCCCTTTCCAATGAGTAACTTCATGCATGCTTTCCACTTGATGTGTTGCCTTTCCTCCCTTTTTGATTAAAAGCAAGCGTAAGGTTTTCGTCGCTGCGTTGCCCGTCTGCCGAGCCTTAGGGAAACCCCGCGACCTGGCGACCTCGGTTGCTAAGTCGCAGGGTCTCTAGGTCGCACATCCGTGAAATTTTAAGGTGACACGACTTCGCAACTCAACGACCTTATGACCTGGTCGCGAGTCGCTAAGTTTCCAGGTCGCATTTCCGTGAATATCTAAACCGTTGCGACTCCGCGATTCAGTGACCTCGCGACCTAGTCACAAGTCACTTAGTCACTAGGTCACTTTTCTGCAAAAGTTTAAACCAACACGATCTAGCGACCTAACGACCTAGTCGCAAGGTCTCCAGGTCATAGGTTCATCCATTTTCTTGAAAAATAGTTGAGCAGAGATAGGAGAAGCCCAAGTATCTATAAATATGACATCTGTCTTATCGTGGGATTGTTTCATGAATATGCTAGGGAACCTCGAAGCCGAGCTAGAGTGCGTATCCATCTCGTCGGCCTCAAGTGATATGGGGCCTCCGACAGTTCGCAAAAGGAACAAAATCCTTGAGATAGAAATCTCAGAGGAAGAAATACCTCTTTCTCTCCCCCCTATCTATGGAGACATTGCCTGCACATTCGGCAAAGGGGACAATATGAGTTGGTATCAGGTGTACCAAGAATTCACAAAGCCTAAATTTCCAGTGGACCTCCCAGACCGGCAGGTGTATGTTCAGGTTAAGAGTTCCAAGCTCCACTACGTAGGGGCCCATCCGCCTATATTCCCATGTGCAGAGCTGATCGAGTGGATACTGCAAAAGGTCGACCCCAAGATCTGGGTTATTCGGGATCATGCCAGGAAATCATTCGCAAATTTGAAGGGACAAGATGCAGAATTCTATTATGCGCTTCCTACTCGAGAACAGACCTTCACCGAGGAATGGGCCACCACTCATGCAGTTCCCATACCCGAGACCTTAAGAGGATGGTGGGAGGACCCAGAAAAGTTCAAGCTCAAAAAGGACTAGGAATATCAGACAACAGGTCTCAAGAAGGTCTACAAGCTCGTGGCGGCACTGTTATGTAGGATGTATGGCCGCCCAGATGCCACCAGTTTCAACGGTGCTTGGGTTTCTCTTATGTACGTTGTCAATGTATATGGCACCCGCTTCAACTGGGCCAACTTGATAGTGGAAGCCCTCAAATCGAACATATCTTTGACACTAGCACTTGATGAAGGGTATGCATTGGAATTTTATATGGCCTCCTATCTTTTGGATGCAGTATGTGCAAGGTGCCATTTTGAGGGGTGGGCACACAAATGGGATCCGGAGCACGACGGTCCAATTCACAAGGATTTGCAGGTGTTCTGGGAATCCAGATATAAACAAGATATGGAGTCAATCTCACACATCTTCATCCATGCACTCTACTGGAAACTATTTGGAAAAGACACCCCATGCATGTCCGGGCGAGCTATGGAGACAATAACCCAAGTGGCCAACTGGTTTCCTGTCACGGATAACGCTTTCATCTGAGTCTTTGGGTCACTCAAGGCTCCGCACGCACTGCCCCAGTTCGTCACTGACAAACTACTCCTCCAAGAAACATGTTACCAGATGTCGGGCGGTTTTTCAAAGGTTCTCACTAAGGGCAAGAAGAAGCCATGGCCCACTCTGTCACTCACTATCGTGCCTACACAGTAAAAGATTTCAGGGAAGTAGAGGCAGAGGCTAAGAAAGTCAAGGGATTTTGTCTACCTCCCGTGTCACGCTGGACGTATGATCCCGAGAGAATCATCCTCGCCCACTGCAAACGGGCCAAATTTGAATGGAGTTACCAACATACTGAATTCCCTGCTGAAGATGGAATCAAGAATTGATACAAAAAATACAGGGAGGCCACTCCAGAGGAATCAACCGATCATGAAGATCAAGATAGAGCAAAAGCTAAGTGTCTGCTAAAGGAAGATCAAGACAAAGTAGAAGCTGAGTGCCATCTAAAGGAAGAACAAGATAAGCAGAAGTAGAGAAAAAGATGAAGGAGGAAGAAAGTCGGAAGTCAAGGGAAGATTCCTCCAAGGGAGCCAAAGGCAGCAAGACACCTGCTCTAGAAATATAGAAACAGAAGGAACTGCCACACATCGAGGTGCCCCAGACAACTCCTGCAACCACTGTGCGTTTTGATCTCTCGGAATTGGATACCTCCGAGGATCAAGATGACGAAGTGTTTGATCTGAAAAGACTTGCCTATGATCAGTTCACACACAAGATCAGGCAGGAGAAGAGAAGATGCTTAGCACGGAACCTTGTCGCACCCCTTACAACCACCACATAGAAGGATATAGTCTTGGACACCAGGACCAATTCGGTTATGATTTCATCAGCTGGCACCCTTTTGCAGCAGCCATAGAGGAGAATGTAAACAAAATGAGTAGAGAAATTATGTCCCTGCAGAATAGACTATAGGCCTCCGAAAAAAAGACAGCTAAGTTGGAACAAGAAAAGAAGGTGATACAAGAAGAATTACAACAACTTCAGGTTAAGAATTCCCCTACTAATGAAGTGCTAGTCACTATTCAAGGAGAGCTAGTCACTTTGGAGGCCACCATGAAGCAAGTATATAAAGAACTGTTCACAATAAAAAAAACCGTCGCGCCACTATTGAAAGCACATGCAAAAACCAAGAGGAGGAACACACAGCTAAAGTAAGCCTCTACTACCTTGGACAAAATACTAGAATGGTCGACCATGTATCCACAGGCTCTGGACACCTTTCCTAGAAAAGATTGGATTGGCACACAAAATGACAAGGTTCAAATCCGAATAAAGGTACAATCCAAGGAGAAACTTATCAAGGATTTGGAGAAAGTAATGTCCGCATATGAACATCTGATTAGCGACTTTGAATCAATGGACGAAGTACACCACATTCCTTCTCTGGGTGCACTGGGGGAAGAGAAAACGTGGGAATAATTCGCAAAATATATTCAAGCATTTCTACAACCCATAAGGCAAGAAACCACCTCTCAAGACCTACCGGCATAACAAGAAAACCTTGTTCAATTCATCGTGACACTGTTCCGGATCTATACCAAACTAGCCTCCCTATCGAACCAGATTACGATCAAGAGAGACACTTTGATTCCAAATTCTCTCG
Source organism: Pinus albicaulis (assembly GCA_034641835.2). Classification (NCBI taxonomy): domain Eukaryota; kingdom Viridiplantae; phylum Streptophyta; class Pinopsida; order Pinales; family Pinaceae; genus Pinus; species Pinus albicaulis. The sequence continues at coordinate 292,613,171 of CM076577.1, read as the reverse complement.
AGTGTCTTCATAGGTTGAGAGAAGATACGCCTCAGGTCTCCCCAGTGGCTACAGATTATCAAGCATGGCGAAGTTACCTCAAGGAACAGCAACAGGTAGATTTCCTTGATCTCGCAATCACCCAACTGCTCCCATGACCAAGTCAGATATTGCAACAAACAGAAGAGGTTGTAGGTCGCAACAGATAAGGGGTTGCAGGTCGCAGTCAAGGCCAAGGTCACAAGTCGAAAATTCCTTCAAGTTGCAGAGTATGTCAATGGCCAGGAAGGCGAAGAGTCAGGGATACCTAAGGGTCAATTTTGTTCTATAAATACTCCCTTCGGGAAATTGTAAAGGATCTTTTTTTTGGGACTCAAAAGGAGCAAAGAGAATTGCATAGCATTGAATGCACTTGTCTGAGAATGAATACAAGAACTTGTTTTGATTCCACTATTGGATCCGATGAGGATTAATGTGTTAACACTATGAATATTTTGTCTTATGTATCTGATATCTTTATGATTAAGTAATCTGCGTTTTCTACTTATATCATTTATACATTTTAGCTCACTAAATGTGTTAATGATGTTAGGTTGTTTACTTAGGAGATGTTAGCAACTTCGTTACTAACATTTATCTTATCTTTGAGATCGCTTAATGAAGTGAAGGGTGCTCTAACCATATAGAACTGTTTCTCATGTGGTTTGAACAAATTTTACAAGAATGACCCTAATGACTTGCTGCTAACAGCATTTCCTTCGGTTGCATGCTTTAACTCATCTTGCTATTTGTAGTGTTTTTATGTTCATTGAGACTCATCAAAAATTTGTATTGTACCATCCAAATAATCGTGTTCATAGGTCTGGAGGGCTCATTTGTGTCGGAGAAAAAAGATTATTCAGCGATAGTCGGACCCACAACCCGGAAAGGATCCCTATCAAAAACGGTTTAGAGTCTAATCGGGACTTTTTACTTGGGAGATCCCTTATTGTTGGCCGAACATTTCTTCCCATCAACAGATTTGGCTCTAGAAGGAGGGCCTGTATGGCAGGCTCCGAGCACATAAGTAACATTCCGTTGCAAACTTCGCAGGGGGAAATCATGTACGAAAAAACTGGTCCACCACCCCCTGAACATTCTCTTGAAGAAGAACCCCCTTTCTACGGGATCACCTCTAACTAGCTAAGGGCCTTGCGCCCAATCATTCGTGAACTCATGAGAGGTTTACAAAACGTCCCAGCCATCGGTTCCCTGGTCAACCCTCGAACTCCTGCGGCCAACCAGACTCACCAGGGAGCCTTGGTCAATTCCCTGCCTCAGCTGGTAGGTCTCATGATAGAATTACACTAATGCCGTAGAGCGTAATTTGGTAGAGCCCCCCGACAGTCCCCGAGGGAATGAAGGAGGCGGCCTGAAAATCACCGAAACCCAACCCGACCAACCTTTGAACTATGACACTCAAGCAAATAACTAGCCTGAGGGCGCAATTGGGAGGGGCCGGGGAAACAGGGGCCGGGGTGATAGAGGTTGTGGGCAAGGTTGAAATATGGGAGACCCTCACCATAACCAAAACCAAAACAGATTCCATTTCCTTTATAACTGGAGAAACATCAGGAATGTAGGGAACCGTAGGAGAAATCAGGACATGCACTCCCATCATGAGGGCGAAGCATCCAGATCAGGCATAGGGAGCGAATCTGAAAGTGAATTAGGGCATGTTTACGTACTGCGCCACCAGCAGGCTAGGCATGTGTAGTCACTGGCTTGGATGGCACAATCTCCCTTAGCTCTCCATCGTCCCCTCCATGACATGCCCTAACACCCTGAGAAACACCTCCCCAAGTTCGACCCCGAAAAGGGTACGCTGGCCGAAGATCACATAAGCAACTTTTACCTAGCCTTACAAATGATGAGGGTGCAATCTGACGATGTAGCATGCTGGCTCTTTCCTCATGCTTTTGATAATAAAGCTGCTACATGGTACTGTTGAGCTCCAAAGATGTTCTTCCTTCCACCACATTCCACTCCATTTCCTTTGTCCATTATTAATTACAGGCTCAAATGATCAATATAATTAAGTAAAATTGCTCTAAGAATGTATATCATGACTAACTTGCTATGTTTTTATGATTTTGTCATTGTAGTACTTTTTGAACTAGATCTAGCTACAGAATGCAGACATTCTGTAGCTAGTTGCCGATTCTGCAGCTGTCTTCATGTCTACGTAGGTTCCAGGTGTCATCTCAGAGAAAAACACATATGGTCGTATTCCACATCATTCCCTCATCATTTTTTTCTCTCCACGAAGTTTGAACGGAATTCCGTAGGTGGTTATGCACGTGGGAAATCAAACTAGGAGATAGACTCCTAATAGGACAAGGACAATCCAGATGTCCTTAATCATATTACGAGACCACCATCAGAGTTCCAATTTGATTTTAATTTGGAAAGACAAATATCCCTAGGTTATCTCAGGACAGTTATGTAATTTTGTTATAAATATGGCTCGGGAAACCGAGGGACAAGGTTAGATTTTGTGTTTGATTGCTAGATTTCAGAAGTCCGAAAACACTCTGTTTTGAAGTAATTTTTCTTTTAATGAAAAAAACATCACTTTATTGAAAGCGTTGAGTCAATCTTGAAGTAGATTTTGCGTGCTACTCCGGTGGTAGAGGGCCCCTGCTACCTGAGCAGCTTTGTTCATACAGCTTAGATAAGTATTTTAGTCTCGTTTTTCATTTCTAGCTTAAGCAGGTTTTTGAAGTTTATGTTTCATACTTGTTTACATTAATCATCACAGCTAGACTTAATCTTTTAAACTCTTCCAAAATATCATCACGATGAATAAGGCATAGCTGTGGTGTTGTAGATTTTAGTTGCATTTCTTTTCGGATTTTATGATTTATGCTTGTTTACACTAAGTGTCATAGCCGGTCTTACTCCTACAAACTCTTCCAAAACATCATTAACAATGAATAAGAAACATCTGTGGTATCTTAGATCCTAGTTGTATTTGATTTCAAATCTTATGTTTATGTTCAATTGCATTGAATAATACAGCTAGACTTGTTTTTACAAACTCTTCCAAAATATCATTCATATTGAATGAGATGGGCTGTAGAATTCCATAGACTAGTTGCATGTTAATTTAGTTATAACACTCTGGAGGTTGATTGCATTTAGTTCAGCTCTGTCACTACATTTCAAGTTTGATAATGGCATTCTAGTTTAACTCTGTTCACTGTACTTCAAGTAGATTAGTAGCACTTTAGTTCAGTCTCAGTTCATTTTGTTTCAAGAAAAGATTAATGGCATTCTAGTTTAGTTGTAGTCACTGTATTTTAAGATTGATAGACTGCATTCTAGCCTAGTGTTATCCATTGTATTTCAAGTAGTACTAGTTGTCAAAATTAGTCTCTCGACCTTCATTATTTACAACTTACTTTTGTTCTGAATTTATATTGATACATCATCACATGAACAGGGGTCAGTAATATCAGTTTAAGGCTTTGATTATTCTACAAATATTTTACAAATTCACCTATAGCCTTTTTCCCAAACATTATTCTAGAAAATCTCTAAACTTCTGAATAAGGCCTAGTAGTGATAAGTCAAGTTGCAGAATAGGGTAACTTCAGCATCATAGGTTAATGTGAGTTGATTGTTTATTTAGGAGAACTTCATTTACACTTAACTTGTCCATTTCTCAAGCTCTTCCAACACACCTTTAATGAACGAATTGGATAAGTTCAAGCTCATGTTGTGATTTATTTCCTTGCAATGAAGTCATTATCAAGCTTTGCATTTGTTGTTTTCCATCCATAGTTTAGGCTTTGTTTTTTTTTAATATAACCAATAGATTCTTTTCACCAGCACTTAGTTCTTTCCCTTTTCAAACATAAAACCATAAAACCAAAAACATCATAAAACACTAAACACAACGTAGTGAGAAACAAATACCTAGGCACATATAGTGCACCACACTTCAGCAGTTTACTAGCCCTGGTTGACAATTAATGAACTTAATTTAGGAACACTAAGTTGAGCACAAATAGGTACCAGTCTCTCCCTGTTGCTTCCATTTCTTCCTAGGAGCAATTTCGTCGTACTTTCCTTCAAAAGTTTTCGGAAGACAAAAATCCTTCTATGATTCTCACAGAGCTTAGTACTTTGAAATTCCAGAAGAAGGAGAAATTCAAAGACTTCAATCAACGCTTTAATACTATATTAAACAAGTTCCCGCCGAATATGGCCTTAGATGATTCCATCACCATTGACTACTACACACGGGCTCTCCCTCGGGATATTGCTGTGTTCATGAAACGCGAAGCTAGAGCTACCTTAGAGGAAAATTACACCACCGCCCTCACTGTTGAAAGGGACATGCTATCCATAGGAGCCATCAACCGTGATGGTCGGGATGATCAAAAGTAGGCCACGAAGAGGGTCCAATCGTCAACCCATAAATCTGGAGACAAAGACAAAGACCCTTTCGATTTCGAAAGTATCACGAAGTCCCTCAAGCTATTAACCAACGAAGTCCCCGATCTGAAAAGGAAGAACAATGAATCTGTCTCAGGTGATAAAATGCATGAAAATTTCTTCAAGAGGAATAACCGCACTGTTAACCGACCTCTGTCAAAATCGAGTGATGGCCTCAACTTTGAAGAAATCGACAAGGATAATTTCTGTTCTTTCCATCAAGCCTCCCACTAAGAGAAAAATTGCCCCTAGTGGATCAATAGCATGACGCCGTGGTGAATCAACTTATAGAAGACCAAACCCCTGGGGATTTAGAGGAGGAGGCTATTTCAGACAATGAGGAAGCTTATCCCCCAGAAGGGGATATGGGTTTCACTGTCCTTGATTTTGAGGTCGTCCGCAGGGAAATTCCCCCTTCCACAACTGAAATAAACTTGGCTGACGACCCTAAATTCAAAAACCCTCGAAACTATGGCTTAAGGAGCAAAGTCTCGGTCCCTGAGCAGTCCTTCGAGGAAATAAGAAAAGCTTTCTTAAGGAAAATCCTGCCACCAAACACAGAGAACCAAACCAAGAATCTTGAGAAATTTAGCCCAACCAATCCTCGAGTAAGCCCGAAGGCTAAATCTTCATTAGTTTCTTCGAAAGCCTCCACCGAACTTATCTCACACACAAACTCCGTGTATAACATTATCGAGGATATGAAGAAAACACGGGCTAGTATTTCTCTCTATGAACTCGCTCGCATTGCTAACTAGAGAGATCTTATCCTCAAAGCATTTGCCAACCTACCGACGACCAAACCCATGAGTACTACATCTTCCCAAGCTACTGCTAGTCCCCAGTCTATCGTGAATGCCGTTAATGCAAACTCTAGGGGATCCACACCACCTTTCCTTCTATCCTTCAAGATCTTCAACTTCAGTGTCCATAATTTCCTCGTTGATTCTGGTGCATCCACAAATGTTATGCCTTGTCTGTATGCAAGAAGTTAAACATTCGCCCTGAGAAAACCGACGCCAGGATCATTCAACTCGATAGATCTCAGGTTCCTACAGTAGGTGAATTGAATAATGTCATTATCCGCTTATCCTCTGATTCTAGGGTGCATCTGTGCATTGACATAGCGATCGTGGATATCCCCGAGGCCTATGGCCTTCTTCTGAGTAGATATTGGTCTAACAAGTTGCAAGGATACTTTGCCACCGATTGGTCCCACCTGTGGCTCCCTTATAAGGGTAGGAAAAATCAAATTCGGGTCAAAAGCGAGCCTTACATGAAACACACAGTGACTGACTTGGGCGCAAATAACGAACCAGTCAGTTTCGCACCAGAGGAGATCGGTATGTGTTTCTTAGAATCCATTTTTGGATGCTACCAAACCCCCCAATCTCCGGTCACTCAAGACGTCCAGTCTGAGCTATTATTGGTCACTGATAACCACTCTGCCTCGACGAAAGACCCATTAGAAACTGCTGCCCCTAGTGCGTCTCCTATGTGCTCGGATAGCCTTGTCAAATAAGAAGATGAAATGTGGACCTTGTACTACGATGGTTCCAAAACCCATGATGGGGCTGGCGCGGGCTGTATTCTGCTGGACCCTCAAAAGAACAAGTTTCTAATTTCTTGCCGGCTAGAGTTCCAGTGCACGAATAGTACAACCGAGTATGAAGCATTGCTGCTTGGGCTCAAAAAATCCATAGATCACAAAGTTCATTGTTTAAAGGTAATTGGAGACTCCGAGATTATCACCCGATAGGTACGTAACACCATCCATTGCTTGTCTCCACATCTGAAAGATTACCAACAAGAGGTACTGGATTTCATGCTCAATACGGACGTGTTCAAAGACGTAGTTATAAAATAAGAGGATCGTGATCAGGCCTTGCAGAAGGAACAAGGGGATCGTAAGGAAAATCCCATGCCCAAAGGGATTGTGTCGCTCGAAAATTTGTTTTACTTACAGAACCTTTTTCGAGGCCCTCCCAACACGAAGGTGCAAAGTTACACGTTATCACACTGAAAAATAAACCTCGGGACGGAGAAGGAGCCCAAGTTCATCAATCTCGGTATTGAATGTGCCCCTTAGGAGAGGCAATCTTTCATTGAGTTATTTAAGAAATAACGAAATCTGTTTTCCTGGACGTATGATGAGCTACGAACTTATGACATGCGGATCATCCAACACATTATACCCATGAACGAAGGAGTGAAACCATTCCAGTAGAAACTCAGGAAAGTACACCCCACCTTAGAGCCGATGATCCAAAAGGAACTGAAGAAACTCTTGGATGCGCATATAATTTTAGAGTCCGGCATTCAACCTGGGTGTCAAACTTGGTCCCAGTTCGTAAGAAATCTGGCAAAATGTGTTTCTACGTAGACTTCTGAAATTTGAACAGAGCTTCGGACAATGAAAACTACCCGGTGCCCCCTATGGAGCAAATCCTTCAAGCTGTATCAGGATAAGAAATTTTCTCTTTATTGGATGGTTTTTCAGGTTATAACCAAGTACTAGTAGCTGAACCTGACCGGCTGAAAACCAGATTTAGAACTAAATGGGGAACTTTTGCATTCAGACGCATGCCCTTTGGCTTGATCAATGCTGGCGTGATGGCAGGATCACCCTGCTAATAACCACAATCTCCTTTATCATGTGCATATAATAACGCATCCCAATTTTAACTCAAAGTCTGGGAAAATTCTTTTAATTGTGGAAGCTCCTTTTAAAAATCATTTCACTATGATTATAAAGCCATACAACTAATTACATAAGCGAAAACTCTATTTCATTTATAACCTTATGGTTATGAAACCATACACATGGTTATATGACAGTCTTCATATGTAATTAAACCCAAACTTCAATTTGCATTTAAAAACCAAATCATTCTCTCAACAATCATATATATGACTCTACATTTAACATTCATTTATGCAAAGGTTTGACTTCAACCTAAAATTCAATATGATGGCCCACTCATTTTTCTCCATATAATAATACCAAAGCATATTATTATAACAGCCCACAACTTACCGGCCTTCTTTCCCCGTATGAATTTGGCCACTATATATATATATATACGTTTTCTATGTTAACCATTTAACCTTGGTTTAAAAACCCAATTCTCAACATAATAATTTTCGACCATAGCAAACATAATTCACTATTGATTTGGCCTCACACATATACAAACCATCGTATCAAATTAATAATGCATCTGGGCCCCAACATTTAACGTACCTTTCCATCTAACGCTGGATACATCATCGCACTCCATCCTTCAGTGATCCAACGAACTTCGCATTACGAAGATTCACGAAGTTTATTTCTCAAAACTCACGTGATATTCGTGGTTTTAGAATACCACTCCAATGCACGTGTCAATAGCTGAAGGCTATCACGTTCATTTTAGAAATTCCACTTATCATTTTAAAAGTCGCGCGAGACCATTTGTGGATTCTTTCGAAACCATCTTTACTGCTCATGGTTCCGTTTCAACTCATTCCTCGGGTTCCATATTCCGTTGATGTGTTAATTACTGTTCCAATTCGAACAGTCTTCCAATTCTGTGACTTCGCATTCAATTAAGGTTATGCTCCTTTGCAATTACTTCTTGTTTGCTAGCTCTTCAATTCATTCTACCTCGCTATTCCTCATGCGTATTGTATCTCTGCATTCCCATTTTTGTTTCTATATGTTCAACGCACCATAATTTCGATTGTTGTTTGTTCACAACTTCATTTCTATTTCTTCGCCTTTATCATTCTCCACTCGTGGTTCTAAACACCTAGTTTGCCACAATTTCAAAACCCGTCTCTTTAATTCTTGGTTCCTTTTGTTTCATTTCAAAGATCGATCAAACCCAATTGCAATACAATTGTTCACAGTTTCTTCAACGATGCAGATCGTCTTCCGGTCAATACCATTTATGAATCCCCTCTCTTCAATGTTTACACATATTCTGCGTGCCAATTACTCCATTACCATGCCAGAACTTGACTCATCAAACCAGATTCATACTACTGGTTCAACGCTATGAAATGGAATTCGATTCCAAATTGGATCTTACTCTTCATCGACCATTTCTTAATTAGGAACTACGCCTGATGTATCCTAATTTCAAATTAAAATTCAACTCTTCTTCCATGTGATCGATCCTTCCAAATATATATGCAAACCATAATACATTCAACTTCGAAACACAATAATTAGCATCAATCTACCCTGAATCAATACTAATTTACCCAGTCACACAGAATCTAAATACATACAATTCACACAGAATTCAGAAACAATTATTCATCTATACATATGAACTCAATTACAAAAGCCTTCTTGGTTCTGGCCTTATTTTCAAATCATTGGCCCTTTTTACAATTGCCCGTAGGCTTACAAACTCTGTTTGTCCAAACCACTCTAATTCATGCTTGCTACCTGTCTGCGGTCTATCTATTCTGCCTTCAAGGCTTAATAATTTATACAAATTTGGATGAACCAATTTAGGTTCAATCCCTTCAATCTCTCAACAAAATCCTCAAAATTTGCAAACCCCTAAAATCTAGATTTTATCCCTAAAATCTTGAAACTGAATCTAAATTAGGATTTATAATCAATTCCTAAATATCTCAAATCTAAATGATCTGATTTCCCTCATGTTCTCCAATCATTCGGGAACATTTACAAAATCCTCACAATATTAATATCTCTCATTTAATTAATTAAAACACTCAAAACCCCTTAATAATTACATAAGAATCAATATTCTTAAAAACTCAAGACCCCCTCTGTCTACTAAAATACAAAGTATTTTTCAGAACCTAATGCCCTTGCATCAGACTCCCAAGGTTAAAAATGATCATGATCTCCTGATCATGTGTTTTAAGTCCTTATCCTCCTGGATCCCACACTTTGTTCTGCAATTTATTATCAATTTCTGTTGTTTGCTGCTTTTCTCCAGGTCTCCATAGTTTATGCTGCCTTGCTCTACTGGCTGCACTTTCACAGTCTGTCTCTATCTTTCTTTTGCTGTTGCTGCTGCTTTTTCTCTTTCTTGTTGATGTCTTCCTTAGAGACACTTTCATCATTATTATTCTGATTAATTCAATCTCTTTGTCCAATAATTCCTCAGATTGCTGATTTCCTTCTTTAGCTTGCTGAGCTCTGGCTGCCACCTAATCATCCGTACCCTCTTGTTTTCTGAAACTGAAAAATTCTTCTAAATTGTCACTTAAGACAATTTCTCTGCCTTCTCCTATCAGCAATTTACTGGACTGGTACATTGTGTACTCTCTTCTACTGTCTTCATGTCTTTGCATCTGCAATTCCCAATTCTGAAATTGAGATTTCTCTTCCTGCACTGAATTCTGATTATTTAGCATAATCTCCAGCAACTTAATTTCTCCATTCCATGGATTAGATAATTCCAAAGAATTTTCTTCTTCTTCCTTCATTTGACTGCCCAACTGTGTCAAATGTTCTCCAGTACCTGCAACAACACCTGCATTCATAAAACAATTGTTAAAACAAAAATCATAAGGCCTCAGTGCCTTTCTTTCCTCTGCCAGCATTTCAGTATGATGTCCTGAATTTTCTTTCTCAATCAACACATCAGTATGCTGATTCATTTTTCCCAAAGAATTCTCTGAAGAATTCTCAAGACTGTCCAAAAGTCTTTCTTCTACATCATCTGTTCCCATGATGTTTTTTTGTTCACTGTGATGAACTCTACTTTCTGCAATCTTTATGTCATACTCTGAATTCTCCAATAAATATTCCAGCAATGCAATTTCTCTGTGGCATTGCTGAAGTATTTCATCATTTCCTGCATTCATACACAAATTTTCAGTTTGAAACTTACAAGTTTCAACAGTCTCAGCTGTTGTTCCACACATCAGTGCTTCAGACTGAATCTCATCTTCTTCATTCAAAAGAATTTCTTCTTGTGCTGTAATAACTTCAAACATAAATGCAGCACTGCTTCCCTTATTGAAGAAACATTCTCCATCATTGCATTTTACTTCAGAGTATTTATCTTCTGAGAGATACTTCTTCATACTCGTGACAAATTCACAAGATTTCTCATCCTCCTCTGCAAAACCTGTAATCACATCACAATTATCAGTTACAAAAATACAAGGTTCTACATCATCTAGCTGGTTTGGACTTGCCCAATAACTCATGAAATCATCAATAATTTCCTCTTTCGCAAGACAAACTTCTTGCAGTATTAAATCTTCACCATGGTTCCTAAGATATTTCACAGATCTCCCTTCTTCATCTGTACCCATGGTTTCACTCTGTTCTGCTTCTCAAACAGAAACTTCCCTTTTTAACTCAGCTGCTCTGAGTTCTGCACATCCATCCTCTGTTCAATCTTCCTCAGCTTTTCTGCAAACTGCATGTTCAATTGTTGTTCTCTCTTCTGTTGTAGCCTCTGCCACTTTAATCTCTTCTTCACGAGCCAACCAACTCTCTGGCTTTCCTCTATCATCAATTTCAATTTATTAAACTGTTCCCTGATCTCAGCTAAATCTTTCTCATATTCTGCACCAGTCAACTGCAGACTTATGCCATTTGCATGGCATCTTCTTTCTCCTTTCTTCTGATGTGGTCTCTCTCTGAACCTCTTTTATCTCTTCTATGACTATCAATATTCATCTTCTTCTCCATGAGTTTCTCACCCATGAGTTGCATAAAGCCTCTGCAATAACAAGTTCTCCTTGTTACAATTTACCTCACCAATCCCTTCCTCCGGATCTGGTCTTTTGGAAAGTATTGGTCCTCTTTGTGCTGGAACCTTTTGAGCATTCTTCACTGATCCTTCAGGCTTTCACTCATTTGCAACTTCTAAGAACACATTTGTCCTTTTCATCCAACCTTTGTTGAATTTCTTCAGGTTCTGCCACATTTTCTTCTTCACTTTAGAATCCTCTGCTGGATCCCTTCATCACTGCTTTCAAGCTGTGATCTTCCTTTTGTTGAGATTTCCTCAACTGCCTGCAACCTAAATTCTGCAAAAAACCTTCAAACCAAAGTTATAATAATACTTTTCAACTCACCTTCAATATCACTGTTGATCTTGCTTTACCTCTAAACTGCACTGCATCTTTGTATGCTGCAATCTTATCAGTTTTAAAATCTGATTTCTTTTCATCACACATGCAATTAATAAAAAATTGAACTTTCAAACAAAGCTATTCCAGCTCTGATACCACTTGATGGCAGGCTCACCCTGCTAATACCCACAATATCCTTTATCCCGTGCATATAATAACGCATCCCAATTTTAACTCAAAGTCTGGGCAAATTCTTTTAATTGCAGAAGCTCCTTTTAAAAATAATTTCATTATGATTATAAAGCCATACAACCAATTACATAAGCGGAAAATCTCTTTCATTTATAACCTTATGGTTATGAAAGCATACACATGGTTATATGACAGTCTTCGTATGTAATTAAACCCAAACTTCAATTTGCGTTTAAAAACCAAATCATTCTCTTAGCCATCATATATATGACTCTACATTTAACATTCATTTATGCAAAGGTTTGACTTCAACCTAAAATTCAATATGATGGCCCACTCACTTTTTTCCATATAATAATACCAAAGCATATTATTATAACAGCCCACAACTTACTGGCCTTCTTTCCCCGTATGACTTTGGCCACTATATATATATACGTTTGCTATGTTAACCATTTAACCTTGGTTTAAAAACCAAATTCTCAACATAATAATTGTCGATCATAACAAACATAATTCACTATTGATTTGGCCTCACACATATACAAACCATCGTATCAAATAAATAATGCATCTGGGCCAGAACATTTAACGTACCTTTCCATCTAACGCTGGATACATCATCGCACTCCATCCTTCTGTGATCCAATGAACTTCGCATTATGAAGATGCACGAATTTTATTTCTCTAAAATCACGCGTTATTCATGGTTTTAGAATACCACTCCAATGCACGTGTCAATAGCTGAAGGCTATCACGTTCATTTTAGAAATTCCACTTACCATTTTAAAAGTCGCGCGAGACCACTTGTGGATTCTTTCGAAACCATCTTTGCTGCTCGCGGTTCCGTTTGAACTCATTCCTTGGGTTCCATATTCCGTTGCTGTGTTAATTACTGTTCCAATTCGAACAGTCTTCGAATTTTGTGACTTCGCATTCAATTAAGGTTCCGCTCCTTTGCAATTACTTCTTGTTTGCTAGCTCTTCAATTCATTCTACCTCGCTATTCCTCATGCGTATTGTATCTCTGCATTCCCATTTTTGTTTCTATATGTTCAACGCACCATCATTTCGATTGCTGTTTGTTCACAGCTTCATTTCTATTTCTATGCCTTTATCATTCTCCACTCGTGGTTCTAAACACCTAGTTTGCCACAATTTCAAAACCCGCGTCTTTAATTCTTGGTTCCTTTCGTTTCATTTCAAATATCGATCAAACCCAATTGCAATGCAATTTTTCATGGTTTCTTCAACGCTGCAGATCGTCTTCCGGTCAATACCATTTATGAATCCCCTCTCTTCAATGTTTACACATATTATGCATGCCAATTACTCCATTACCATGCCAGAACTCGACTCATCAAACCAGATTCATACTACAGGTTCAACGCTGTGAAATGGAATTCGATTCCAAATTGGATCTTACTCTTCATCGACCATTTCTCAATTAGGAACTATGCCTGATGTATCTTAATTCCGAATTAAAATTCATCTCTTCTTCCATGTGATCGATCCTTCCAAATATATATGCAAACCATAGTACATTCAACTTCGAAACACAATAATTAGCATCAATCTACCATGAATCAATACTAATTTACCCAGTCACACAGAATCTAAATACATACAATTCACACAGAATTCATAAACAATTATTCATCTATACATATGAACTCAATTACAAAATCCTTCTTGGTTCTGTCCTGATTTTCAAATCATTGGCCCTTTTTACAATTTCCCGTAGGCTTACAAACTCTGTTTGTCCAAACCACTCTAATTCCTGCTTGCTACCTGTCTGCAGTCTATCATTTCTGCCTTTAAGGCTTAATAATTTATACAAATTTGGATGAACCAATTTAGGTTCATCCCTTCAATCTCTCAACAAAATCCTCAAAATCTGCAAACCCCTAAAATCTAGATTCTATCCCTAAAATCTTGAAACTGAATCTAACTTAGGATTTATAATCAATTCCTAAATATCTCAAATCTAAACTATCTGATTTCCCTCATGTTCTCCAATCATTCGGGAACATTTACAAAATCCTCACAATATTAATATCTCTCATTTAATTAATTAAAACACTCAAAACCCCTTAATAATTACATAACAATCAATATTCTTAAAAACTCAAGATCCCCTATTTCTACTAAAATACAAAGTATTTTTCAGAACCTAATGCCCCTGCATCATGGTGCGACCTTCCAGAGAGCCATGTACATTGCCTTCCAAGGCCTCATAGGGAAAAAAGTGGTAGTATACCTTGACGACGTCATCGTATTTTAAAAAAATAAGTCTGACCACCTACATCACCTCAAGCAGATTTTTGAAAGGTGTCAAAAATATGGGATCTCACTAAACCCGAAGAAAAGAATTTTCGCCGTCTCCAAAGGAAACCTATTGTGGCACATCATAACTCGAGATGACATAGTAGTGGATCCAGAACGTGCGAAAGTCATCACCCAGATTCCTCCCCCAAGTGGCAAGAATTCCATGCAGTGTTTCCTCGGGAAAATCAACTTCGTGCAAAAATTATTATCAGATTTCACCCAAATTGTGAAACCTTTGCAAGGTATTATCAAGAAGAATGCTAACTTCAAATGGAATTCTCCCGAGAGAGAAGTGTTCAATAACATCAAGCGGGCCATCGCGGAAGCACCTGCTCTTCATAGTCCCGATTTCAACAAAGGATTTATCTTGTACACCTTTACCTCAGATTCATCTCTGGCGGCCGTCCTCACTCAAAAGGATGACAAAAATGATGAGCGACCCATATCATTCATGAGTGCTGGGTTGCAAGGTGCCGAGCTGAATTATCCAGATATTGACAAGCAAGCTTATGTGGTGTACAAGGCGATCAAACACGTTAGGCCATATATTTTGAAGAGTCACGTGACAGTATTCGTACCTCACCCTACTGTTCGCTCAATTATCGTACAACAAGAGCTAGGTGAGAGACGAGGCAACTCGATGATGTGCCTTCAAGAGTATGACCTGGAATTCAAGCCATCACATACTATAAAAGGCCAAGGACTATTCCGGATGGCTGCGGAAGCCGCAGAATCGCAAAGCAGTGAAGAAGAGAGTTGGGAACATGAAATTGAAATGTATCAAAATTATCGTATATCTCGACAGAATACCTCCTCATGGTACGTTGATCTCCAGCAATATCTAAGCCACGGTATCATGGGCCCCACTTTAATCGCTCAGCAGAAACGTGTGATAAGACTGAAAGCTGCGTCCTACCAACTAGTGCAGGGTAAGTTGTTCCACAAACACCACGACAGAGTTATGCTACACTGTTTGGAGTATGATGAGGCACAGAAAGTTTTGACGGAGCTCCATGATGGTCTAGCGGGTGGGCACTATGCGGGGGATACCACTGCTCACAAGATCATGCGTGATGATTTCTATTGGCCTACTCTGTTCAAAGATGCACACACTTATGTTTGGAAATGCCCATAATGCCAAAAGTTCACCAATAGGGAAATACGACCGTCCGCTCCGTTGCAGTCTGTCACGGTGGAAGAACATTTTCAGTAGTGGGGGTTTGAATTGATCGGGGAAATCTTGCCACACTCTTCCAAGCAACATAGATGCATCCTCACAACCACAGACTACTTCACAAGGTGGGTTGAAGCAATACCGTTGTGTCAAATCAATGATCAAGAGGTAATAACTTTCATCACCCAACACATCATGATCAGGTTTGGCATTCCAACCTCCCTTATTTTTGATAACACAACATGTTTTTCATCATTTAAATTTTATGAGTTTGCTCTAGAAAATAGTATAGTGCTAAAACACTCTGCCAACTATTACCCCCAAGGAAATGGGTTAGCTGAGTCAACTAATAAGAACCTCATCCGCATCATCAAAAAGACTCTACTGTCCCAACAACGAAATTGGCATAACGCACTCCATAATGCCCTATGGGCTGATCGGGTCACACCCAAATCATCTTTGGGCACCTCCCCATTTTTTCTTGTGTATGAAAAAGAGGTTATTCTTCCTCCCAACTTGTCTCTCCCAGCCCTTCAATTATCTCAAGAAACTCATGGCACTCCTTGTACTGCCTTACAAGCCCGAATAGACACATTGTTAAAGTTGGAGGAGGAAAGGCTAAAAACTGAGGAAAAATTCGCCATCCTCCAAAGTCAAATAAAACAATGGTTTGACAAGAAATCTGCCGGAAACAAATCTTTTGAAGTAGGCGACCTTGTCCTCAAATGGGAAAAATCTCACGAGGATAAAGGGAAACACTCCAAATTCTAGGCCCTGTGGATAGGTCCCTTCCAAATTAAAGAAAAGGTCGGCTCCCACACTTATAGGCTACAGATCCTTGAAGGGAGGATTGAGGTCCTCCCGGTAAACGAGCACGACCTTAAACACTATTTTACCTGACAACCCCAGGGGGCCGTCACCATACCTTGTACCATAGTTTTGTTTTGTTTTTTGTGTTGTTCTCATTTTTTATGTTTTCAATAAATCTCTTGTTTCAAGTAGGCTCTCATTGGCCCTTTCCCTTTGGCATCTCAAGTCGAAGGAGAAATGTAGAAGTTACTCAATTGGCATGTTGTGTCGGAATCTATGCTAGTGAAGAATCTCCCCTGAAACACAAAAAATGGTGCGAGCTAGCTTGTGATATGCACCCAATGGGGAAACATGACCAAGTCCTAGGAACCAAGCACATGTAGCTTACCTAGTATGCTGGCCCAAGGGACTGTTGTACAAAATAAAGTCTCGGTGTAATCGGGATCCCTCATCCGCCCAGGCAATAATTTCCACAGTCAAATAAGTGCCCTGAGCACATTTAAAATAAGTGAAAATTAGCACATGCATAAAGGGTAAAGGATTGATAAAGTCTTCCCGCACAGAGAGGCGATACGATGACTCCGCCGGGGTACTGACCAGGCTTGCTGGTAGCGGAGCCACATCCGTGACTCCTAGGCAGTGACTCCACCGGAACCACTAGGTTTGCTGACAATGGAGCAACATGATGAGGAAAAAGTAACTTTATCGGATCCTGGAAGTCCCTGAGGTTACTCCAACCTTTTCCGTTTGGTCTCCAGGAATGAAAACATGGTGGACCAACACCTTGGGACATGCAGATAGGTGGAGAAAACACGCAAGCCCCGAGGATGAAAGTAGTGGGACCCACGGGCTGAAAGGATCAGCATGCTAAGCCCCTCCACCCCCCATAAGATGAAGCACTGGCAGAGATCCTGGGCCCTACCAGTGAATCACCATTTGTTGTAGCGGCTACAACACCCTCCAAAATTTTTCCCCTTTTAAATTTTGAGCCCCTAACCTTTTGAAAAATAGAGTCAAGCCCAAGTTCACTCTTTCAAAATCTCAAGTCGCTAAGTCACAAAATTGGTCAACGCAACTAATTTGTGACCCTGCAACCTTGTGACCCCTCAGGTCATGAAGTCACAAGGTCGCATATCATCCTGAAACTAAACAATTGTGACCTTGCGACCCTGTGACCTCGTGACCGCCAGGTCGCAAGGTCGCAGAGTCGTGAGGTCGCATATATCATAAACTCAACTCATTTGTGACCTTGTGACCCTCATTTATTGTCCACACATGCGATCCATTTATAAATAGAAGGGTCGCATAGTTCGCATTTGATCTGTGCGACGGAGAAAGAAAACGCCTCTGACAAGCCAGCTGGAGCGCATTTTTCCTGAGTAGGTTGCCTAATCCTCCTGCTGTTTCCTTTTGTTTGATTTTTGCCTCCATTACCCTCACCTTGGCCTATTTAAAACTCAACCTAGCTTCCGTTTAAACCTTCCATGAATCCTGTTGCTATATCTTTCTCCTCCCCACAACTTGACTTCTATGTGTACCTCTTCTAGGAAGCTTCCCTTGCATCAGTCTGTTCAGGTTCCCTTTCTAGCCCTTTCCAATGAGGAATTTCATGCATGCTTTCCACTTGATGTGTTGCCTTTCCTCTCTTTTTGATTAAAAGAAAGCGGAAGGTTTTTGTCGCCGTGTAGCCCGTCTGCCGAGCCCTAGGGCGACCTGGCGACTCCGTGACCTGGCGACCTCGGTCGCTAAGTCGCAGGGTCGCTCAGTCGCACATTCATGAAAGTTTAAAGTGACGCAACTTTGTGACTCAGTGACCTTGCGACCTGGTTGCGAGTTGCTAAGTTGCCAGGTCACATTTCTGTGAAGATCTAAACTGTCGCGAATCCGTGACTCAGCGACCTCACGACCTAGTCGCAAGTCGCTAAGTCGCTAGGTTGCTTTTCTGCAAAATTTTAAACCAACGTGACCTAGCAACCTAGAAACCCAGTCGCAAGGTCACCAGGTCACAGGTTCATCAATTTTATTGAAAAATAGTTGAGCAGAGATAGGAGCAGTCCAAGTATCTATAAATATGACATCTGTCTTATCGTGGGATTATTTCATAAATATGCCATGGAACCTCGAAGCCGAGCTAGAGTGCGTATCCATCTCATTGGCCTCAAGTGATATGGGGAATCCGACAGTTTGCAAAAGGAACAAAAACCCTGAGATAGAAATCTCGGAGGAAGAAATACCTCTTTCTCTCCCCCTATCTATGGAGACACTGCGTGCACATTCGACAAAGGGGACAATATGAGTTAGTATCAGGTGTACCAAGAATTCACAAAGCCTGAATTTCCAGAGGACCTCCTAGATCGACAGGTGTATGTTCAGGTTAAGAGATCCAAGCTCCACTATGTAGGGGCCCATCCACCTATATTCCCATGTGCAGAGCTGATCGAGTGGATCCTGCAAAAGGTCGACCCCAAGATCTGGGTTATTCAGGATCATGCTGGGAAATCATTCGCAAATATGAAGGGACAAGATGAAAAATTCTATTATGCGCTTCCTACCCGAGAAAAGACCTTTACCGAGGAATGGGCCACCACTCATGCAGTTCCCATACCCAAGACCTTAAGAGGATGGTGGGAGGACCTAGAAAAGTTCAAGCTAAAAAAGGAACAGGAATATCAGACAACAGGTCTCAAGAAGGTCTAGAAGCTCGTGACGGCAATGATATGTAGGATGTATGGTCGCCCATATGCCACCACTTTCAATGGCGCTTTGGTTTCTCTTATGTACACTATCACTGTATACGACACCCGCTTCAACTGGGCCAACTTGATAGTGGCAACCCTCAAATCGAACATATCTTCGGCATTAGCGCCTGATGAAGGGTATGCATCAGAATTTTATATGGCCTCCTATCTTTTGGATGCAGTATGTGCAAGGTGCCATTTTGAGGGGTGGGCACACAATTGGGATTCGAAGCATGGCGGTCCAATTCATAAGGATTTGTGGGTGTTCTGGGACTCCAGATATAAGCAAGATATGGATTCAATCTCACACAGCTTCATCCACGCACTCTACAAGAAACTGTTTGGAAAAGACACCCCGTGCATGTCCGAGCGAGCCATGGAGACAATAACCCGAGTGGCCAACTGGTTTCTTGTCACGGATAGCACTTTCATCTGAGTCTTTGGGTCACTCAAGGCTCCCCACGCACTGCCCCAGTCCATCACTGAAAAACTGCTCCTCCAAGAAACATGTTACCAGATGTCGGGAGGTTTTTCAAAGGTTCTCACTAAGGGCAAGAAGAAGCCATGGCCCACTCTGTCGCTCACTATCAGCGCTTACACAGTAAAATATTTCAGGGAAGTAGAGGTAGAGGCTAAGAAAGTCAAGGGATTTTTTCTACCTCCCGTGTCACACCAGACTTATGATCCTGAGAGAATCATCCCTGCCCACTGCAAACAAACCAAATTTAAATAGATTTACCAACATACTGAATGCCCAGCTGAAGATAGAATCAAGAACTGGTACAACAAAGACAGGGAGGCCGCTCTAGAGGAATCAACCGATCAGGAAGATCAAGATAGAGCAGAAGATGAGCGTCAGCTAAAGGAAGTTCAAGATAAAGTAGAGGCCAAGCGCCAGTTAAAGGAAGAAGAAGATAAAGCAGAAGCAGAGCAAAAGAGGGATGAGGAAGAAAGTCGGAAGTCAAGGGAAGATTCCTCCAAGGGAGTTGAAGGCAGCAAGACACCTGCTCCAGAGACATAGAAATAGATGGATCTGCCACACATCAAGGTGCCCCAGACAACTCATGCAACCACTTTGCTTTTTTCTCTCTCGGAATTGGGTACCTCCGAGGATCAAGATGAGGAAGTGTTTGATCTGAAAAGACTTACCTATGATTAGTTCACACACAAGATCAGGAAAGAGAAGAGAAGATGCTTAGCACGGAACCCTGCCGCACCCCTTACAACCACCACAGAGAAGGATATAGTCTTGGATACCAGGACCAATTCGGTTATGACTGCATTAGCTGGTACCGCTTTTGCAGCAACCACAGAGGAGAATGTAAGCAAAATGAGTAGAGAAATTTTGTCCCTGCAGAATAGACTATAGGCCTCCGAACAAAATACAACTATGTCGAGACAAGAAAATAAGGCGCTACAAGAAGAATTCCACTGAACTTCAGGTTAAGAATGCCCCTATTAATGAAGTGCCACTCACTATTCAAGGAGATCTTGTCACTTTGGAGGCCACCATGAAGTAAGTATATGAAGAACTGTTCACAATAAAGAAACTGTCACGCCACTACTGAAAACATAGGCAGAAACCAAGAGGAGGAACACATAGCTAAAAGAAGCCTCTACTGTCTTGAAAAAAATACTAGAATGGTCGAACATGTATCCACAGGGTCTGGACACCTTGCCTAGAAAAGATTGGATTGGCACCCAAAATGAAAAGGTTCAAATCCGGATAAAGGTACAATCCAAGGAGAAACTTATCAAGGATTTGGAGAAAGTAATGTTTGCATATGAACATCTGATTAGCGGCATTGACTCAATGGCCGAAGTACACCACATTCCTTCTCTAGGTGAACTGGGCAAAGAGAAAACGTGGGAAGAAGTCGCCAAAGATATTCAAGCATTTATACAACCCATAAGGCAAGCAGCCGCCTCTCAAGACCTGCCGGCATGACAAGAAAACCTTGTTCAATTCATCGTGACACCGGTCCGGATCTATACCAAATTGGCCTCACTGTCGAACCAGATCACGATCAAGAGAGACACTTTTATTCCAAATGCTCTTGAGTGTCTTCACAGGTTGAGAGAAGATACGCCTTAGGTCTCCCCAGTGGCTGCAGATTATCAAGCATGGAGAAGTTACCTCAAGGAACAACAACAGGTATATGTCCCTGATCTCGCAATCACCCAACTTCTCCCATGACCAAGTCACATATTGCAGCAAATAGAAGAGGTCGCAGGTTGCAACAGACAAGGGGTCGCAGGTCGCAGTCAAGGCCAAGATTGCAAGTCGCAAATTCCCTCAAGTCGCAGAGTATGTCAACGGTCAGGAAGGCTAAGATTCAAGGATACCTAATGGTCAATTTTGTTCTATAAATACTCCCTTCGGGAAATTGTAAAGGATATTTTTTTTTGGACTCAAAAGGAGCAAAAAAAATTGTATAGCATTGAATGCACTTTTTTGAGAATGAATACAAGCACTTGTTTTGATTCCACTCTTGGATCCGATGAGGATTAATGTGTTAACATTATGAATATTTTGTCTTATGTATATGATATCTTTATGATTAAGTAATCTGTGTTTTCTGCTTATATCATTTATACATTTCAGCTCACTAAATGTGTTAATGATGTTAGGTTGTTTACTTAGGAGATGTTAGCAACTTCGTTACTAAAATTTATCTGATCTTTGAGACCGATTAAGGAAGTGAAGGGTGCTCTAACCATACAAAACTGTTTCTCCTGTGGTTTGAACAAATTTTACAAGCATGACCCTAATGACATGCTGCTAACAACATTTCCTTCGGCTGCATGCTTTAACTCATCTTGCTATTTGTAGTGTTTTTATGTTCATTGAGACTCATCAACCATTTGTCTTGTACCATCCGAATAATCATGTGTTCATAGGTTTGCAGGGCTCATTTGTGTCGGAGAAAAATGAGTATTTAGCAATAGCCGGACCCACACCTCGGACGAGATCCCTATCAAAAACGATTTAGAGTCTAATCAAGACTATTTACCGGGGAGATCCCTTACTATTGGCCAGACATTTATTCTCGTCAATAGAACCATACCTTAATCCTAGGAATAAGGATGACAAGAAATAAATTTTTCCTTTCTCTCATCTCCTAGACCAGTATGCCCCTATGATGAAAATAATAATGAAGTATTTCACTTGTGATAGGAGGTTTACCCAACTCTACTCATACCATATCCGACTCCTCATGCATTTCACTAGAGTTAGAATAATCAAATGCAGAGTCTTTTTCATCATTCACTCATCAAAATGGTGGTCATGCATCAGTTACAACAGAAAAACATTTCATGGGATGCATTCATTGCAAATGAGGTTTTCACTACCCCACTTAGTCCTCATGAGCAAGATATTCCTTCATCATCTCATCCTCCCGTATCCATTTTTCCATCACATCCCACTGTTCACACATCACCACCTACTTAGATCCATTCACCTCATGTTGATCCTACCTCATCACCTTTCTATAACCCTTCACCATCACATCATGATGCTAGAGCATCAAGCAGTGAAAGGGAAATTAAGGCAGCTTGCACTAAGATGAATGATATTGAGCCATTCAATAAGACCTATCAGAGAGGCCACAGGCATGTGTTTTCTTCACATGGTGTGAAAGGGGCCATGCCTTCTTCATCAACAAAATAGGTATAAAAGGGCAAGGAAAAGGCTATAGAGCCTATCATTGTTGAGCAGGAGGACAAACATGAAACTGAGCAGGAGTTTCAGTTGATTGAGAGTGATGAGGAAAATGAGGATAGAGTCACTAGTGTAGTGATCAGAGGCAAAGAGGCCAATATTAGTGAGCTTCAAGCTAATATTGATAGAGCACAGTACGTGATTGACTTTCTCGAGATGGAAAATTAGCAGCTGAAGACTAAGCAAACCATCAGTGAAGTAAAAAAAACCAGAGCTCAGAGAGAGGCAGGAAAGGCCAAGGCCTTGCTGGAGGAGACTTTGGGAAGATTTGATGATAGAGATGATGAGGAAGATCAGTTTCCAAGACAGAGACCGAGGACAATTGGGCTAAAGAAGGCTTTAGCTCGAGAAATGCAGAAAGAGGCTGAATTGGCAGAGCAGCTTATTCCAAGTGAGCTGCTTGCCATAGAGATTAGCAGAGACAGAGAGTATTGGTTTGAGAGAGCCAATTTGCATCTGGAGGGTCTGCTAGAAAAGGCCAAGAAAGACATGGACATTCAGAGGAAGATGGAAAAACACTATGCCATGAGAAACAAGATTGCAAGGGCTAAGCTCAAACGAGCTCATGTAAAGATTAGGGATTTGACTGAGCCAAAGGAGAAGGAGAAGTTGAAAATTATTTCAGAGGTGTCGCTCTAGGATTCCAACCCTTGATCAACAAGCTAATTCACAATTTTGGCACACTTTGTGTAAATTTTTATTTTTGGACAGTTTAGCACACAAAAAAGTTTCTAAACGCGCAATGCCACTGTCGTTGCGCTCTTTTTTGGGGCATCCAAATGGAAAATGGTTAGAATTCTCATGTTCATAATGATGATTACATCAAATTCAACAATTTTCAAGAGATTTGGAGCAGAACTAGTCCCTCAAAAGGGAAAAAAACCCAAGAAAAATCATGTTTCTGCCCTTGTTTTTGCCTTGGCGCTGCACGTTTACCAATCTTGGGAGAACAGGTTTTTGATAGGTCAGATGGACACCATTTTGAGAACTAGAAGCATATTTTGACACTAGACTCAGAGATATTTCCAATGAGATATCATGGAGCACATTTTGACATTTGGAAGTCCTCCAAAAGTTGGCTACAAGACAAGCCATTTTTTTGTCATGGCGCTACACATTTACCAAGGAATTGGCAATTTTCACTGTTTTCAACATTTTTGAATTTTTGACTTTTTGATTGAGAAATGGGAAAATTACGGATGTAAATGGTTAATATGGATGGAAATATCATGTTTTCAATTTTATCTAGGGTATATGCATTAGATAAGTCTTCTAGGAAGTCAAATGAATCAGTTTCCTCTCTTTTAGAGGCAAATTGTTGGCTTTTCCTAGTCTTCAGTTTTCTGTTTGGGAGTAGGTGAAACAACTCCTCCTCTCATGGATTCGACTCCTTGAGGCTATGGAGAGTGGTTTTGAGGTCTATTTGATATATTTCCTCAGCCATTGTAATGGTTGGACTCACTTGGAGCGTTGGCATATCAAGAGACATTTTGTATATCAGTTTGGCTTGGACATTAATAGAAATTTGCAGCTATTTTATTGGCATCCATGTGGTATGAGTTTTAGACATATTTTCCTCTCTGTTATAAATTATTTTGAATCTATTTTTAATTCATAAACCATTTCATGTCTATAATATACTAGATTTCAAGTTTGAAATGCAAAATCCATATTTATTTATGCTTTGTTTTGGGAAATTTTGTATAATGTGTTCATTCTCTTCAGTTTAGGGAAAATACATTTCAGATGTTTTCCCTCCTCACCAGTCTCTTTACCTCACCATAGTCACCTTTTAATGTCTAAACCTTCTACCTACCTTTCCCCTTGGAACCCCTAAAAATTTTGACCTAATATCCTTGCTCTAGCTGTTTGACTCCTCCTGATCTAGCAAACCCTACACAAAAATCAAAATCAAAACCCCGAGCTACTATACCTAGCCTAAAATCTTCTTTCCTTATTCATTTTGACTGTGTTCTATACGGAGAGAGCCCTCTCCTGGCCTAGTAGGGCTAGCTACTTGGCTAAG
Source organism: Pinus albicaulis (assembly GCA_034641835.2). Taxonomy (NCBI): domain Eukaryota; kingdom Viridiplantae; phylum Streptophyta; class Pinopsida; order Pinales; family Pinaceae; genus Pinus; species Pinus albicaulis. The sequence goes on along the minus strand of CM076577.1, from coordinate 292,588,659 downwards.
CGTGGTTTGAGGTTACCTCGGGATTGCCTCTCTCAACCTTGAGGTTCAATCTGAGTGATAAAATTTTGGCGACTCCAATGGGGAAGAAAAAGTAAGATCAGATCAACTCGAGTAATTAATTTTCATTGAAATTCTCAACTTGTGGATGATAAGTTTATAATTTATTCAAGGGCTAAATTGAAATTTTTTTAAAGTGCATATTTGGTGTTGAAATTGGACATACTGGCTTCCCAAAGATATACCTGATCTAACCCCGAACCAAAATCTCCTACTATTGTTAGTGATCCTCAGAACATTGGAAGAAAAGCTAAATCTATTGTTGAGACTTCTAGTTTAGTCGGAAATCAATCAGAAGGAAGTTCCATCCCCAGAGCTCATTCACTTCCCAAAGGGTTAGAAAACTTGCAAGATATTGAATTTGATATAAATTTTGAGCAAAGTTTATTCCGGAGTAAATATTTGAGTTGGATTGACGAGGTATTTGTTGATTCCTCAATTTCCTTCCACAGTCCTGTTGAAGATCAATTTTCACATTCTCAATTAGAGTTTCAATCAAGATCTTAATCACAGACACAATTTTTACAATCTCTTAAAGATTTGTAGAATTATTCCCCACAGGTAAGTGCTTGGCTGGTAAGCAGAACTCAGATCTCAGCCTCTTCTTCCATCACTTCATCTACTGTTACTCAGAATATCCCTCTTCCTCCTCCTTATTCCTCATCTGCTGTTCGCACTACTCAGTCAAGGACAAGTCTTCCTTTGATTACATCAAGCATCCAAATCCCTGTTGTTAATCCTCCACCTCCACCTTCAGTTATGGATGCAAGATATTCCCCCCTTGTTCTCCCTCAAAATCCGGGTCAAATGCCTGCAAATTACCAAAAAAAAATCCCTTTGCTTGATGCTACTCAGTCTATAATAACTCAAAAACATGTAGATAAGATGAATGGATTTTTTGATCTGCATGAAGTTGATATAGAGGATGTGAAGATGAGGTTTTTTGCACAAAGTTTGGGAGGGGAAGTAAGAAAATGGTTTAGAGCTCTACCGGAAGCCACTATTTATACCTTAGAAGTTTTGCATCGTCAGTTTGTAGAAAGGTGTGAAGTAAAGAAGAATCCCCTTCAAATCTTGTTTGAATATGAGAACATCAAAAGGAGCATTGGTGAGTCTGTTCAAGATTATTGTGTGAGATTTAATGCAGTGTACAATGCTCTTCCTGCACATATGAAACCACCGGAGGATATGGTTTTGGTCAAATTCCCGGATGGATTTGATGCTCATATGGCATATCAGTTGCGTGAATGTGATCCTACAACTTTAGCAAATATGAAAAAGAATGCTGCAAGTGTAGAATCTAATTTGCTGGAAAAGAGAGAAAGGATGAGATCATAAAATAGGGTGACTATCAAAGAAGAGACTTCTACTTCTGAGGCAAAGATGGATTCATTCTCCAGGCTGTGGAGAGAATGGTTGACCTATTTTCCATTTCAGAGAGACTTGAACCACAAATCCGGAATCCAAATTTCAGAGGGCAACAACTTCAGTTTAGAATCAAGCAAAGAGAGCAGAAAGCACCTGACCAAAAAGCACAACAACAACAACATATTCGGACCCCGTTGCAGCAGAACTATGTCCAAGGAGTGGAAGAAGAGGAAGATGAAGATCTGGTGGTTGAAATAAATCATTTATTTATAGCAGATGGCTTTCCCATGTTCCTGACTGAAGATGAAGAATATACTAAAAATCTGGATTCTCCAAAAGATGAAGACTATATCTTGGAAAATGATGATGATTTGGAAACAAGCATTGATATATCCACGCTGGTAATCATCTGATTTTAAAAGGAAACAATATTATCTAAGGAGCTTAGGTGAATCTGTCAATCCCAATCAGAGAAGGAAAGAGCAGTCAAAGAATGATCTTCCTAATAATCAGAGAAAAGGTAAAGAACATATAGATAAGAATCATAGTAACATCAACCAGCCATCAACAAGCTCAGCTACTAAAGAGAATGACACTCAGAAAAAGGAGATTGTGACAAGGGATCAAAATGATAGAAGAGATCATGTTGTCAAAGAGGTAGATAACGTCACAAATTTTAATTTAGAAAATGAAATAGCTAAATTAAAAGTGTCCATTACGCACCAAAAACAGAGTTTTCAGAAAATTACGCTATAATAATGAAGAAAAGCACATGGATCCATTATTATGTATTATAGCACCCAAATATACAAGGGGATCAAAAACAAATCATTCTAACTTAGTTAAACAGATCTCCCAAGCTCAATATAGCCCAAAAACATCAAATCCCCATGACTACTGCAACACAGAATTTATGAAGCATGTGACAACGCAGTTTATTGAGGATTTCTACTACAGAAACATAGAAACAAATAGATCTGATTATATATTACTCAAAGAGCTGAGAAAAACGAGATCTAGTCTCTTTTACACAATCTCAAGATAACCCAACAAGGGTTTCTTGGAAGGACACAGGATACCAAAAGCATAAACTGCAGATCTATGACTGAATCACGTTGTCTGACTGAAGCTCTTCATATATATGGCTAAAAAGACAAAGAAATGGCTGAAACTTCTTCTTACTAGCTTTCCGGGTGAAAGGTTGATCCTTTCACTAGGAAACTAGCTCACAATCAGGGGTTTTGACCCTTCCACTACAACACCATGAAAAATAACGCAGTTACTCAAGGAGTCTATGTTGTGGCTGTAGGTGACTACTTAGCCCAATGCTGGATGGTGGAAATGAAGCCTAGAATCCTCCTCTCAGATTTATTCAACAAGTCCTCCAAGAAAGAGTGGGGAATTCCTGCATGAGAATACCCTTGTACTAAACAGTACAACAAACCTAGCTAAACAGTTGAAACATGCAACAAGTCATAAGACTCAAACATAAAATCATATTATGAATGCTCCATATGGCTGCCATTCCTTCCATTATATACTTGATGAGATTCCTCACCATGGGTCCCACCCATTTATGATGTTACTTCCATGCAAAGACTCCTCCAAAAATACGCTGTCTCCACTAGCTCCACTCTCTCACTTACATCGCTGTTTGATTTGGTCAACCTTGAATTAGTCTCCATGCATTCTCTCCTTTCACACCCAAGGTGGCTTTATTCTAGCTATCTAAACTGATCCACATTCACATTGGGTTGTCTCTATTGATGATTCACTCCCTTCATACCAGTGTTGTTTACTTGGTCAACCTTGATCTTGTCCACATGCATTAGCCCCTGTTCACACATGAGGGTGCTTTATCCAGATATGAATATGATCCATTTTCACATTAAGAGGAATTTTATGCCTACTAAAGAGATTTATGGGCCTCCTTTCCCATTTATTCATTTAACTAGATGTCAAGATCAAAATTAATATTCCAATTAGCTGCAAGTTAATTTAGGAATATTATAATCTTCCCCTCCCAAATGTTGCTTGTCCTCAAGAAAATTAAAGGATATATCTGAAAAATATATGGAACATTCATCCCCATGTGAAGCTCCATTCTCCAAGCTATCATCCATATAAAATGAATCACCCTCGAGAATGGTAATTCATAGAAAAACTCCTCCCATGTGAGAGGCTTCTCCCAAGGACGTAAATCAATCATATGGCTCCCTTTATAAGGAAACAAATGATATAATGTAGTAGCCATATAATGTCCCATACTTCCCTTGAAGCATGAAGAAATGTGGGAAGTTTCATTTCCAATGGACACATCCAGCCAATGTGTCATCCCCCCAATCATGTCCCCAACAATAATGAGAACATCATCAACATATGGGATCATAAACGAAGTCATGCTAGCTACTATATGTAGTAATGGAGAAGGAAAATGGTCCCTCAAGTGCAACCAATGCAGTTTTACTTCTGACTGCATCAAAATATGGCATGATGAGTGGTTTCCTAACCACTTGTTTATTGCCCCAATCTCCTCGCAAACTTGGAGAAAGTGTATGGTGTATGGTGAAAATTGAGCATACCCTGCATAAGAAATTATATCCCCAAGATCTCCTAGGGAGTGGCCATCATCAATGCTGCTTATGACCTCAAGTAGACCATGAAGTCTAGAAGGAAGAGTGCCCCCTCTTGGAGCAATTCCCTGCACATGTATGATAAGGAAATGCAAATACATAGTAAATGAATCATGATGTACATAAATACAATCTTTACCATGTACTTGGTTCAAGCTAGTAATGTGGCTCATAGATGGACCTCCTCTCACTCCCAATGAGAAAGGAAATGGCTATGATAACTCTACCAAAGAGTCATGTCTCTCCTCATCCTCCAAATAATTCATGCATCTCATCATATGTTGGTGCATCTCCTCTTTGAAGCTTTCCCAAATGAATCCCTCCAAGATAGTACGATATGCTCTTATAAAACCTATGGGTTTGGAGAGAAAACCCTCATATGCTGCATCTAGTAGCTTCTCCTTGAGCTAAGAGGCTCTAGTCATGAAGACTCTACCCTGAAAAAAGATGACCCCATCTACCACTACACATCTCCCATCAGATAACTGGTCACCAAGCACTCTACATGAAAAGAGATCCTTGGAGTATTCCACTAATAGCTGGGATCTCCAATAAGGGTCAATACTCAATAATGACAGTGCTGCTGATTTGTCATGTGAAGCATCTGTCATGTTTTTTCCCTCTTCTTTGACATCTCTCCTGCCAAATTCATACACCGGGATGCTGAAACCTTGCCTCTACTGCTCCTCCTGCAGCTGCTCATGCTCTAGCAAAAGGGGAAGTTTTTGGAGGCTAGCCTTCCATGAGAAGCTATCACCCATCAAAAAATTTCTGAGTTTGGCCAATGTAAGCATGTCCGGCCACCAACCTCTACCAAATGTGGAAGATTCCTTCCTATGTGGAAGTATATTCTGATTCTCCAAATCTATGGAGTGGTCTCCTTGCACCTTGATGGTGCCATCCATCCATGAAAAATCTTCTGTCAATGCAAGATGTTTGGTGTGAGTGGGTAATACTGATATTGGGAGAATGTATCTCTCCTCCTTGAGCCTACCCCATACTCTCTGTGCCGTGTTGAGTCCTCCCAAGTTTCTCACCCCTCCAAAATCTATGAGTGGTGCAGCCAAATGTGAAGCATATCTCATCATCTCTTGATCTGGTGGTCTCCCAGGTGGAATGCCTCCATGCAATGAGACATCAATATCAAGAGAAGACTGCATATATGAGTGGATTTCTTTGTCCTTGCTCTCACTGCACAAATCAATCTGCCTCTTTTGTGCATAAGCCTTTTGAAATAGATAGGGGTGTGTGCTCCTAGTCATATGATGCTGTTCCTTCTCCATATCCTCTTCTTTCATCTTCAAGGTCTCACAATCTATCAATGATAGCACATGCTGCTCATGGAATGTGCCTTGATCTCCACATGTGAGACTCTTTGGAATTTCTTGTGTACATACAAGAACTCCTCTCATTGGAGCAAGTGCCCCAACTCCCTCTCTATCAGGTACTAGATATGCTCCTGATGTGACAACACTGTTATCTCCAGCCTTATCTTCCTCTTCAACATCAATGGAAGTTACCTTATCAACAGTAAGATAATCCTCTTTTGAAAAATAGATCTCCATATCCTCTTTTTCAGAAGAGTGTTCTTGATGGAATAGGGATCTTGCCTCTAGCAAGGTATTCTGCAAAGTTTCATCACCTTCAATAGTTTGCTGAAATGGGGTGGGGTTTATAGATCCTTCCAACCCATGCAAAGGTTTTTTTTGTTTTGGCTTGACTAGCTCAACCAAAGATGTTTCAGAATGTTTCTCATCAAACCTTTCCACTAACCTCCTAGTGAACCTTGCATAAGTAGATATATTTGCATTTCTTAATAAAAAGGATTTAAATAACCACCAAGCAGAAGCCTTACCTTCAAGATGCAGCGCTGCAACTCTAATGGCTTAATCTTCTGAAACTTGGTTATGCTGCAAATAGATGTCTAGCTCCTCCACCTAAGCCCTAGCTGAACATTTAGGTGATCCATCAAAATTAGATAGGAAGAATCTATCCTCATCATTCTGCTTGCACCTTGTGCTTCTATCATGGTTACTAGGTCTTTTATCCTCCTTGATCTTGCAAAACCCTTGGAAGTTTAGGTGATATTTGAACCTCTTATATTGAGATTCATATTCTTACTAATAATCACCAAGAGTCTCCTTCTTTGGCACATTTCCTTCCTCCATCTCACTTGCTATGAACATAGGCCTGGTAGAGCGTTGTAAATCTGATGGTGTGGCTGAATGCTCACACCCATAATATGAGGAACTGAAGCTTTCCTCATGTAAAAGTCTTGTTGAGGGATCTCCATGTCTTTCCCTCTAATACCAGGTGATGACACTCCATTCACTATATGTATGAAGGATTGGGCAAGAAATCCACCTAGAACCAATGAGTGGGATCATGAGATTCCAAGTATATTTTGGCTTCATGAGGACTATATTATTGCAGCCCAAGATTAGCAGCTCCAAATTTATAATAAATGGAGAGAGAGACAACACAAGTTGAACAATATTATCTCCCACTTTTAGCCATGCAGCCCCTACACATTTCATAAGCAGGGGATTGGTGATTGTTTCTATGAGCTACCAAGGATGGCTCACTTTGTTTGGATGATAGCATGGACATTGGAGTTTCTCATTGGGGTTGAGACACCCAAAATTTATCATCTCTCATGCCTTGAAGAGGCCAATATGGAGAAATTTCATATGTCATTAGAACAACAAAATATACATAAGAAATGGGCCATAAGATGCATATCAGGAATTACAAGTCTCCAATGGACAAAAATCATGCAATAAGAGATGCTGCAACCATGCATTAAAGATGGAAAACCCTTACAACGTTATTTTATTTATTTTGAAACAACAATAGATTATACATCAGATCTAGATCTGCTATGTGCATATAAAGTTAGATCTATATCAGATCCATGCACTATACAAGCTCCTCTAATGAACCCCCTCGGGGTTTTGAGCAACACACCAAGTACAAGATCTAGATCAGAGATCTAAAACTGCAAATATAATGAAAAATACAGATATGGAAAGTGTGGCTAATCTGATATGATCAATAGAATAGCCTCCTTCAATAGATCTTCAAAGTGAATGGCAGATCCCCAACACTAGAAAATCAGCTCTCCAAATGGTGTGCTAAACCACCCTGCAACTCATCCTATATAAATAACACAGATCTGGAAGTAAACTGCATTATAGGGATCAAAATATGGTTGGCCTGATGCCAAGATTTGAAAATGAGCTCAATGCCCTCCAATACTATACTCCCAATGAAGTGGAAACCTCCTCCACTGAAAAGGAGCACTGAAATGGCCTAGATCTGAAAGATCTAGTCTCCACTTGCTGCAACTTGCAAAAACAACCAAACCTTCAACAGGATCTGCGTTGTAGTTTAAAGAAGAAGCTTGGCCCTAAGCCAGATAGTGGACAATGTAATGCAAACTCTCCCAATAGCTACTCAATGGGAAGAGGTGAGATTCTCGATCAGGAACACCCGGTGCTAAACAACACTCAATCTCAGCTACATAGCTAGAGAAAGATATATGTATAAATAGACCATATAATCTAAAATATAACATATCATAAAATCAACAACCTTCTAATGCTTCCATCCTCTTCCTTTTATAATTCAATAGCTTGCAAACCCTAAACCACATCCATTAATGACACTACTTCCTTGCAATGTGTCTCCATCTAAAACTGCGCTGTTCCTCCATTAATGTCCACTCCTCCATGAAAACGTTGTTGATTTGGTCAAATTTGACCTAGTCCACATGTTTTAGCCCCTGTTCACACCTTAGGGTGCTTTATCAAGCTGAAACGATGATCCAATTTCACATGAGAAGTGGTTTTATTCTTAATAAAGAGATTTATGGGTCTCCCTACCCATTTGTTCAACTACCTAAGTGAAAAAAAAAAACTTTAATATTCAATTAGCTGCAAGATAATTTAGGAATATTACAGTCCTCCCCTCAAATATGTTGCTTGTCCTCAAGCAACTGGAAGGGTACTGAAAAATATCCAATGGATATGTCTCCCCCCAAGAATACAAGTTTGCCTTTGGTGGATAAACCAAGTAGCCCTCATCATGAAAAAGTGGGAGATTTATCGAAAGAGTTATATGCTATCCATTGGCCTCCTCAATGCATGAGATATGATAAATGTTGGGTGTCTCAACTCCAATGAGAAACTCCAATCTCCATGCTATCATCCAAACAAAGTGAGCCATCCTTGGTAGCTCATAGAAACAATCACCAATCCCCTGCTTATGAAATGTGTAGGGGCTGCATGGATGAAAGAGAGAGATAATATTGTTCAACTTACGCTGTCTCTCTCTCTCCATTTATGATAAATTTGGAGCTGCTGATCTTGGGCTGCAATAATATAGTCCTCATGGAGCCAAAAGATACTTGGAATCTCATGATCCCACTCAATGGTTCTAGGTGGATTTCTTTCCCAATCCTTCATACATATAGTGAATGGAGTGTCATCACCATATGGGCCGCAAAGGAAGCATGGAATAAGTGTCATATGACATATTGGATGGTGACAATAGTCCCTCAAGTGAGACCAACGCTATTCTTCCTCCTGCTGTCTCAAAATATGATTTGATAAGTGGCCATCCAACCACTTCATTGCTGCCATAAGCTTCTCAAAAGCTTGAAAATATTAGAGGAAATTAGGTGTTGGCTAAATATGACCCAAGTAAAACATATCCTTCCCAAAGTCCTCCATAAAGTGGTCATCCCCATCACTAAATGTAGTCCCAAAAGGACCATGAAATCCATGAAGAGGTTTGCTCTCTTGTGGAGCAATGTGCTGAAAATGCAGGGTAAAGGAGTGCACATACATTGTTAGTTGATAAATAAGCATCAAAACACAATCTTTACCATATATTGTAGACAAGTTGGTGAAGAGGTCCATAGATGAATCTTCCCATCTCTCCTTAAAAAGGGGAAGTGATTGAAACAACCTTGCAATGTGGTTTCTCTCCTCCTCATACATCAAACAAGCTACATATCTCCTAATATGTTGGTTCACATCTTCTTTGAGATCCTCCAAATATAATCCCTCCATGATGGTGTGATAAAACTCAATGAAGTCTACATGTCCTGAAGGGAGTGTCTCATATGTTGCATGTAGAATCTCCTTTTTGAGCTTGGAGCCTCTAGTCAAGTAGATCTGATCATGGAAATAAATGACTCCATCAACCACTCTATACTTCCCATCTATCACTTGCCCATCAAGAACCTTACATGTGAAGAGGTTCTTGGAATATTCCACCAATATTTGGGACTCCCAATATGGATCTAGGCTTCCCAACAATGACAACGCTGTTGAAATCTGAAATGAAGCACCTGTCACATCACAACTCTCCTCTTTGACATGCTCAATTCCAAAGCCACATGTTGGAGTACTGTTACCCCACTTTTGCTGCCTCCCTTACAGCTGATGTTACCTAAGACAAGATTGAAGTACATGGAGGTCAACCTCCTCTTGAAAGGCATTTCCCATCCAAAAATTCTGTATTTTTTCCATTGCATGCAAGAGTGTTAATAACCTCTTGTCATATTCAGAAATATTCCTCTTGTGTAGAAGTATCACTTGCTGCTCCAAGGCTATGGAATAGACTTTTGACACCATGCTCATGCTATCATAGATTTCTGGATCATCCTTTTCCAGTGCAAATAGCTGAGTGGGAGATAGCAGTATCCATATCAGAAAATTTCTCACCCCTCCTTGGAACCCATCAAAGGTTCTCAACGCTATGCTAGCTCTTCCCAAGGCTCCTTCCTTAGCCAAATATGTCAATGTTGAATTATGTTGAGAGAAAACATTATTCATTTTCCAATCAGGGGGTCTCCCTGGTGGAATGCCTCCATGTAATGAAACATCAAGGCCTAGAGTAGAATGTATATGTGTGTGGAATGATTTTTCCTTGCCCTCACTGCAAAAATCCTCCTGCCTCTTCTGTGCATCAACCTTTTGAAATAGAGAGGGGTGTGTGCTCTCAATCATATGATGCTGATCATCCTCCCTATCTCCTTCTTTAATCTTCAATATCTCACCATCTATCAATGATGGTACATGTTGCTCATGAAATGTGCTCTAATATCTGTATGTGAGATTCTTTAGAACTTCTTGTGTACATACAAGAACTCCTCTTATTGGAGTAAGTGCTCCATCTTCTTCTTCATGAGGTGCTAGATATGCTCCTGATGTGATAACACTGTTACCTCCAGCCTTCTCCTCAACATCAATGGAAGTTACCTTATGATCAATAAGAGGATCCTCTTTTGAAAGAGATCTCCATATCCTCTCTTTCAGAAGAGTGTTCTTTATGAAATAGGGATCTTGCCTCTAGCAAGGTATTCTACAAAATTCATTCCCCTCAATAGTTTTCTGAAATGGAGTGGGATTTATAGATCCTTCCAACCCATGCAAAGGTTTTGTTTGATTTGGCTTGACTAGCTCAACCAAAGATGTTTCAGAATGTTTTTCATCAAACCTTTCCACTACCCTCCTAGTGAACCTTGCATAAGTAGATATATTTGCATTTCTTAATGAAAAGGATTCAAATAATCACCAAGCATAGGATTTACCTTCAAGGTGCAGCGCTGCAACTCTAATGGCTTCATCTTCTGAAACTTTGTGCTACTGCAAGTAGGTATCTAGCTCCTCCACCCAAGCCCTAGCTGAACATTTATGTGACCCATAAAAAGTAGATAGAAATAATCTACCGTCATCATGCTGCTTGCACCTTGTGCCTCTATTCTGGTTGCTAGGTCTACTTTCCTCTTTGATCTTGAAAAATCCTTGGAAGTTTAGGTGATCTTTGAACCTCTTAGATTGAGATTCATACTCCTGCAAATAATCACCAAGAGTCTTCTTCTTTGGCACATCTCTTTCCTCCATCTCCCTTGCCATGAACAGAGATATGGTAGAGCATTGTAAATCTGATGGTGTGGTTGAATGCTCACACCCATAATATGAATAAATGGAGCTTTCTTCATGTACAAATATTGTTGAGGGATCTCCATTTCTTGCCCTCCTCATTTCTTTGATGTATTTGCTAATGCTTTGCAGAGTTAAGTTTTGAGAACTCCTTCCCTCCAGATACTAAGGTTTTACCCTTATCTTCTTTCTCATCAGTATAATAAAATATTCTGTGGATTCTTCTTTGATACTTCTTCTCTCTGTCAGTAAGAGGCTCTCCTTCTTCAGATGACATATTGGATTTTAGAATGCACAGGCCATGCCAAGATGATGACCTGATACCACTGTAATATTCCCAAATGGGAAAAGCAGGAATATAGTGCAAAATTATGGAACAATAACGCAGATCATCATTTATGAAGCAAGAGGCCAATATGGAGACCTTTCATATGTCATTACAACAGAAAAATATACATAAGAAATGGGCCATAAGATGCATATCAGGAATTACAAGTCTCCAATGGACAAAAAACATGCAATAAGAGGTGTTGCAACCATGTATTAAAGCTGGAAAACCCTTACAACATTAATTTATTTCTTCTGCAACAAAAATAAATTATACATCAGATCTAGAGTTGCTATGTGCACAAAAATTTAGATCTATATCAGATCCATGCACTATACAAGCTCCTCTAATGAACCCCCTTGGGGTTTTCAGCAAAACACCAAGTACAAGACGTAGAACTAAGATCTACAACTGTAGATCTACTGAAAAATACAAATGTGGAAAGTGTGGCTGATCTGATATGATCAATAGAGTAGCCTCCTCCAATAGATCTTCAAAGTGAAGGGCAGATCCCCAACACTAGAAAATCAGCTCTCCAAATGGTGTGCTGAACCACCCTGCAACTCCTCCTACAAAAATAACATAGATCTAGAAGTAAACTGCACTGTAGGGATCAAAATATGGTTGGCCTAATGCCAAGATTTGAAAATGAGCTCAATTCCCTCCAATTCTATCCTCCCAATGAAGTGGAAACCTCCTCCACTGAAAAGGAGCACTGAAATGGCCTAGATCTGAAATATCTAGTCTCCACTTGCTGCAGCTTGCAAAAACAACCAAACCCTCAACAGGATCTGCGCTGTAGTTGAAAGAAGAAGCTTGGCTCTAAGCCAGATAGTGGACAATGTAATACAAACTCTCCCAAGAGCTACTCAATGGGAAGAGGTGGGATTCCCGATCAAGAACACCCGGTGCTAAACAACACTCAATCTCATCTAAACAGATAGAGAAAGATATATGTCCAAACAGATCATATAATCTAAAACATAACATATCATAACATCGACAACCTTCTAATGCTTCCATCCTATTCCTTTTATAAGTCAATAGCTTGCAAACCCTAAACCACATCCACTAATGACACTACTTCCTTGCAATATGTCTCCATCTAAAACTGCGCTGTCCCTCCATTAATGTCCACTCCTCCATGACAACGCTGTTGATTTGGTCAAAGTTGACCTAGTCCACATGTTTTAGCCCTTGTTCACACCTTAGGGTGCTTTATCAAGTTGAAAAGATGATCCAATTTCACATGAGAAGTGGTTTTATTCTTCATAAAGAGATTTATGGGTCTCCCTACCCATTTATTCACCTATCTACGTGAAAAAAAAACTTTGATATTCCCATTAGTTGCAATCTAATTTAGGAATATTACAATTTTTTGAAGCTTGTCCTTCAGTGCCAGCTTTGTGTGATCATTATTGTTCTGCAACAAGTTTGTCAAGGCCTTCCACATTGCATATGGAGTATCCTCCCTATGGAGGTTTGAGACAATATGATCTCGAACTCTTTCCAGTAAGATCATTCTTTCCTTTTCTACATTCTTTTGTCATTCTGCAAGAGCCTTTGCATCCGTAGATGTTGATTTTGGAACATTTATATCAATTTATTCCTTCAATCCATTGTCTTCCATGACATCTTCCATCTGGTCCTTCCAAGAAATGTAATTCAAGCTACCCTCAAGGGAATACTCGAGCCTCGGACCATAGAAGACCATCATGATCATGCTACTAGCTCTAGAGAATTGATCTGCAAAACTTGTTCCTCCTGCAATGAAAAACTCGTATTCTTATCTTCTATAGTGATTTTAGATATGATACCATGTAGAAATTCCTTGTAGATTCAAACTTCTAATTGTAATTTACTAAAACAATAGAATTGAATCTACTCTAGCAATTGCGGAAACAAAAAGCGATCACGAAATCATGAAGCATACAAGAGAAAGAATTCAATCAACACATTAAACAATTATTTCCTGGGGAAAACCACATCTAAAAACCCCTCTATCTATATATTGCATTAATTATAAATATGAGAATATTACAATTATTTTCTCAATCCCAAGCAACCTTTGCACTATCTCTATTTTTATCACTACTTCCTAGACAAGCCTTGGCCAATACTTAACCAAATTTATGCTTGCCCAAGTTCCTATTTTCTTGGGAATTATCCCCCTATTTCCTCACATTATTTCCTTGGGAATTAGCCCCCTATTAATTAAGGAAATCCTCAATTGGAATTGCAAAATACATCATAGGAATTCCTCTAACTACATGCACCACCTTGAACTCCAATCTCATCTGGGTTACTTGTAGATCGCACATGCATGAGTTATTTATGGTTGATTTATTAGTTAACTGGTTAATTACAGAGTACACACCCCTCTACGTTACCTCCCACAAGTTCCTCCAACAGTTGGAACTAGTTAAACTAACTTTAACTCAGATAAATTGAATTAATTAATTACAACTCAAAATAAACTCAACAAGGGCTCATAAAAATTAGGAGCCACTCTAAATGACTCAAGTTAGACTCAATTATGTAAATAAAAGAAAAAAATAAAATAAAAAATGAAAAGAGGGTATTTAAAAAGAAAAAATAGAATAAAGAAAGACAAAATAAAAGAAAAATAAAAAAGAAAAAATAGAGAAAATAAAAATAAATATGAGAACCCCATGAAAAAATAAAAATAGAACTGAAAGTGAAGCAAATTTAAATGCCACTACTTTATAAATAGTTTGATTTTCTAGAATAAATTGAATGTTGTGTGCAACTTGTTCAAAATGCCACAACCTTGAGTCATTGTTTAGATCATACGGTTTAATCACGATCAAACAAGTTTCAATTTTTGTCAATTAGATTAGAGAATAAAGTTAGCCAAACTATCTAATCTTGGCTAATATCAGTTAGGTAGATGAATAATTGATTCAATTGTTTAATCTTGATCAATGTAAAAAATGATATATAGGATTAGAGTAGGTGTTATTCCCCTTAAAGCAAATAAAACAAGGGTCTGCACATTCAAATGCACCCTTTTATTGGTCAAAAATAGTCTTAGGTTAGGGATAAAAAAGGGTTAAAAAAGGTTCAAAGGGTAAAAATGTAGGTTTTACATGATTTGCGCTATTATCCAAAGTTTACAATGCAAATGTTTTTATCCAAATTATTCCGCCCATGTAACAAAGTTTGCAATTGAAAAAAGGAATATGTCGGGTAGTATTAATACATGTGATCCAATTGACGGCTTGATCATCACCATCTCACATCAACTGTCGACGATGCTTTTCACCCCCCCCCCCCTTTCCATCCTACCTTTCTGGGTGGGGCGGGGGGGGGGGGGGGGTACGGGGGGCACATCCCCCCCCCCCCCCTTCATAGACCACTTACCATCTTGACCCCCATCTGAAATCTGTCAAACCACCGAACTTTCCCACCATTTTTCCCACGTGCTCCCCTCCACTCACGTCTCGACACCTAGGCTAGACCATTACACCATTAATATTCCCGGGATAACTGTTTGAATTTGAAAATGGCCTCGCACCTCCAACATAAATGTGCATTACCATAAAAACCCCTCTCGCGCACCATTTTTAATCCTTTTTCTCACAAATTGATCACTTTTCCTTACTTTCCAAAATTTTGTTGCCACAATGAAACTTCAAAGCCAAAAAGGAATTGATCACACACATGGAAATATAGTTTTTTCCACCAAAACTCAATTGAAAGACACAATTCCTGGTATTTCTTCACCATTGCATTTCTTTTCCTGCATTTTGATTAGCATAATGCCTCCCAAGAAGAAAAACAATGATGATATAATCAACCCGATGCTTCACCCCCCTGTAGATCTTGATCACATCATACTTGCAGACAGGGATTACAAAATTCTTGAGACAAAGTGTGAGTTTAAAATTTATTAACTGTACTGCTGGCTCGAGGAAAAATAAATTGATTGAATAGATGAAATTGGACTCTGGCAGTCCAATTTTCCCCTCTACATCTTCCCTCAAACCCATCATTTCCCTAAATTCATTACGAAATGTCAAGTATGTTAGCTACCCAACCAGAGAGCCATTATAGCCCCAAGTGGGGAATTTTTATTCACCATCACTTCCAAACCAATTGATCAGATAATGCAAGTCCCTCATATTGAAGCCAGTACACCTTTTTTGTAGAAGTCTTAAAATAATTCTATCAAAAGTTTTGGATTTCTCCAAAAGAACACATGTTTTTGATATTTTTCTGCCTGAGAATGCCCAACTGCCCAAGAAGAATCCACCTTATGCTTATTCCATATTTCCTGATCAAGATAAACAAATCATTTTTGTGCTTCCATGCCTACTAGGTTATTATTCTGACGAGTGGATAAATGAACCCCTCCTTGGTTTTTTGTCAATTTTCTGTACAGATCAAAATCCCTCAGTTGTTTTTAATTTTAGTCGATTTTTGGCTGACAACATACATGAACAACTTATAAAGTTATCAATTGAAGGAGTATTCAAGTATGCTTCCATACTCGCATATATGTCCATTTACTATCAAGAGGACAAGTTCCCATGTTTGCTGCAAAAATTAGATGAAGAAGGAAACCCACAGTTAGTGATTTTTTGGACCTATTTGATGAGAAAAGATTCAGATGAATACACCTTCAAATAGTACATAGAACAGTTCATTCATCGATTCATGAGCCTGCTGACCAGCAATGTAGAGCCAAGAATCAGTGTAGAAATTAAGAAGATCTTGCACCTGATAGAGCAAGCCAAAACATGATATTGGTACCCCTACCAAAATTACACAGAGATCAGGGTGTATGAGTGTGAGTTGCCACCATACAAGCTGCCCGAATACCTCCCAATGAGAGCATTTTCCCTGGATTATATAAGGCAAATGATAAATTTGGATGAAATTCATTTTGTCTCAGCAAAGAAGAAGTCTTAGTTCAGAATAAAGACATTGGTTGGTCCCTTTATTTGTAACAGGAGGGAAGCTGGTGAAGAAGCATGCAAGCTCCTCAAACAAATGAGTTTTAATCTTAGCTTTACATGGTTTTATGATCCTTTGGGCCAAATCTCCTAGCTGAGGGTGGAACACAAAACCACTCCTTATGTGCACACACAGAGGCCAGAGATTGAAAGGTATATGAATCAGTTGGAATGGACAGAGAACAACTTACAGGAAGCAGAGGAGCAACTCATGTCCACATCTAATCTACATACTCCTACTCCTAAAGAAAAGACAAATAAGAGACAAAGAGAGGAAGGATCCCCTTCAGCTACAGGAAGCTCAACAAAGGAATTCAAGATAATCTACAAAAAGAAAACTAAAATGAGTCCTAAGACATATTCGGGAGAAGACGAAGAAGAACAAGCTACCATAGTCATTAAAGAGTCACTCTCTTCTACACAATCAGGTAGAAAATTCACGGAGTCCCCAACAACAACATGAGTTTCACAAGATCATCAGGACCCATCCCAAATATCTGGGCTAATTCATGGAGATAAAGGGAAAAGTATTTTTGACAAATACAAAGAGCTAAAGCTAAAAAATGAGATCCTTAAAGGCAACACCTACACTCAATTCTGGAAACAAACTGCCAGTGATCAAAGAAGGCTTCTATCAACCTTTGATTCCGAGAAGGGAAAAATGAAAATGGAATTCTTATAAGCTCATATTCCACATCCACAAATAACGACTAACTAAAAGAAAACCTCCTTTGAATATGACACAAAGTACACTCATCCCATCGATCAGATGGAGATGCATAAGCAAGCAGGAGAGATGATTTTTTCTACTTTGAATAACACTTCTATGAATGCTTCAAAGTTGCAGGTGTCTCTCACAAATGTTCAATCTTAGCTAAAGATTGAAAGGATTTCATCTCTAGCAAAGGACACCAAAATCAAGTCATTAGAAGATTTGGTCATAAAGATGGGGTATAATCCAGAGAATGTCAAAGAAATTGAATATTTAATCAAGAAGAAAAATGATGATATTGCAGTACTTAGAAATCAGCTAAAAATGCCAGCAACTGAAGACCCACAAGCAATATAAGTAGGAGAATCAGAGAACTAGAAGGAAGACATGCTCAAATTGATCATGGAGCACAATGAAAAAATCAGAAATATGGAGACAAAGATGGATAAATTAATCAAGGAGAAGGAAAAAAGTGCACATTTGGCCATGGTTCCTTTAGATGTAGTTCCCTTTATAGAAATACCAACTACAGATACTTCTACATCAATAGCGCCTCTATCCCAAACCACAGATGCTACAAGCAAACTCACCAAAGCAATGGAAGACATTTCAATACAAACTGAAGAAATCAAGAAGTTGTAGGGACAGGTAAAGGCCTTACAAGAGAAGAAAAACAAAAGTGAATATTCACACATGGCTGAGGCACAAAGGTCCCAAAAATTGATGGAAAAGATACAACAACTAGGAAAAGAGACAGGCATGGGCTAGACCTTAGCCCAAGCAAAAGAAAACGTATGGTCAACTATCCTTAAGTTGATGAATGAAATTTGGCCTTCAGTGCAGATCATTTTTTAACAAAATGAATTAATTCATAAATCCAAAGAAGAAATTGTGCAGATCAAAGAAAAATTAGGTGATAAGCCCACTGAAGCGACTGATATGATCATATTTATGAATTCTAAGAATAAATATGAGTTTTAGGAAATGGGAATTGAAGATAGAACAAAAACAATACTTGAAGTCAAGAAGGTTTTGACCAAAAAGAACCTCATCCTTTAGCTGGAAGAAAAATGTCAGGGGTAGGAAGTTGGTGTTAGCAGGTTTTTCAACAGGATTGAAGTGCTGAACAACACAAGTATGCCAAGTTTATTTGTGATAAATGACAAGTTGACCACCCTGTACGACTACAAACGTAAATTGAGAGATGTGGTTAAGGAAAACTCCAAGTTTGCAGGTATAAAGGGCAGCATAACAGGAAAAGATTTTTTGGAGGCATTGGAGAATGATTTAACTATACAACATGAGATAAATCACATCTTTGTCATCAAGCCTACTTTTTCCAAGTACACTAAAGTTGATGAGATCTACAGGAGGGTGACTAAATTGTCAGTTCCGAATGAAGAAAGATGGGAGAAGATGTGTGAGTTACTAGATTAAGTGAGTAACTCTATCTTTAGTTAGAGAAACGACAATGCAACAAGGACCAAAGTGACAAGTCAACAACAAATTCCTTCAAATAAGGGCCACGTTTCGAACAATTCCAACTTTCCCTATTAGTTTGTAATAGGAGATATAATTTGTTTTAGATTTACCTAAAATATATCATGATCAGTTATGACAAGTTTTTTGTAAATATTTGTATAAATAATTCAGTTTTTGAAGTATTGAGGGTTGATTTTTGCATTCCAAAAGCTATTGTAATTATTCATTTGAATGGTTGATCAGTAATAAGAAGGAAATTCTTCACATGATTCATGTGTAGGACTATTCGGTGATATGTTTCTCTCATTGTATATGTGTTTATTTCTTTGTTTCCATACTTATGTATTCTTAAATCTAGATTACTTTACAAAAAGTTGATCAACATAATTTGTTGAATCATACATGTTGATTATGGCTGTGGGTAATTTAAATGTTTTCCTCTGATATCAAGTTAAAGAATTCTCAACTACCCTTTAGCTTCAATTGAATCTATTTCTTTTCTTCTATTACATTTCATTTAAATCTAAAAGATCTAGTGAGTTCACCTACCTTGCCCTGTGAAACTCCTTGAAAATCTGAGATAGACACATGTTAGTTTGGAGAATCCATAGCCCAATAGATGTTTAGGCATTAAATCAACCAAACCAATTAAAACAAATCACCAAAAATCAAACAAACAATTGTGCATTCATAACTAGCCTAAAATCATCAATACAACAAATCTAAATCTGACAGGGAGATCCCTCTCTGAGTTTAGGAAGGCTAGATCCTAAGGTCCAAAGTGGTTTTGTGGTTACCTCTGTGGTTTCTTCCACAACCTCAGAAATTACAGAGTGGTAACAATATGCTATTCATGCGACTGAGGAATTGGAAGGTAGCGTGGACCAATTTTAAATCCACCTTGTCTTAAAACAATTCAATGGCATGTTCCTAGAGTAATTTCCTGGATTACCACCCAGAAGGGACATTGATTTTAATATTGAGTTAATTTCAGCAATAGTACCAGCAACAAAAACCCCATACCACATGATTATGCCTAAACTCGTTGAATTGAAATTGATGCTAAAATAGATGTTAGATAAGGGATACATTTGGCCCAACATTTTTCTATAGGGGGGACCAACATTGTTTTTCATAAATAAGGATGGCATGTTGCGATTGTGCATATATTACTAGCAGCTAAATAAGGCTACAATGGATAATAAATACTTGTTGCCCAAAATTTATGATTTATTTGACTAGTTGAGAGGTGTTGTGGTGTTTTCAAAAATATACTTGAGGTTTGGATACCATCAGGTCAAAATGAAAGATGAATACATTCACAAAACCACTTTCAGGACCAGATATCACCTCTCTGGATTTGGAGTGGTACTATTTGGGGTTATGAATTCCCAAACCACATTTATGTGCATTATAAAAAATGTCCTCAAACCTTATTTGGATAAAATTGTATTGATTTTTGTAGAAGATACTTTCATATATTCAAAAACTAAAGAAGAGCATGAAGAACACCTGAGAGAAATATTACAATTACTGAGGGAGCATAAGTTGTATGCAGAACTCAGCAAGTGTGATTTTTTCCAAACCAAGGTTCACTATTTGGGGCATATTATTTTAAAAATAGGAGTGATTATAGATCCAAAAAATACCAAAGCTATAACGAAGTGGACCACTTCTCAGAATGTTGTAGAGGTTAGATATTTCATGGGTTTATTTTGATATTATAGAAGGTTCATTTGGGACTTCTCGAATATCAGGCATACAATCACTACTTTGAAAGGAAAGGGAGTAAATTTTCAATGGACACCAAAATGCATAGCCAATTTTGAACAGTTGAATAAATTGCTCACATGTGCACCTATCTTAAGAATAGAAGATCTGAAGAAGGAAATTGTGGTCTACAGGGAAGGACTTGGTAGAGTCCTAATGCAAGAAGGATATGTGGTCTACTATGAATTAAGAAAGCTAAATTAACATGAGAAGAATTATGTCACCAACAACTTATAGCTTTTTGTTGAAACACACACATGGTATGCGCAAGAAGACATGAAAGATAAACATTAATTCTCTATTACTCACAATGATACATATATATAATACATTGGAGTGGCCCTTGGTTTCACATTCAAAGTGGTCTCTTGGACTCCTCTTGATTGTTCAACTCGCACTCTAAACTTAAGAGGATTAGGTGTCCAAAATTCCCTCCCTTAATCCGAAGGGGTATGTATGAGTCAAAGAAGAGAGTTGTAATGCAAATTTGAAAAGTATGCATGGCAGCACTAGGTTGAAGGAGCTCTCTGAAACGTTGGCATAAGGAGATGGTTTAAGGATGACCACCAACACTGGAACGCTTAGTGAAGTTCCCAGAAATCTTCCAAATCTAGCAAGAAGTTGAGATCTTCTACTAGAGGAAGTGCTCCTAATGTTTTGAATAGGGAGACCTTAAACCTGGAAGAAGGGAGGTCTACAACCTACGATGGTTTAAGGATGACCAACAACTTTGGAATGCTTGATGCATTTCCTGTAACTCCTCCAAAACTGGCAAGAAGTTGAAGTCTTCTGCTACAGGAAGTGTCCCAGCTAATTATTTGAAAAGGGAGGATCTCAACCTCACATTGATGGTTTAAGGTTGACCAACAACCAAATGCATGCTCATGGGAATTTGTGTCTCTAGCTACAAATCTGAATCTGGAATGGCAGGTTGTGGCTCAAGCTCTCTTGAAATGTTGTGTATCTGACTACAACTCTGAATCTGGAATGACAGGTTGTGGTTCAGGCTCGCTTGAATTGTTGTGTCTCTGGCTAAAACTTTGAATCTAGAATGGCAGGTTGTGTGATGCAGGGGCATTAGGCTCAAAACAACCTTTGTCCATAAATAAATGTAAAATGGGGTCTTATGTTTTGTTTCCCCATGTAAATATTCATAATTGAGTTATTTTAGTTAATTAGAGGGAAAAATGTAACTGCCCGGATGATTAGTGGGCATAGGAAGAGGCAGTCCGTCTCTGGTTGTCAGAGCGTTAGTCTAATTTGGAACTGTAGGATTTTGAAGAGTTTTGAGCATTAGAGGAGTTGAGTCGATTCAGGGTTTTGTATAAAAATAAAACTCTGTGACAGAGTCGATAGACCTGCATAGGCTGCATAGGACTGTAGAATAGAGGAGAAGGGCCAAGCGATCGAAGATCTGGCCAGTATTTTGTAAGTAACTTCACTATATAAATGAGGAATTTGATTCAGTATTATTGTGCATTTGTCGAGTTAAATCATGTGTGAATGTATATACGTTTCTTGATGAAGGATAATGGATTTCTGTGTAATTGAAGTTCGAATCCATAAGTAAGGATGTGAGCAGCGTGACAGAACTCTGTACAATCTATAATAGGCATCTCTGTGTAGAAAGACAGAATTGAAATCCTGTGTATGATTGAGTTCTGGTGATGCTCTGTCCTGAATAGAAACCCCGTGATTAGTTACATAGACTGTGTAGAAGACCAGCTGAGACTGAAAGGGTAATCCAGTTCATTTATGTACTCTGGCAATGGGTTTGTGCTAAGTATTGACTCCTCATTAAGGAAAGGGTTCGTTGGGAATCGGGTGAGATCCCATATCAAAGGACGATGGCGTAGGACTGCAGAGCACGACCCTGGAGGGGCCTGCATCGCCAATTAAGACGAAATTTGATTGGAGCTCAGCATATAAGATTCAGTTGTGGATTGGTCGAACCTTGCGAAGGAGCGCTCAGTTGTTAGTCTGGAGTAATGTGTTTATCCCCGTTCCAAGTTGTCTGGATTGAATGCACGTAGAGAATCTGGGATTCTGTGTGAACGGTGCATTGAGGAGTTAGACGAAACCTTGAGAGTGGAACCACGAAGGAGTGAAAAGTGAACGTGGTTTGGAGCTGAACCCGACCGTATATCGCGAGGTACAAAGGCAGTAAGCTGTATTCCCCATTTGGCCGCAATCAATGCCATAGGCTGACACGTGGAGGAAGCGGTGTCGCGATACCAATATCATCGCACATTATCGTTCGTGCAAGTAACACGCGCGATATCCGTTGGATCGTAAGGAACAGTGCGATGACACCTCCGTTGTTGGATAAGAAGGCGAGGTAAGCCAGGTATGAATCGGTTGTGTGTTGATTCCACGTTGTTGTATGTGTGGGCCCCGTTGCTTGTAATGGCATATGTTTAATTATATATGAGTAGTTCGAACATTATATAAAGTCTCGGGTTACAGAGTGAATAATTGTATGGTGTGGCTAGTTAAGGATTTGTTCTTAATCAAATCCGAACTACGAACGAGGTCGAGTCTTTAATCATAGTGGGGTCCAACGTTTGTTGGGTTTGGTCATAAGGCTTCTGATAACAGAAGAAGGTGATTAATATATATATATTGATATATTCCAGTGTGCATACAAAGGAAAATTGTATATGCTAATGGGGAGTAGCGTTTTAGTTAATGGAGAGAGTCTAGATGGTATGGTAAGCTCATGTCAAGAACGTGTTGAGTTGGCCCAGATTGGAAAGTTGATTGGGAAAGAAATTGTGGGGGAATTTTACACACAGATTGAGATTGAAATTCTGAGTAAACAGGGACTGTGGGATTAACACCATCAAGTGGTATCAGAGCTAGAATTTGATTAGCTCTTTGAAAATTTATTTTTGAAATGCACATGTATTGAACATCGAGAAAGTTGGGTTTTTAAAAATCCGTTTAACATAAAATTTGCAGATTTTATTTGACATGCAGTGAAGGTTGATAGCCCAGATGTGCAGAATCTGGAGGTGAAGAAAAAAAGGAGTCCTGAGGATTGCAGCAGGTAGAAATGCAGTGCAGGTGAGAAAAGAAGCAAGATCATTCAGGGATCTTGAGAGGTAAGATGATGAGCCTTATTTGAACTCTGGTTGGAAGGATTTGTTTTCAGAATACAGAGTGCAAGCAAGTGAGGAAAGAGTCTTAGCAAGAAGCAGATCAAAAGCTTTGAGAGCAGTGATAGAAGGGTCCAACGAGGGATTCTAAGTGCAGAAAGAGTGTGGCAGAACTTGGAAGATTCCCAACTGAGTTTGGATGATAGAAGAAAAGAGGTGTTCTTGAGAGAAGTTGCAGAGTGAAGTCTAGAGAGCAGAAGAGAGTGCTCAGAAGGTTCCAGAGAGAGTGAACAAGTACTTGCCAAAAGTCGGGTCCGGAGGAAGGGATTGGTGAGGTAAGTTGCAGCAAGAAAGCTTGCTGTTGCAGAGGCTTAGTGCAGCTTGTGAGTGAAGAACTCCTAGAGAATAAAATGGCTACTGCAAGCCATAGCAGAGATTGCAGAGGTTCTGAGAGAAGCCACAACAGAAGAGTGAGGGAAGATGCCAAATCAGATGGCATAAGGAAGAAACTCACTGATGCAGAATATTGGAAAGAGGTAGCTGAGATCAGAGAATAGTTTAACAAACTAAAGATGAGGATAGAAGAAAGCCAGAGAGTTGGGTGGCTCATGAAGAAGAAGGTAAAGTGGCAGAGGCCACAGAGGAAGAAGGAGCAGATGATGAATGCTCAGAAGAAGGAAGAAATGCTCAGAATGATTGAGCACCTGGAGAAGAACTTGGAGATTGAAGCTTCGAGTGGTACCAAGGGGTCCAAGAGCCTTACATCTGACATATTTTGTATGTTTGTAGGAACAACAGGTGGGAAAGAGTAGACTGTTGATGTTGTCACTGAGGAAGAAAATGGAGCAGCTACATGTTTTGAAGATGTCCATGCACAGTTGGAGAAAGAATATTCTTTCCAACATGTTGGAAGCAGAGGAGGTTTAGCCTATGATTATGGCCAGAAGCGGGAAGTTGAACAACTTGTAGAATTTGAAGCAGAGACCCTTGAAGAATCTCTGAAGAGCATGGAAGACTTGGAACAGCAAGAAGATTTGGTGATGAAATCATCAAATGAGACCACGAGGTCTTATGTTTTTGCATCTGACAAGTTGTGTGTGAATGCAGGTGTTAATGAAGGTAGTTTACATGATGGAACTGTGATGAATGAAGCTGACTTTTGCCAAGTAAAGTACTATGAGTATCTTTCAGATGAAGAATAGATTGAACTATTGCAGCAGAAGGAATTCATTAATTCCTTGTTTTATAGAGGAGATTGTTTCAATGAGGTTGGTGATGATGAGTTTTTCATTAATGTTGATAATGAAAAATTGATTTTATTAAATGGCGAAATGGAGGATGATGGACAGAAAACTGAAGTTATTTCAGAGATGGGAAATCAGAATTCTATTCTGATGAAGGCTGAGGAGATAGTGACAGCGGAGGATAGTAAGGATTGTGGAGATGTTTCCTCAGAAGAGATGCCAGGATTGTGGCACGAACAGAGGAGAAAACCACAAAGGGAAGGTGTTCAGATGGTAAGGACAGAGATTATTGAAGACGAGAGAGTTCATTTTTATGAACTAGAGCAGAGAGACATCCTTGCAGATGATGATGAAGAAGGGAGACTAGCTGACAGTCTTAAGAATTGTTTGAAGATTTGGAATCAGCATTCTGATGTGCTGATTGAGCAGAAAAGAAATGTAGGACAACATATGGAGGTGCTGGCAGAGAAGAGAAAGGCTCTGAGGCCTTGTGAGTTTGATTCTGACAATTGTTTGATGAATGCAGATCCTATTGATGATGGAGATAAGTTGACAACATGGGGCAGTCCACTCAAAGAGAAGAAGAATTATGTGGAAGATTTTAAACCATGGAATGGAGAAATTGAGCTGCTAGAGAGCATGCTGAATCAGCAGGATTCAATACAAGAGAGAAAACCTCAATTTCAGAATTAGGGGTTGCAGAATGTGAAGACACAATGGGATGAAGATAGAAAATAATTGATGATTGAATCATCGGTTGAGACCAATGGGTCTTGGGGTTTTGGAACTGATGAATTGGCTGAGTTTACAAGAATGAAAAAAGACAATCCATCACTTGGAGTTGTCTTGGAAGAAGAAGAGCTGTTGCAGAATGAAGATGAACAGCTGAAGAATGAAGGTGAAATAGTCATGTCTCATATAAATAAATTTGTTGCTGTTGATAACAGGGAAGGATTGACTTGTTCGAACAATCAAGAGAAGATTGGAGAGAAGGCTATAAGGCAGAGTGTTGGGGCTACTACAGCAGTGGATAATCAGATTTTTTCTCTGACAAAAGATGAAATTGCAAAGCTAGGAGAGCTTGAGGTAATTCAAGAAGAAGGAAGAAGGCAATTGCTGAAGATTGCCAAGACAAAAGAAGAAGATGCTGAAATTGAGTTGCAGCATATTGGTGATGTGTTTGACCAAAGGAGGTGGCTAAAACGTTTGCAAAAAACCTTCAGAAAGGAGTGTGAAATGCCAGAGCAGCAACTTGGAGTGTTGCTGGAGAGAATGTTGAAGCAACAGGCTGAAGTGTTGCTAGCAGAGGAGAAAAAGTTTCACTGTTGCAGAGAGGGTATGGATGATTGGGCGATGAATAGGGCAGCAGTAAGAACTGAAGAAATAAGAGTGCAACAAACAAAAGTAAGACTCCAGCAGTCAAAAGAAATATTAGATAGAGAAATAGAATTTATAAGAAAACTGATGCAGAAGATGCCTCAGAAAAGGACAACAGCAAGGAAGCAAAAAATCAACAACAGCAAGAAGAAGACAGTCACAGACTATGAGGGCATAGCAAGTGCAAATATGCAGACCAAGATATGGAAGCCAGGAGGAATGCAAAAGAAGAACACTGCAACAGATGACCAGTTGTAGAACAAAGTATGGGATCCAGGCAGATAAAAGATGAAGCACATGATCAGGAGATCATGAACTATTTTAACCTGGGGAGTCTGATGCAGGGGCATTAGGCTCAAAACAACCTTTGTCCATAAATAAATGTAAAAGGGGGTCTTATGTTTTGTTTCCCCATGTAAATATTCATAATTGAGTTATTTTAGATACTTAGAGGGAAAAATGTAACTGCCCGGATAATTAGTGGGCATAGGAAGAGGCAGTCCGTCTCTGGCTGTCAGAGCGTTAGTCTAATTTGGAACTGTACGAATTTGAAGAGTTTTGAGCGTTAGAGGAGTTGATTCGATTCAGGGTTTTGTATAAAAATAAACCTCTGTGACAGAGTCGATAGACCTACATAGAGAACTGCATAGGCTGCATAAGACTGTAGAATAAAGGAGAAGGGCCAGGCGATCGAATATCTGGCCAGTATTTTGCAAGCAACTTCACTGTATAAAGGAGGAATATGATTCAGTATTATTGTGCATTTGTCGAGTTAAATCATGTGTGAATGTATATACGTTTCTTGATGAAGGATAATGGATTTCTGTGTAATTGAAGTTTGAATCCATAAGTAAGGATGTGAGCAGAGTGACAGAACTCTATACAATCTATAATAGGCATATTTGTGTAGAAAGACGAAATTGGAATCCTGTGTATGATTGAGTTCTGGTGATGCTCTGTCCTGAATAGAAACCCCGTGATTAGTTACATAGACTGAGTAGAAGACCAGCCCGAAAGGGTAATCCAGTTCATTTATGTACTCTGGCAATGGGCCTGTGCTAAGTATTGACTCCTCATTAAGGAAAGGGTTCGTTGGGAATCGAGTGAGATCCCATATCAAAGGATGATGGCGTAGGACTGCGGAGCACGAACCTGGAGGGGCCTGCATCACCAATTAAGACGAAGATTGATTGGAGCTCTGCATATAATATTTAGTTGTGGATTAGTCGAACCTTGCGAAGGAGCGCTCAGCTGTTAGTTTGGAGTAATGTGTTTATCCCTGTTCCGAGTTGTCTGGATTGAATGCACGTAGAGAATCTAGGATTTTGTGTGAACGATGCATTGAGGAGTTAGACAGAACCTTGAGAGTGGAACCATGAAGGAGTGAACAGTGAACGTGGTTTGGAGCTGAACCCTGAAATATATCGCGAGGTACAAAGGCAGTACACTGTATTCTCCATTTTTCCGCGATCAATGCCATAGGCTGACACGTGGAGGAAGTGGTGTCACGATACCAATCTCATCGCGCATTATCGTTCGTGCAAGTAACTCGCGCGATATCCGTTGGATCGTAAGGAACAGTGCAACGACACCTCTGCCGTTGGATAAGAAGGCGAGGTAAGCCAGGTATGAATCGGTTGTGTGTTGATTCCACGTTGTTGTATGTGTGGGCCCCGTTGCTTATAATGGAATATGTTTAATTATATATGAGTAGGTCGAACATTATATAAAGTCCCGAGTTACAAAGTGAATAATTGTATGGTGTGGCTAGTTAAGGATTTCTTCTTAATCAAATCCGAACTATGAACGAGGTCGAGTCTTTAATTGTAGTGGGGTCCAATGTTTGTTGGGTTTGGTCATAAGGCTTCCGATAATAGAAGAAGGTGATTAATATATATATATATATACTGATATATTCCAGTGCACATACAAAGGAAAATTGTATATGCTAACGGGGAGTAGCGTTTTAGTTAATGGAGAGAGTCTAGATGGTATGGTAAGCTCATGTCAAGAACTTGTTGAGTTGGCCCAGATTGGAAAGTTGATTGGGCAAGAAATTGTGGGGGAATTTAACACATAGATTGAGATTGAAATTCTGAGTAAACAGGGGTTGTGGGATTAACACCATCAAGTGGTATCAGAGCTAGAATTTGATTAGCTCTTTGAAAATTTATTTCTGAAATGAACATGTATTGAACAACGAGAAAGTTGGGTTTTTAAAAATCTGTTTAATAGAAAATTTGCAGATTTGATTTGACATGCAATGAAGGTTGATAGCCCAGATGTGCAGAATCTGGAGGTGAAGAAAAAAAGGAGTCCCGAGGATTGCAGCAGGTAGAAATGTAGTGCAGGTGAGAAAAGAAGCAAGATCATTCAGGGATCTTGAGAGGTAAGATGATGAGCCTTATTTGAACTCTGGTTGGAAGGATTTGTTTGTAGAATATAGAGTGCAAGCAAGTGAGGAAAGAGTCTCAGCAAGAAGCAGATCAAAAGCTTTGAGAGCAGTGATAGAAGAGTCCAGCGAGGGATTCTGAGTGCAGAAAGAGTGTGGCAGAACCTGGAAGATTCCCAACTGAGGTTGGATGACAGAAGAAAATAGGTGTTCTTGAGAGAAGTTGCAGACTGAAGCCTAGAGAGCAGAAGAGAGTTCTTAGAAGGTTCCAGAGAGAGTGAACCAGTACTTGCCAAAAGCCGGGTCCGGAGGAAGGGATTGGTGAGGTAAGTTGCAACAAGAAAGCTTGCTGTTGCAGAGGCTTAGTGCAGCTTGTGAGTGAAGAAATCCTAGAGAAGAAAATGGCTACTGCAAGCCATAACAGAGATTGCAGAGATTGCAGAGGTTCTGAGAGAAGCCACATCAGAAGAGTGAGGGAACATGCCAAAGCAGATGGCATAAGGAAGAAACTCACTGATGCAGAATATTGGAAAGATGTAGCTGAGATCAGAGAACAGTTTAACAAACTAAAGACAAGGATAGAAGAAAGCCAGAGAGTTGGGTGGCTCATGAAGAAGAAGGTAAAGTGGCAGAGGCCACAAAGGAAGAAGGAGCAGATGATGAATGCTCAGAAGAAGGAAGAAATGCTCAGAATGATTGAGCACCTGGAGAAGAACTTGGAGACTGAAGCTTCGAGTGGGACCAAGGGGTCCAAGAGCCTTACATCTGACATATTTTGTATGTTTGCAGGAACAATAGGTGGGAAAGAGTAGACTGCTGATGTTGTCACTGAGGAAGAAAATGAAGTAGCTACATGTTTTGAAGATGTTCATGCACAGTTGGAGAAAGACTCTGCTTTCCAACATGTTGGAAGTAGAGGAGGTTTAGCCTATGATGATGGCTAGAAGCGGGAAGTTGAACAACTTGTAGAATTTGAAGCAGAGACCCTTGAAGAATCTCTGAAGAGCATGGAAGACTTGGAACAATAGGAAGATTTGGTGATGAAATCATCAAATGAGACCACGAGGTCTTATGTTTTTGCATCTGACAAGTTGTGTGTGAATGCAGGTGTTAATGAAGGTAGTTCACATGATGGAACTGTGATGAATGAAGCTGACTGTTGCCAAGTAAAGTACGATGAGTATATTTCAGATGAAGAACAGATTGAACTATTGCAACAGAAGGAATTCATTAATTCCTTGTTTTATAGAAGAGATTGTTTCAATGAGGCTGGTGATGATGAGTTTTTCATTAATGTTGATAATGACAAATTGCTTTTATTAAATGGCCAAATGGAGGATGATGGAGAGACAACTAAAGTTATTTCAGAGATGGGAAATCAGAATTCTGTTCTGATGAAGGCTAAGGAGATAGTGACAGCGAAGGATAGTAAGGATTGTGGAGATGTTTCCTCAGAAGAGATGCTAGGATTGTGGCACGAACATCGGACATAACCACAGAGGGAAGGTGTTCAGATGGTAAGGATAGAGATGATTGAAGATGAGAGAGTTCATTTTTATGAACTAGAGAAAAGAGACATCCTTGCAGAGGATGATGAAGAAGGGAGACTAGCTGACAGTCTCAAGAATTGTTTGAAGATTTGGAATCAACATTCTGATGTGCTGATTGAGCAGAAAAGAATTGTAGGACAACATACGGAGGTGCAGGCAGAGCAGAGAAAGGCTCTGAGGCCTTGTGAGTTTGATTTTGACAATTGTTTGATGAATGCAGATCCTGTTGATGATGGAGATAAGTTGACAGCATGGGGTAGTCCACCCAAAGAGAAGAAGGATTCTGTGGAAGATTTTAAACCATGGAATGGAGAAATTGAGCTGCTAGAGAGCATGCTGAATCAGCAGGATTCAATACAAGAGAGAAAACCTCAATTTCAGAATTGGGGGTTGCAGAATGTGAAGAAACAATGGGATGAAGATAGAAAAGAATTGATGATTGAATCATCAGTTGAGACCATTGGGTCTTGGGGTTTTGGAATTGATGCATTGGCTGAGTTTATAGGAATGACAGAAGAAAATCCATCACTTGGAGTTGTCTTGGAAGAAGAAGAGCTGTTGCAAAATGAAGATGAACAACTGAAGAATGAAGGTGAGACAGTCATGTCTCATATATAGAAATTTGTTGCTGTTGATAGTAGGGAAGGATTGGCTTGTTCGAACAGTCAAGAGAAGATTGGAGAGAAGGCTGTAAGGCAGAGTGTTGGGGCTGCTACAGCAGTGGAGAATCAGAGTTTTGCTCTGACAAAAGATGAAATTGCAAAGCTGGGAGAGCTTGAGGTAATTCAAGAAGAAGGAAGAAGGCAATTGCTGAAGATTGCCAAGACAAAAGAAGAAGATGTTGAAACTGAGTTGCAGCATATTGGTGATGTGTTTGACCAAAGGAGGTGGCTAAAACGTTTGCAGAAAACCTCCGGAAAGGAGTGTGAAATTCCAGAGCAGCAGCTTGGAGTTTTGCTGGAGAGAATTTTGAAGCAACAGGTTGAAGTGTTGCCAGCAGAGGAGAAAAAGTTTTACTGTTGCAAAGAGGGTATGGATGATTGGGTGGTGAATAGGGCAGCAGTAAGAATTAAAGAAATAAGAGTGCAACAAACAGAAGTAAGAGTCCAACAGTTAGAAGAAATATTAGACATAGAAATAGAATTTATAAGAAAATTGATGCAGAAGATGCCTCAGAAAAGGACAGCAGCAAGGAAGCAGAAAATTAGCAGCAGCTAGAAGAAGACAGTCACAGACTGTGAGGGCATAGCAAGTGCAAAGATGCAGACCAAGATATGGAAGCCAGGAGGAATGCAAAAGAAGAACACTGCAACAGATGACCAGTTGCAGAACAAAGTATGGGATCCAGGCAGATAAAATATGAAGCACATGATCAAGAGATCATGAACTATTTTAACCTGGGGAGTCTGATGCAGGGGCATTAGGCTCAAAACAACCTTTGTCCATAAATAAATGTAAAAGGGGGTCTTATGTTTTGTTTCCCCATGTAAATATTCATAATTGAGTTATTTTAGTTAATTAGAGGGAAAAATGTAACTGCCCAGATGATTAGTGGGCATAGGAAGAGGCAGTCCGTCTCTGGCTGTCAGAGCGTTAGTCTAATTTGGAACTGTAGGAATTTGAAGAGTTTTGAGCATTAGAGGAGTTGAGTCGATTCAGGGTTTTGTATAAAAATAAACCTCTGTGATAGAGTCAATAGACCTGCATAGAGAACTGCATAGGCTGCATAGGACTGTAGAATAGAGGAGAAGGGCCAAGCGATCGAAGATCTGGCCAGTATTTTGTAAGTAACTTCACTGTATAAATGAGGAATTTGATTCAGTATTATTGTGCATTTGTCGAGTTAAATCATGTGTGAATGTATATACCTTTCTTGATGGAGGATAATGGATTTCTGTGTAATTGAAGTTCGAATCCATAAGTAAGGATGTGAGTAGAGTGACAAAACTCTGTACAATCTATAATAGGCATCTCCGTGTAGAAAGACAGAATTGGAATCCTGTGTATGATTGAGTTCTGGTGATGTTTTGTCCTAAATAGAAACCTCGTGATTAGTTACATAGACTGTGTAGAAGACCAGCCGAGACCGAAAGGGTAATCCAGTTCATTTATGTACTCTAGCAATGGGCCTGTGCTAAGTATTGACTCCTCATTAAGGAAAGGGTTCGTTGGGAATCGGGTGAGATCCCATATCAAAGGATGATGGCGTAGGACTGCGGAGCACGACCCTGTAGGGGCATACATCGCCAATTAAGACGAAGATTGATCAGAGCTCTGCATATAAGATTCAGTTGTGGATTGGTCAAACTTTGCGAAGGAGCGCTCAACTATTAGTCTGTAGTAATGTGTTTATCCCCATTCCGAGTTGTCTAGATTGAATGCACGTAGAGAATCTGGGATTCTGTGTGAACGGTGCATTGAGGAGTTAGATGGAACCTTGAGAGTGGAACCACGAAGGAGTGAGCAGTGAACGTGGTTTGGAGCTGAACCCGGCAGTATATCACGACGTACAAAGGCAATAAGCTGTATTCCCCATTTGGCCGCGATCAATGCCATAGGCTGACACGTGGAGGAAGCGGTTTCGCGATACCAATCTTATCGCGCATTATCGTTCATGCAAGTAACTCGCGCGATATCCATTGGATCATAAGGAACAGTGTGATGACGCCTCCACCGTTGGATAAGAAGGCGAGGTAAGCCAGGTATGAATCGGTTGTGTGTTGATTCCACGTTGTTGTATGTGTGGGCCCCTTTTCTTATAATGGCATATGTTTAATTATATATGAGTAGTTCGAACATTATATAAAGTCCCGGGTTACAAAGTGAATAATTGTATGGTGTGGCTAGTTAAGGATTTCTTCTTAATCAAATCAGAACTACGAACGAGGTCGAGTTTTTAATCGTAGTGGGGTTCAACGTTTGTTGGGTTTGGTCATAAGGCTTTCGATAACAGAAGAAGGCGATTAATATATATATATATATATATTGATATATTCCAGTGCACATACAAAGGAAAATTGTATATGCTAACGGGGAGTAGCGTTTTAGTTAATGGAGAGAGTCAAGATGGTATGGTAAGCTCATGTCAAGAACGTGTTGAGTTGGCCCAGATTGGAAAGTTGATTGGGCAAGAAATTGTGGGGGAATTTCACACATAGATTGAGATTGAAATTCTGAGTAAACAGGTGCTGTGGGATTAACACCATCATTGTGGCTCAGGCTCACTTGAATTGTTGTGTCTCTAGTTAAAAATATGAATCTAGAATGGAAGGTTGTGGCTCAAGCTCGCTTGATGTGGCTATGAAGCTTGTAGATGACCATGATTTCCCCCCTTGTCAGATACAAGGTGAGATGATGACGAAAAATCAGCTGTAAGATTGCTCAATACGCTAGAAAAAGTTCTGAAATATGACTGAAACATCTTCTTGGTTGTTGATTCCCATTGCCAAGAAGCGGTCCATCCAAGATGAATCTTTATTCTTGCAGGAGGTTTTTTTTTGAAGCATTTTTGTGAAGAATGAGTGTGCTGACCACAGTGCTTTCACGGGTGAATATCTAAATGATGATCTTTCATATGGCCAACTCGGTCACAATGTTGGAATTTCATAATCTGTTGTGGAAGAGGAGCAGAATCTGGAACAGTTGAAGGTGAGTTATCATGAAGAAATCTGGCAATCTAAATTTGATGGGCTTGGAGTAGTCTGGAATGTGAAAGGACACATCCTTACCATATCCAAGACCATTTTTGTGCTTGTTATGGACCATCTCTTCCCAAGGTTTTATGATGAGCTTGGGAAGTGTAGAATGAATTTAGACACTTGCAAGCATATATGCTCTTGGAATGGGCTCAATGTTATAATCAAAGACAAATTCATAATGATGACTACACTTCTGTAACTCCTCTTGCTGTAGCTGAGATTTAAGCTGCAAAAAATAAATTTTCTCTTTTTCATTTTTCCGAGAGATTTTAATATATGTGACAGTGTCTTTGTTGAGTTTAAATGTGTTGTTAGCAGTAGACACCATTAGTGTGATTAATAGCTCTAAAAAATCATTGAGTCTGTCCATTGTCAAAATCAACAATTGAAAAAATGATGAGGGGAAAATACCCACTTGTACTCTCAGCAAATTAAAAAATAAGAGAAGGCTCCTGGCTATGAATGGTCTTAATAAATGCTAGTAAAAGGCCTTGGTATCAAATAGAAAATAACACCTACAAAAATATTTTAGCTATATAGCACAACTAATTTGTACTTAAACTTGGACCAATATGACCAAAAATAGAAGCTCTTTGTGTATCAATGACAGTGGAAAACGTGCCAATCAGAGATGGTGGAGCCAAATTCAAGTTTAAGTTGAGTACATATAAAACTCTGAAATCATAGGAATAGGAATATTTCTCTATTTTCTAGTTGTTATCCACTTCATCAAATCAGCTTGTGTTTTCCTTTAGAACTATCACCCGAACTAGAACAATGGACAACAAGATCTCAATAATTAGCGTATAGCAATTTTGTGCTCATTACCTCCATTAGTTGAACTGTACAGAAGAGGCCCTTTCCGGCCACATAATTTATTTTTTATAAGTTCATGGGAGCAATGTCCTCCCTCTGGCAGAGAGATTAGATCTCGTCCTGTTGTGGAATTGAACTTGCAACCTTACTATGATATTTTTTTATTTTATTTTTTTATTAGGTTGCAATGGAAAAACAACTGCCACAATTTGGACGAGAGCACTTGTTGACTAATCCATCAACAATGCCTGGGTCTTATTGGCGAGATTCCTATCCAAGGCCACTGGCTTCTCTTGCCCCACAGAGAGACCACTCGAAGTTGCACCAGAATTTGGTGTCAAAAAGATTGCAATCATTAGAGAAGAGGTGCCAAACGTTGGAGCAGAAGAATTTTGCAAACACTCAAGTGGAAGGTTGAAAACGTTGGATCGATGGAGTCTTTTTGGCTTCAATGGTTCAAATTACCGTGGCAGGTGTGCTGTGAGGGTCGATGTAGTGCAGTCGGGACGTGGGAGAGGAGAGTCGAGGCTTTGGTGAGGGATATGGGTAGGAGCTAGCATGAGGGGGATAAGAACGAAAAGGGTCAAGTGCGATGAGAGGAGTGCAAAAATCCGAAGCTATGCTTACAAATTGTGAGGAAGACTTGCTACACATCCAAAATTCAAAGCTAGCGGTGCAAGCAAGGGCAGATTTTTTGAACGAAATGCAATATTGGCATAAATGAAGGCATCACAAGCAGATGAAGATGTTGCAAAGCTAATGAATTTGGCAGAGGAGGCAGTTGCTTTGGAAGTGGAGGCCGCTTAGCGTGTAAATCATGCAGAGATTGACTTTCAAAGAGTAGAAAAATGCTTCGTGGAAAGTGGTCATAATATATCACTTATTGTTACTAATATTGTAGACAAGCATAATTGTCAAGCTGTAAAGCCTGCAGAAGACAGAGTTTCAAATTTGGAGGCTGATCCAGTGCATACAGAAGACTCTATTATTGATCTTGGGTTTGTGGAAGGTAAAGGAAG
Source organism: Pinus albicaulis (assembly GCA_034641835.2). Lineage (NCBI taxonomy): Eukaryota > Viridiplantae > Streptophyta > Pinopsida > Pinales > Pinaceae > Pinus > Pinus albicaulis. The sequence goes on along the minus strand of CM076577.1, from coordinate 292,553,183 downwards.
TGGTAGTGATAATGGCATAGATGGGAGTTGAAGACAAGAAGATTGTAAATTATTTTGGTTGAGGAGAGTGCCTCTCTAAGATAAGAAACGTATTATCAAGCAGGTATATTACAAGTGGTCAATGTAATGGGGGAGAACACAAGGGTTGAGGCAGAGGTGTTAAATTCCAAGCCTTACTCCATCCACTACTATTCCAAAGACATCCAAAAATAAATATTCCCACTTATTTAGAAAGAATTTGTGTTAAGTGGAGTTATACTAGTGAGATCACAACTCTTGGAGGTATTGTGTATGTACTGTGATGCTGCTGGATTGTTGATGCTGGATGTGCTGAGGATGGGACTCAAGCTGGATGACTGACAACGAATCGATCAACTGGTTGTAGTCTTCCTTCTACTTCATAATAAAGACAGTTATTCCTTTCCTAATGCACGTGTCAATGATTTTATATGTGTATTTATGAATTTAATCGATTCAATTTTTTTAACTTGAATAGATCGTATTTCCTTTATGTTGTTTTCTGTCTCCCTTTTTCCATGGCAGGTATCAATCAGGCGAGTTAAGTTGGATTGAGAGTGACAAAAGAGACGAAGGGAGGTGAGGGAAATAGAACATATTACAAGTAGGTTTCTATCCCTTTATCTATTCATTTTAAAGAAAAGGTCATATATCTTTCTTTCTATTGTTCTAAGTGAACCACCACACTTAGGGAAAGCATACTTATTTGTAGGTTTGCATTTCCGTAAAACAAGGAGCTCCAACCGAAAAAGGTGCAAACTGAAAACAACATTACAGCTTTTAAATTCTTCAACTATGCAAGGCAAATTTATGAGCAGGATCCCAAGGTTGACCCTCCTCCCTTGGGTGAACATACACACAAAAATCTTCACGATGCAAGAGGTATAGATTTTCATCAAGAATTTGGGTGCTGGAAAATAAAAATAATTAGCTGAACTCCAAGCAGAGTATCTAAAGTGGGGCTTAAAAAATTATTTCACCTCACATCACAAAAAATTTCAACATCATACAACAGGGGTTCCCCACAGATTGGAAAACTAGTATGGAAATACCTTTTTTCAAGAGTGGTTACGTCAATACTCCCTCAAATTATAGAACCATAATGATAAACCCCTTGTTTGCAAATTTATTTGGAAGGATGTTAGAAAATAAAATCAGCAAATTGTCAGAAGAAAGAGATAAACGTGCTAAAGGGTAAGCATGTTTTAGACCGAAACATTCAATAGTTGATCATTGTATAACTTTAAGGCACATCATTGAAAAAGTTTGGGAAAAAAAGGAAGAATTTTTTTGCTGCTCTATTGATTTCAAAAAAGATTTTGACACGAATCCTAGGGATAAGATTTGGTGCAGAATGGAGGAACTCGGGGTTCCTAGGCATTTGAGATAAACTGTGCATATGCTGTATGAAGAGGTGAAAGTCAAAATTAGAACTTCACCAGGAATTTCTGAAAGTTTTAGAAGTGATATTGGGGTCAAGAAAGGCTGCCCATTGTCTCCTACCCTTTTTGGTTTATATATTGACAAGCTTGAAGAGTGGCTAAATTCGCAAGGGGGTGACGATATCCATTTGGGAAAGTTTTTTATAAGGCTTATTTTGTACGCAGATGACCTTATACTAATTGCTAAATCAAATATTGGTTTGTAAGAGCACTTATGTTTACTTGAGAATTTATAAATAAGGGTGGGGATGCAAGTCAATATTAGCAAAATGAAAGTAGTGGTTTTATCTAACAAAAGAAGGCATAACCATCATAAGTTCTACTTTGAAGGCAAAATTCTGGAAGAAGTTGAAGACTACAAATACCTTCAAATTGACTTCAACATAAATTTAATTTGGGATGGTTGTAGAAAGAAAATAACTTTGGGGGGTTGGGAAGCATTTTATGCTCTTAAAAACAAGTGTAGAGAGGCAGAGCCGTGGGGCTGGAACACAACTCTAACTCTTTTTGGGCTTCTAGTGATTCCGGTGATTCTCTACGGTTATGAATAATGGGCCAGAAGCACAACCGAGAAGTAGTGGAAACAAATTGAGAAAATTTAGAAGCGTTTGATTACAAACAAATTAAAAATTAAAAGTGCAGTTCCTTATGCTATCTTGTTAAGTGAAATAGGGGTTGCTCCAATTGAAGCAATTGCTATGGTGCGAGTCATAAGGTATTTGAAAAAAATTGAGCAAATGGAAGAGGGTAGATGGCCTAGGGTTGTGTTTAATGACAGATTTTGCAAAAGAAAGAACACTTGGATGTAGAAAAATAACAAATGGTTTAGTAAATGGGGTATTTGCTTAAGCATGTGTCCTACAAAAAATAAAGAGATACAAACTTTTTTAATGGATAAGTTCCACAAATGTACTTGGGAGAAAGAGCTACGGAGAAAGAAGAAGTACTACATTGAAGAGTTTAACCCCACTCATAATCATCAACAAAAAGCGTACATAGGGGCCAATATTTCTTGGAGATCTAAAATTATTATTGCTCAATTAAGGACTAATTCTCATCAAATCCGTTGTGAAAAAGGGTGCTAGAAAAGGCCAAAAGAAATGTGGGAGGAAAGAGTATGTTTTTTGCTCTTCTAGAAAAGTGGAAACATAAAAAAATTCATTTTAGAATGCGAGGCCTTCAAAGACATCATGGAAAATTATGAAGGTATTCTAGGAGATAGCTCTTGGGATAATCTATTCAGCGAAGAGTTTGTCGAGAATCTGGGAGCGTTTATTGTAAAAATCCACAGGAAAAGGGATGAATATAAGATCCAGATGGACGTTAAAAATAATTTATTTATTTCTTATATAATAATATTATTTGAGGCTAACACGGAACCGGTGAGGTTACTAGTCTTTGTTATGCATACATCAGAATGAAGTGGTTTTTATAAAACCATATTATTCTTCCAGGGGTTCTCATAGTATTTTTGGAATAAATGGGCGAAAACCACTAAGATGAAAGTGGAACATCGATTTGGAGATAATTTTTTTCAACAATTCAACTTCACAAGGGTTTTCCGTGGCTTAAACGTTGATTAGTTCAACTTTCCAGGATTCCATTGATTTGGAGGAAGAGTGTTATGTGACGTCAAATGTTCTGGCACCTACAAGATATGTAACTTGGACTCTCGTTGACATGTACTAAGTTTACTAAGTCTTCTAGCATGTAGAACTAGCACCAACCTCACTATAATTCACTTACAATAAAACTTATGCATGTCCACTCATGAGAAAGAATTTGACCTGCAACCATTTATCTAATTATTTCAATATACAATGGCACCAATTGGTAGATACATATTATCTCTAATCAAGAAATCGAAAATAATGCTCCAAAGTATTAGAACTAAAGACATTGGAGGCACTGTTTTGAGATCTGAATGGACAACTAATATGGAATTGATATTGGATAAATCTAGACCAATATAGATCCATCATAAATACCGATTTAATATGAGCCTAGAGGGTTCCAATTTTTTCAAGTTGAGTAAAATTTCAACTTTGATGACTGTAGGCTATAAAATGAGCCTCTAGACACAATAATTGAGATACTTGAAATATGGAGATGATATCGGAACTTGTGAGGCACGCCTCTTTTGATTGTAAGCTAACACTAGCCAAACAATGGGATTTATGTACATATATACATAACTTTCCAAACCTGCAACCAAAATATTATAATTTTTATAATTGTCTTTGAAAAACATTTGTCTAGGACTGTATGCCAATAACACACCAAATAGTTAAAATTTCTTTCCAAGAGCTTTAAAATTCATTCCAAATCTACTTGAACATGCGTAAGGTAGTCTCGGCAGCTTCTTTCATTTGAAAAAATTCTAGAAACGATCCAAAGGGCATGCATTCTATATAATATTTGGTTTTAATACCACCCAATGATTGTCATAGTCTTCCTCCACTATACATGCATTTACACAAGGGCTAGAGCTCCATAAAAAATGTGCAAGATATAATTACACCATGATGCCAAGATAACTCAAGTGAGGCAAGGTACACACATCATAACCAAATATTGGCTAATCAAGAGGATCCATCAAGAAAAGGATTGTAATATGAAGAGTGCAAAAATGAGTCCTCAACATAGCTATCTGAACTAAAAATGAGTTTCCTTTTCCATGATGTCATACTGCCCTTGCATTTCATTGCAATATTGTAATTGCATTTGGTTCTGAATTGTTCCATGCAAATTTATATGACCTATGCATGATCCTCTTAGAAAATATTGAAATATGTACAACCCTTGATGAGAGAGAGCTTCAATACATTTTTATTGATAATATACCTTTGATTTATAGAAAATCTACATTTAAATGAGAAATAATGAAATGGTTTGTGCATTGTCCTTCAATTCAAAAATTTGTTCAATCAACTCCTTTGACAATTTCCATTTTGATTTGAAATGAAAACACTTTTAATTGAAAGGAATTAAATTCATAGTAGCATTTCCATACTTTTCCCTTTGTTAATGAAATACAAATATTTGGTAAAACCTGGGGCTACCTGAATTCTTTCTGTTAAATGTTAAAGGGAAAATCCTAAATTATCTTTCCATGTATTGAAATAAAGATGATCATACCCCCATAAACTATGCCTTTGCTTCTACTAACAATTTATCTTTAGAAGTTAAGTTGTATGGAATCTATGATCAAGTTTTGGATATTCCATATGTGGATGTTATGTACATTTCTCTGCCCATATATTCCTGAAAGGGATCTTGCCTTTGTCCAGTGTTGTACCCTCTTATTGAGGCTTCCCTAAAAATACCTTTAACATTTAGCCTGAAAAAATTTAGCGACAACAAAACTGACCATAATTATTTATGAGATTTCTTTGGCATTTTACACTTCTCTGTAATGTTTGGGTTGATATAGTGTAAATTAGAACCTGGGTCAAGTAAAAATGAAACAAGTTGGTTGATGACTATACCTTCCATTTAGAGTACTGCAACTTGTTGGTCTACTTACCCATTTTCCAATGCAACATAAATCCATGGCACACTCTGAGTGACAACCATCATAGTATTTACTTCTTCCATATTAAATGGTCTTGGACAATTTCAGTGTCGCTAAGGACAATCTATTTTCTATTGATTCTCCCCATAAGTCCAACATTGCACATGTCCTCATTTGAACCTCTCAAATTCTTCTCTTGAAAACCATGTGAATCGTTCCTTATCAATAATACTAGTTTTTAGCTGAAACTCTCCCTTAGCAACAGTAACAAACTTCACATTTCCTCTTCTTGGTTAGTTTCCTATAGGATTATGTACCTTCCCTTTAAAACCAGGTTCTCCTTTCATTTTCCAATCAATATTGAAATCAAACTTGTGCTTGGATTGTTCGTAATAATACCTCATATTATTGATGGCATCCTCGAATGATTTAGGTTCATCAAATTCTATTATGTCCCATAATTCCTATGATATCCCATAGAGGTACCTTTGGATCTTTTATTTCACATATTTGAGGTAAGGTAAGTACCTCAACAAGTCTAAAATTCTGGTTGTAAACTCGTGAATTGAAAACTACCTTAGTTTATTCTCATAGAATTCCTTGGCCTCTTTTAGATAGGCACTTTTCCCTAAAATACCTCTAAAATATCCTCTGAGACAATTCTTTTTCTTTGTTATATTTTACATTCGTCAAATATTCCCACTAGATATCAACCTTTCCTCTCAGGCTAAAGATGGCTATTCCTACCTTCATATTTTTAGAGTAATTATGGACCCTGCAATACTTTTTCATTCCTAGCTGCCATGCCTCTCCTTCCTCAACTTTCTTCACCTCGCCCTCAAATGTAAGAGGCTTTTCCTTCTTAAATTCTTTCACCATGAAGTCTTTTTCCTTCCTTTCCCGTTGATAATATCTTCTTGTGGCAACAATAAACAAATTCTCGTGGCTGCCTCTCCCCCTCTCTAGAGTACTCATTGGAGTGCAACCTCTCACTATGTCTTCAATTGCTTGCTTGTGCCTCTTCTTAGATTTGTTGCCTTCTGCCCTGTTAGTTCTCAATTCTTGTTCGAATTAATTCACCCTACCTAAACTTGTAGTTGGTACGTAATTCATGCTATTTATGTCTTTGTAAATTAGACAAGCTTTGAAATATGACTACATTTACTTCTACCTGCTTTTCTTGGGCTTTGAAAATTTTATGTTGTCAGCCTTGCGGTTCCTTAATTCCTCCCTTAAACTTTTATGGGTACCCATCTAGTTAAGATATCATTGATCTCTTATTTTCTCAACTGATTCTTCCTCCTAACCATGTTGAGATATATTGGTTCTATAATGCACCATATCCCTTGTTCTTTTTTGTCCTTAGTTTATTCTTATGTGTTGTCATACACACACAATTGTTAGTCGATGAACAATAAAAATAAAACATGCTCATTGTCATCTTGGTACATTTTCCAGGAACATATGGCTATGAGGCTATCTAGAACACCACAAAATAAGTCAATATAATTGCTATAAAATAATTGACATATGAAAATCAATACTTGCATTCAACAGTGCGGTCCACAACCAAATGCTACAAGTGACACATTTCCACAATCAATATAATTTACTACATTACGTTACATGGTTTAAATATTATCCTCCTAGGGCCATTTAGTTTGAGTGTTGAACCCACAGACTCTGATACCGCACAGTAACACTCCCTCCCACTCCGTTAGATAAACTAGGTTGAATAGGAGGTGTTACTTTCACTTAACCCAACCTCCACAACCTCAACATGAAGTTGGGGTTATAAAAATCCTTAATATCAAAATTTGTCAGAATCAAATTTTGATACCACTATTGGATCAAGATCATCGATATCTTTCCGGCGATATAGTTTTTATCGTGATCCGATGCCTGGATCAAGAGTTACAATTACCATTTAAAGATCAACCCTTTAACTCCCTTGCCACATTAGCAAGCCTTCCACGTGGATCACCACATGGATACAAGGCACTGACACGTTTCACACCACATCAGTGCACCAACGCCATTGCACCAAAAACCGAGAGGGGCACAATGGATCTTCGTGCCATACGAGAGACATATTCCCTTCCAATTAATTGAGATATATTCATCAACTTTGACACATAGACATGTTAACAATCCCTTAATGTACAAAACCTTCATTTTACATTATAAGTTCTCTATACAAACACAGGGTTAAACCCCTCACGATTTTCCCACCAGCGTGAAATAGCCAAGACACATCAGTGGTTTGTATCCATTGCGGGGCCCCCTACCCTTCTCGATAGTTAATAGGGGGTCCAAAATTTGTCGTACATGTAACTAAATTTCTTGTGGCTTCTCCCTTTCTGCCTTCTCCACGTGCCCACCCACCCACAACGACATTCTATAATAATTTCGCCCCCTGCCTTCTGGTAGATAATGAGGGGGGGGGGGGAAGGGGGAGGAAGAGGGGCCAGAGGTCAACACTCATCTATATCAAGATCTTTTTTGATGGAATTTTTTTTTGTTAAACATACTCTATCAAGCACGGTTCTTCTCCAAAACCACATGGTGAACCTTGGCACTAGACGAAGGGCTCGGAAAATATTTCTCTGAATTCATGCTTACCTAATCCATATCATGAATGAATAATGAGAAAGCTTTCAGTGAAAATCACATCATAAGGGTTTTGTCAACACATTTCAAACCATCCAGTGTGGTTCATCGTTAGGATAAGAAGGAGAATCAGATCATGGCACCAGATTAAATAGAGAGATCAATGTAGAGACCATTAATATTTTTACCGATTATAATAAACAACTAGTTTTGAAAAAATTAATTTTTAGAATGTTAAAATGGACTTAAGTCAAATATTTAAATTTTTATTTAAATTTTTTAGATTAAAATATAAACCAATGAGAATAGATTAAATAAATAAAAACCTTTATAAAATAATATTTTAAGATATAATGTCAAAAAATGAGAATAGATTAAATAAATAAAAACCTTTATAAAATAATATTTTAAGATATAAAGTCAAATATTTAGAACCACACTGGTTGGTTCGAAACGCGTTGACAATGTTCCATTGCATGTGATTGTTACCGAAAAAGATTTTACAATAATTAAATCATGGTCAAATATTAAGTTGAATATTTAGATTTAGAATAAGTCAAAATTTAAATTAAAATATAAATAAATTAAAATTAAATTAAATTCATATACAAATTAAATTAAATTCATTGAAATAAATTGTTTTATGAAATAATATTCTAATATATAAAGTCAAATATTAAGATTAAAATATAAATAAATAAGAATAATATTTATTATTAAGATTTGAGACCCAAAAAAATATTTCTAAAGGAAGTCAAAATCATTTTAAAGAAACATAATAATAATAAAGAATAGGGATATAATATATCGTGAATTATAGATATAAGAATAACTATGAATATCTGATATAAATATTTTGTAGTGGGTTTGCGGCCCCTCTTCTTTATAAGGGCTTTTTTTGTGACGCGATTGATGGGTCTGTGCAAATGCTATCGATGCCCGCTTGGTTCCACTGGTTTGGGTTGTTTGCTGATATGCTTTCCATTCACTGGCACGGGCATTTGGGGTTCGAAGCTATGCTTGTGATTCACTAGCACTGGCTTTTGGGGCTACTGATGTCTCCATCCATCTAGTTCCTGGTTTTGTGCCTTTGCCCCTCTTTTTTGGGGTGGTTGTTGACCTGCCTTGCATGGTTTTGCCCGTTCTTGGGCTTTATGATTTGATCCTTTATGGGTTTTTTGTGGGCCTGCGTGCCTGGTTTATATTGGCTTATTCTTAGTCACTGTCCAGATGTATGTGCCCACAGGGTTTGGGTTATACATTGTGAGATTGTTTCTCAACGTTTCGATCAATGGAGTTTTTACTCTGAACCATATTCTATATACATGATTACGTAACATATTTTTATCTAATAGAAAGTTGTTTTTTCTTCTGAAAAAAAGAGAGTAATTTATTATCTATATACAAATATAAAATTAAGAATCAACCAAAAGGATAGAAGGAATAGGTAAACAATAAAGGGTTATAATAATAATAATAAATAAATAAATTATTGAAAAGTAATGATAAAAAATGATTGATTAATTACTTTAAAAGAAAAGAAAAAAGAAAAAGAAAAAAGAAAAAGAAAAAAGAAAAAAGAAACTCAACAAGAAAGGAAAATGACCCAAAAATTGCTAATCTTCTAGTGATCGTCTCTATTTAGATTTCTTGACCTTCTTTTAATCTCTAAGGCCTCCCTAAACTTATGGTGATAGAAAAAATCTATCTTAGCAATGACTTGGGCGTCTTCAATACAAATGTGGTGTTTTGTCTCGTCTTTTCTGCATATCCCATCAATGCTGAGAAGTAGGTCCTCCCATGTTTGATGTTGACCACATGCTCATGAATCCTTTGATTTATTGGGAGGCAGATCTCACCAACATAGGGTGTCCTGCAAAAACATGGGATCACATAAACACTTTTCATATCCTTAGGGTCTACTAGGACTTTTACACATATTAGAGAACTATAAATAATGTTAAGGGACATAAAGGTTAAGGGAACTTTGTGCTTTCTAAGGACCCTTGTAATCTTGTCAGTTGTCCCCTGGATAAAATGAAGGCACACCCCTGAAATCCGATCTTTGGGTTCTTTTTTAATCCTAGAACCATTTCTAGCTTAAAGGAAATCCTTGAGACTTTGGTGCTTATTATAACCATTATTTAGGAAAACCTTAAAGACATGGGTTTTCTCACCATTAAGGTGGTCGTCATCAGAAAATCTAAACACACGATTAGTTAAGGTGTTGAGAAAACTCATCTTTTGAGCAGGGAAATAATGAGACTTAGCATGAAGATATTGCTTCGTGTGATTTTTCTTATGAAAGACCTGGTGTGTGAATGTACCATCATCCTTCTTGGTAATAAGGACGTCAAGAAAAGGTAAGCTCCCATTGCCTTCATATTCCATAGTAAACTTTATGGAATTAGACTGATTATTAAGATGATGGAGAAAGAGATCCAACTTGTCTCGACCATGGGGCCAGACGACGCATGTGTCATCCACAAACCTCTTACAAAGCTTTGGTTTGAATTGTGCAGAGGGAAAAGCTTTGGATTCAAAGTCCTCCATGAATAGATTAGCCACTATACGGGAAATAGGGGAACCCATGACAACACCACAAGTTTGTTGATATAATTCCCCTTCAAAGCTGAAGAAAGTAGAAGTAAGACAAATTTCAACCAATTTATCAGTATCAGGACCTGTAATACAATTGATGTCTTCCATGGACTCATTTATAGGGATATTCATGTAAATGGAGACCACATCAAAAATCACAAGAATATTCCCAGGATAAAACCTTATACCCTTTAACTCATTGAAAAACGATGCAGAGTCTTTGACATAGGACTTTATGAGTCCAACAAGGGGTTTCAACTTCTGGGCTAAATACTTTTACAGAAGATAGCTCAACCTCCCTATGTTGTTGACAGTGGGTCTAAGGGGAGCCCCCTCCTTATGGATCTTGGGAAGTCCATAGATCCTAGGAATAATAGGGTTACTCTAAATTAGTTTATGGCTCTATAGCCACTATTTTAGAAATATTATTTATGGGGTTCTTATTAAGTTTTTTGCAGCTCAGGTTGCTATATAGGTGGTCCAAAATTTTTCTCCGGTAATCCTCCCTATCTAAGATAACTATATCCCCCCCTCTTGTCTGCTTTGAGAATAATGATGTCCTTGTTATTGTTTAAAGCTTTGAGGGAATTAAACTCATGCTTTCTAATGTTGCTCTTCGGGGGCTTTACTTTTCTAAGGACAATCACACAGTCTTGCCGAATGGTATCTTGAATGTTGTCAGCGAAGTCGCTTATCCCAAATTCAATATCACAAATAATTTCTTCCACCAAAATTTTCCTAGGAGCAAGGGAAAAATTCAAACCTTTTCCTAGAAGACTAAAGGTCGGAGAGTCAAAAGAAAAGCTAGAGATACTAACTACCCTATTAATATGAGAAGAGAGAGAAGACATCATATTATTATTATTGTTAAAGAATAAATTATTATTATTATTATTCGAGTTAAAATAATTAATAGAAGAAGAGCCATAATATAACAAGAGGGGATTATTGGACTGAAACGAATTATTGAAATTTAAGGTTTTAATGAGGAAGTCTATACTACGATCAATCGTGGAGGATCCCTCCCTTTGGATGGACAAGTTAGCATCTGCTGAAGAATAGACAGATGGGGTGGGAAAACTTCTTGAGAATCCACAACATCGAATAAATATGGATGACCGGGATGAACATAAGCAAGCAGAGGAACAAGAACCATAAACTTGGAATTCATCGTGATGCTACAACCATCAATGGTACATAATTATTATTGCGTCCCGGTTAACAGAGAAATTTCGAAACAACATTCTCGTTCATATGGGAAGACACAGATCTTCATTCTGGAGAAGCGACAGTGTTGATCCACGAATGAAGAGAAAATATTTGATCTCTATTAACTTTGTTGGTGGAAGAATAACCCGAAGAATCAGAAAAACCACTGTGAGAAGAGAATATTTCTGAGAGTCTGAGAAATTTTCTAGATTGCTTATTCTTCCAAATATCTACTAGGCAAAGAGATTTTAAAGCTGAACATGCTTCGATCCTAGACCAAAGAGCTTCAGATATCACGTAAGAAAGCTCAAAATGGAAAGATAACAATTTTCGATATAGCAAATCAAGACCTTTTCTAATCCTGCAAATATGTGAACAAACCAGGGCTAAACTCGCATTCGAAAATATGTGATGTTTTCTGGAATTATTACGCTGATGTTTAATTTGAGCGAATAAAGGAACGACAAATGAATCTCTACATCATTTTAGGAATGCCAGATCTCACTTCATTTTGGAAACTTGCAAGTGTATGTTTTTCAAACTGATGAAATTTTATCGTAATGACACTTTCTTGCAAGACTATAATATCTAAATTCAGGTTTATTGATATATATCATGAATGAATGATGAGAATTTTTTGGTGAGAATCACATCATAAGAATTTTGTTTATGCGTTTTCAAACTATTTAGTGTGGTTTATCGTCACTACAAGATATAAGATGGAGAATCAAATCATAGCACCTTATTAAATAAAGAGATTAATGTAAAGACCAAACCATCTAGTGTGGTTCATAGTCTTGACAAGATGGAGAATCAAATCATTACACCTTATTAAATAAAGAGATCAATGTAAAGACCATTAATATTTTTAACTATGGTTATAATAAATGTCAATGTAATGACTATTAATATTTTAAAATGTGGTTATAATAAATGACTATTTTTGAAAATGATTTTTTAGAATGTTAAAATAGACTAAGTCAAATATTTAGATTAAATCAAATATTTAAATTCAGAATTTTTATTTTTTTAGTTTAAAATATAAATAAATGAAAATAGATTAAATTAATAAAAATCTTTATACAATAATATTTTAATATATAAAGTTAAACTTTTAGATTTAATATAAATAAATAAAATAAAATTATTAAAATTTAGAAATAGTAAAATATTTAAATAAATATAAAAATAAATAAAAAATAAAACAAAATTTATTGGAATACATTGCTTTATGATAGAATATTCAAATATATAAAATGAAATATTAAGATTAAAATATAAATAAATAGGAATAAGATTAATTATTAAGATTCGAGACAAAAAGAGTTTCTAAAGGAAATCAAAATGCTTAAAAAAAATAAAAAATAAAATAATAATAAATCTTGAATTATAGATACAAGAATAACTATGAATATATATGAGCAATTTATTTATTATTTATGTACAAGCCTAAAATTAAAAATCAACCAAAGGATAAAATGAACCAGAAGGGTTATAATAAATAAATAAATAAATAATTTAGAAGTAATAATAAAAATAATTAATTATTATAAAAAATTTAATAAGAAAGGGTAGGGACTCAACAAGTGCTAATTTTCTAATCATTCATTTTATTTAGATTGCTTGGCCTCCTTTCAATTTCAAAAACCTCCCTAAAATTATGGCGATAGAAAAGATATATATTACTAAGCACAAAGTTTCCTTGACCTTTAGGCCCCTTAAAAATATTCATAGTTCTCTAAGTTTTGTAAAAGACCTGGTAGACCCTAAGGATATGAAAGGTGTTTATGTGATCCCATGTTCTTGCGGGACACCCTACATTGGTGAGACTGACCACTCAATAAATCAAAGGATGCATGAGCATGTGATCGACATCAAACATGGGAGGACCCGCTCCTCAACATTGGCGGAACATGCATAAAAGACAAAACACCACATATGTATTGCAGATACCCATGTCATTGCTAAGATAGATCTTTTCTATCACCGTAAGCTTAGAAGGCTTTTGAGATTAAAAAGAGACCAAGAAATCTAAATAAAGACGATAATTGGAAGATTAGCAGTTATTGAGTCTGTGCCCTTTCTTGTTGAGTTTTTTTTTTTTAAGTGATTGATTAATTATTTTTTATTATTACTTTTAAAATGTTTATTTATTTGTTATTATTATTATTATTATTATAACCATTTATTTTTTATCAGTTGCTTCTATCCTTTTAGTTTATTCTTAATTTTACATTTGTACTGTCTCAAATATTAATAATTAATTTTATTCTTATTTATTTATATTTTAATCTTAATATTTGACTATATATTAGAATATTATTTCATAGAACAATTTATACCAATTAAATTTATTTTATTTTATTTTTTTTTATTTTTATTTATTTATTTATTATATTATATATTTTAATCTAAATATTTGACTCATTCTAAATCTAAATATTCAACTTAATATTGGACGAAGATTTAATAATTTAATTTAATTTATTTAAATTTCATCTAAAGATTTGAATTTATATATTAAAATATAATTTTATAAAGATTTTTATTAATCTAATCTATTCTCATTTATTTATATTTTAATCTAACAAATAAAAATTCGAATTTATATATTTGATCTATTCTAAATATTTTGTAGAAAATCCACTAGATTCAACTGATAATTATAATATGCTAAAACATTATTCTTGAATCTACTTTACGATTTGCGGAAACCAATATAGATCTTGAAATCACAAAATATGAAAGAGAAAGAGTTTCAATCACACAACACACAAATATTTCCCGGGAAAGCCTCAACTAAAAAGCACGCTATCTGTATGTTGTAACATATTTTGGTACATTGAAAATTAAAAAAATTCACTGAGAAACTTCCAAATTCCTTCTTGGATAAATGCTCAAACATATGCTTATTTATGCTTTTGAATGACTTATTAATTTTTAATTTAAAATCATAATTTTAATTTTAAAATAACCATATTTTTATAAAAATATAATGATAAAAAGCACACTATCTGTATATTGTAACATATTTTGGTACATTGAAAATTAAAAAAATTCAGTGAGAAACTTCAAATTTCCTTCTTGGATAAATGTTAAAAAATATGCTTATTTATGCTTTTGAATGACTTATTAATTTTTAATTTAAAATCATAATTTTAATTTTAAAATAACCATATTTTTATAAAAATATAATGATATATTTTAATGAAAATATCTTTTTAAAGTTAAGGTAATGTTATAAAGAATTATTAAATTGCAAAACCAAAGCCTATGGTCCACCCCATACTTAACTTTAAACTCATCCAAGGGCACTTAACTTCAAACTCATCCAAGGGTAATAAATATATTTCGGACCCCCTAGCCCTTCCGACATTTAACCAAGGGGAGGGGGGGGTCTGAAAAGATGCTTTTTCACCTTACCGCTTTTTACACATGTCATTTCTTGAGTTACTTCATGTTTTTTACCTTACCGCTTTTTTACACATGTCATTTCCTAGTTACTTCACACCCCTCTCTTCCTAAATCACTTCCTACCTACCCCCCTCCAAAAACCATTCTTCCTAAATCACTTCATACCTACCCCCCTCCAAAAACCATTTTTCCTATTTCGTTTCAAACTTATAATGATTGGCGGGAAGGTTAATGGTTCAATCTTATAAATTTTGGTGGGAAGGTTAATGGTTCCTTTGAATTAATATAGATTAGTTTCAAACTTATAATGATTGGCGGGAAGGTTAATGGTTCAATCTTATAAATTTTGGTGGGAAGGTTAATGGTTCCTTTGAATTAATATAGATTATTAATCGAAATTTTCTGGAGTTAGAGCTTGGGTTCTTCACTGTGAGAATATTAGATCTACTAAACTAGCTATCTATCTAAGAAACCAACAACATATCAACATATAAATAAGAACAGAAAGAGAACAAGGAAAAATAATACAACAAATATACGTGGTTCACCCAATTGGGCTATGTCCACGAGAAGGTTGTCTTCTATTATCTCCAGAAATCTCCCGCAATCTTACAAAGAGAGAAAATACAAATAACTCGATACAAATAATAGTATGAGCACAAGATGAGATGTGATTTTAATAAAAAATGCTCTCTTGACCCTATTATATACCTAGAGATGTGGAGGAATTACTCTCATATATTGAATGTGGGATAATATAATTCTCCAAAATAACACCTCTTTATATAATAAATGGGTACAAGAGTATACTATGCCATAAGGAATATGTGATATAATGTGTTACTCTTTTACATAATATTGTATTCAACTTCCGACATAATACAAAGACATTATTACCTTCCAAGGAATATAATATATTCCAACACTCCCCCTTAATAATGGCTGGGAGAAGGGCCCATCCTAAAACTAAGGAAGGAAGGAGTCATTACCACTCCTCCTTGATGACAACTTCCCTAATCACAAGCAAAGAATGAAGATACACATACTTCGCTTCTGTCAAGGATTTGGTGAAGATATCGGTTGCCTGCTGCTTGGTAGGAAAATACTCTAGAGAAATAATGCCATCGGCGA
This sequence comes from Pinus albicaulis, assembly GCA_034641835.2. Lineage (NCBI taxonomy): Eukaryota > Viridiplantae > Streptophyta > Pinopsida > Pinales > Pinaceae > Pinus > Pinus albicaulis. The sequence goes on along the minus strand of CM076577.1, from coordinate 292,537,244 downwards.
CAAGACCTCGAATATAATGAGAATCAAGGTCGGGATGCTTCATTTTGGAGTGATATACCAGATTGTAAGAAAGATGGATTTCACCTTGATTGTCACATTTCAACATGGTGGAATATTTTGGAACTAAACCAAGCTTGGGAAGAAGATGGCTTAACCAAATAACTTATTTAGCTGCTCTATACTTTGCTTCACATGAAGATAAAGAAAGAGTCTTCAAATTCTTATTGGTCCAAGAGATTGGACCTGAACCAAGTTGAAATATGTAACCAGCAGTTGACTGTTGATCAGAACTGTCACTTGCCCAATCATAATCTGTATAACCAGAGAGTAAAATTGTAGTGCTGATCAAATAAAATACACCATAATGCAATGTCCCCTGTAAATATCACATTATTATCTTGGCTGCCTACCAATGAATTTCACAAGGTTGTTGCATGAAACGAGAAATCATATTGACGACAAAAGAGAGATTTGGTCTACTTTTAGTTAAATATATTAAACTTCCAATGAGATGACAATAAAGAGTAGCATCAACTAGTGGAGTGGTACACTTAATAGTTAACTTTACACCAGATTCAAATGGTGTAGGAGCAGGTTTACAATTACTCATATGGAAACGAGGCAATAGATCTGTCACATACTTAGGTTGAGAGAGAAAAATACCATCGGCAATATGCCAGATTTGAAGACCCAAGAAATAGTGCAATGTACTGAGATTTGTCATCTCAAACTGCTTCTGAAGAGCAATTTTCATATCTTGAATTAATACAAGCTGGATTCCAGTGATAATTAGATCATCCACATATAAAAAAATAATGAGGACATTATCACCAAAGTTCTTAACATACAGATTTGGATTAGATATACAATGCTTAAAACCATTATTCAAGAAATATGCATCAATTTTATCATACCAAGCCCTAGAGGCTTGTTTGAGACCATATAAGGATTTGTGTAATTTTCATACTAAACTTTAGGATTTAACATAAATAAAACCAGGAGGTTGTTGCATATAAATTTCTTCAGTAAGATCACCATTTAACAATGCACTTTTAACATCCATTTGATGAATTTCGCACTTAAAAGATGCAGCAAGTGATAAAATGGTCCTTATTGTGTTCGTTTTAGCAACATGAGCACAAGTTTCATTATAATCAATAACTTCAAGTTGATTAAAGCCTTTGGAAACTAATCTAGCTTTATACTTTTCAATCTGTCCTTCTGTAGTGAACTTAGTTTTATAAACCCATTTACAACCAACTAAATTATTTCCTAAAGGAAGAGGAACAGGAGACCAAGTCTTGTTTCTCAAAAGAGATTAATATTCAGTAGAAATAAATTTTCCCCAATGAGGATTACCCTTTGCTTGAGCATAAGTAGCAGGATCATCTGTGGCCAAAACTTTGGTCATAAGAGAAAAGTTAGATCTAGTTCGACTAGTGTCAAAAGGATTCCAACCTCACTACCTACAGATTTAAGGGTTTTCCGAGCCCAAACAGGAAGGATAGAAGGAACATGAGTCACTTCAGGGGCTTCATAAGTTTCAGGTGGAATACTTGAGGGAGAGGAAGAATCAAGATCAATAAGAGGCACAAAAATAGAAGAATGAGTAACAAGAATATGATTAACAGGTGGTATTGGTAAATTCAGGGTAACATGAGTTTCTACAGACTCAGGCGAGGAAAAGAATTCATGAAATTGACATCCCTTATGATTATGACACTTTGATTAGATGGATCAAACAACCTGTAAGCCTTGGAATTCTCATCATAACCAATGAAGATACACTTGTGAGATTTGGGTTCTAACTTTTTCCATTTTTTAGTAGGAATATGAGCCCAACATTCACAACCAAATACCTTAAAATTACTAATATCCGTTTACGTCCATTCCATTTTTCCTCAGGGGAAACATGTTTAAAATTTTTAGTAGGAACTCTATTTAAAATAAAATTAGCACAATAGATGGCTTCAACCCAAAATTTCTTATGCAGTCATTTAGAATAAAGCATACATCTAGCCATTTCAACTAAAGTTTTGTTTTTCCTTTCAACAATAACATTTTGTTGAGGTGTGTAAGGAACAATATTTGGATGTTGAATACCATGTTTCAATAAATATGCATCAAATTCTTTCTTAAAAAATTCCCCCTATATCAGATCACAAAGTTTTAATACTCTTACCAGATGAATTTTCAACCATGGATTTAAATTCTTGAAATTTTACAAATGTTTCACTTTTATTTTTCAAAAAATAAACCCAATATTTTCTACTAAAGTCATCAATAAAGGTAAGAAAATAAATTGCATGGGATATTGAAGGAACTTCAAGAGGACCACAAATATCACTATGAATTAATTGCAAAGGTTCTTTAGCACGCCAAGATTTACCTTTGTCAAACATTTCTCTATGATGTTTACCAAGAACACATCCTTCACAAACACCAGCAGTAGAAGAAATATTAGGCAAACCATGAAACATTTTAGTTAGTATTTGCATTTTACTAGAATTCAAGTAACCCAATATTTCATGCCATAATTTACTTAGTTCATCAGCGTGAGAAACACAGGAATAAAAGGGTTGTCTCTTAGTTGAATTAAAACCTCTAAATTTATATAAATCAGTTGTATGATCAACAAGGCTAGAAGAAACTACTTTGTAATTTTGGTTGATATCTTTAAGAACATATTTATCGGGCCAAGCTTCAAATTTAAAACCTTTCTGACATGCACGATAAATAGAAAGTAAGTTGATGGGCATGTTTTGAACATGAAAAACATCTTCCAATTGACCATTAGCAACATTAATATTACCAGAACCAATTACGGAAAGTTTTTTACCATCACCAATAGAAACTTTTTGAGATGAGTGCTTATTAGTGTCAGAAGATGTAAATAAAGAAGCATTACCAATCATATGTTTAGAAACACCATAATCCATTATCCATTCCACATTATAAGAAGAATTATTAGATGAAACAATAGATGCACATAAATCTACTTGAGATTCATTAGAATTTTTCTTGTTTTCTTTAGTCATTAAACGTTTCACTTTAAAGCAATTATTTTTAGGATGGTTAGTTTTACCACAATAATTACAAGAATCATACACTTTTTTCTTCTTACTAGTTTCATGATGTGCATGAGAAGCATGACCATTATTATTAGTATGATTAGAAGTGTGTGAACAAGAACCTTTGACATTATTAAAACTTTTCTTAGGATTTTTATTATGTTCCACAAGAGCTTTATTAGGTGAGACTTGTCCTGAAGCAATCAAAATTTCTTGCTCATTTATCAACCCTTTACAGAAATCATCAAAATTAGGTTTTGTGGTACTTTGAGACAATTCAAGAGCCCTATTCCTAGTTTGGATAAACATGTAAAAACAAGATGGCAATTTTTGTTCTACAAGAATGATAAGAGTAGTGTCTGTCTTCTTGTAATCTTTACCACAATTATTTAAATTTTCATTTAAGGTTTTCAATTCAGCAAGATATAATTCTAATGTATCAAAATTAGTAGGATCTAGCTCTTGAATATTCTTTTTAAGGTAATAAGCAGAAACATTATCAGATTTAAAGAAGCAATAATTTCCCATACCTCAACCGGGTTGTCTTTTGCCTCAATACTTACTTGAAGACTATCTGAAACTATTTTACCAATGAGACCTCTTGCTTGATCAAACTTTTATTCCCATTTAATCAAGGCTTGATCATCTGTAGGTTTCTTGTGTTCACCATTAACCAACCTCCATAGATTCTTACTATTGAGAACATCAATCGTTTTCCTTTTCTATGCAAGATAGTTAGAGCCGATAAGTTCAGGAACATAAGCTACTTTTGAAGTCATAATGATAGAAATTTTGACAATAAATATAAACCCAAATGTAAGAAATGAGAAGAGAAAAAGTGGATAGAAAGCTGTAAATTTCTACAGTTCGTTTGTCGTCACCGAAAGACCTGAAAAATATCAATCTTAAATTAGCGATAAATTTGCTTCCGGGACTCCATTCGAGTTGATTTTGTTTTTGAAATTGGGTAGCTCGAGGAGAGGAACCCAAATATCTACTCTTTTCTAGGAAATTCTACACAAAAGGTAACATACAAGACAAAAAAGTCAGGTGGAAAAACAAAAAAACACTCAATAATGATCCAAATGCTTATTATAACTATTTTTCGGAAATGGCACAACCAGTCTACATCCTAAATTGCTGCCAAAATTCTGATATGAACCCTCAATCCGCCAGTCTTTCACCCTATAAAAAAACAAAAACTGTCGTAATTGAATATTACAATTAGAAGATATATCTCCTTGAGGAGGATTCAAAAAACATATAGATCTTACAGAAAAAAATCAAGGACCCCTTGAAAACCCAAAAAAATATAGATCTTATAGAAAACAATCAAGAGCCCCTTGAAAAAAAATCTGCAAAAAAGCTACACAACAAAGTTAGGGTTGTGAGAAAAAAAATCTCAAATATGTAGAATCATGTCCAGATCTGAAGAGAAGCCCAATGGCTACCAGATAGAAAGAAAATCTACAAAAATGAGTGCCCAGATAATAAAAAATGAAGATACATGTTGATGGTTAAATTCAAAGAAGATGTTAGATCATAGTAACCATGGCTCTGATACCATGTGAGAATATTAGATATACTAAACTAGATATCTATCTAAGAAACCAACAACATATAAACATATAAATAAGAACGTAAAGAGAACATGGAAAAAAGATACAACAAATATACATGGTTCACCCAATAAGAACGTAAAGAGAACATGGAAAAAAGATACAACAAATATACATGGTTCACCCAATTGGACTACGTCCACGAGAAGGTTGTCTTCTATTATCTCCAAAAATCTTACAAAGAGAGAAACTACGAATAAATTGATACAAATAACAGTATGAGCACAAGATGACATGTAAAAAAAGCTCCCTTGACCATATTATATACCCAGATATGTGGAGGAATTGCTCTCACATATTGAATGTGGGATAGTATAATTCTCCAAAATAACACCTCTTTATATAATAAATGGGTACAAGAGTATACGATGCCATAATGAATATGGGATATAATGTGTTAGTCTTTTACATAAGATTGTATTCAACTTCCTACATAATACAAAGACATTATTACCTTCCAAGGAATATAATATATTCCAAAATTCACAAGCTTGAGGTTACTGATAAAGTAAATGGAGGATAAGCAAAAATTGAGCTTTTTACATAGAAGGAAAAATAACACATGGTTTTAGGAATCCATGGGAAGGAAAAACAACACATTTGAAATTATTAGTGTAGGTGAATTGAGGTTACAAATAAAAGTAATGGAGGATAAGTAAAAATTGACTTTTTTACAGAGAAGGAAAAACAACACATGGTTTTGGGAATCCATGGGAAGGAAAAACAACACATGGTTTTGAATAAGTGAATGAATTTATTCAATAAAATTATTTGAGGAAATATTTTCTGAATTTCATTTAGTAAATTCATGAAAATAGAAAAATATAAAATGAATTTATAGAATATTTGAAAACATTTATAAAATATTTCCTTCCAAATATTTTATGGCATTGGTGAAGCATTGTCAAAAAGTGACATAATATATTTCCAAGCAGATCTTCAGCGACAACTTCAAAAACCCAGATTTTAAGGCACATAATTATTAATTGAAAATCAGCTACAACATTCACTAGTAGATCTTTTATTGGCATCCAAAGGACCATAGCTGGTAGTCTAATGAACACTTGGAAACTAGATATTCCGAAGATGAGTTTAAACACTCCAACAATACCTATAGCTTGGGACACTTTGCAACAACTTTCCAGATATTAAGGCAGATAATTTGTAAACAGTTCCAAATTTCTTGCAGACTATTAGGAGATTGTTTTATTTTTAGTATACTATTCAGGATTTTATTCCTGAAAGTTTGTAACAATTTAACAGTTTGTATTTCTATATATTTGATGAATTGTAATAAGAAAAGGGTTGGATTTTGATGACAAGGCCTTTCAAATTTGCAAAATTTTTCTCCAAAAATCCTAATTGAAGTATTTGAAACTCTGGCTTTGACATAATTTGTGTTTCTTGTATGTTTTTCCAAGATTTTCATATTCTATTTCTGCACATGTTCAAAGTTGCAAAGAAGAGATGGGTAAGAATAGATTGAGTTTAAATCTCTTTGAAATCTGCTGCAAATTTATAATTGTTTAAAGGGATTAGTATATCATATTGTCTATTTGAGCAAGCTCCTCTTTGAACTGGTTATTGTTTGTCCTTCTATATTCTCTTGAATGTGTTTTTTTTAGCTGCAGATGTCTTCTACACGCATCCAAATTTTCTTTATCTATTAAGTATTAGGTTTGAATCCTTAATTATTAGGAATCCCCTTACATTATTCTTTAAAATTCTTTAAAAAAAATAAGTTCTTCTGTTAGGCTCGAAGATGACACTTTGAGAAAGGACTCTGCAAGGGAGGGATTTGTTCATGAATAGGAATTGTGTAATCATCAACAACCAACCAAATTAAATCATGAATTTGACCATTGTGCTGCATAGGCTGTTGTCCAATGACAGTGAACAACGTTAAAAAAGGCCTCATAATTATTGAGGGATCCCCCTCTAGTTCAAGGGTCATATTCAACCTAAAGACTGGTTGAATTTTTTTCTCAGCGTAGTTTCTGCAACCAAGAATTGCCTACAAGAAACATGTAGAAAACTATATATTTCATAAGTCAGAAAATATGAGAAGATTTCATTACTTTTCTCCAAGCCGAGAAACCTCTACACTATCTCTATCTGTCTCACTGATTCCTAGACAAGCCTGGTTCAATACTTAACCAATTTCCTGCCTTCCAGGATCCCTATTTCCTTGTGCTATTTCATTGGGTAATTAGTCCCTATTAATTAGGGAAATTACCAATCAATACTGCACAATCCATTAGGGGAATTCCTCTGACTTCGTGAACCACCTATAAAATTCAGATAATTATACAACTGATAGTACATTTCCCTTGAACATCAATCTCAACTAGGTATTTCTTAGAAATAACATGCATGAGATATTTATGAGTGAATTATCAATTATCTGATTGATCACTGCATGTGGTTCAAGTTCAAGTTCCACACTTTGACCTCTCACTAGTTCCTCCATCAGTTAGAACTAGTTAAACTGATTTTAACTAAAAATAATTTAGTTAATTAATTACAACTCAAAATAAACTCAACCAAGACTCCTATAATGTATGATATTCTCTACATGCCTCTAGTTTGACCCTTAACTCGAATTAAATAAACCAACTAAGTCATCATAACTTATTTAAATCCTATAAGCTGTCATGTGATGTGGAATATTATAAATTAATCAAGGGAAAATTAAATTAGAGTTTTTTCTTGTTGTCATTTTTAACACCCCCTCTTGACAAGAAGGGGATTATTTGATACCTCGGTATTGCCTCTATGGAACTCAAATTTTCCTCTTGACGATGCCTTCGTCAAGATGTTTGCATCCTTCTCCTCTATAGGAATATACTCTAACAACATAATCTGCCTCTCCACACAATATTTGAGAAGATGATACTAGATTTCAATATGCTTGGACCTATCATGAGAAATTGGATTAACCAAGAATTTGATGCAACTTTTGTTGTCACATTAAATCACTGTAGGATCGACCAAATAACCCAAAAAGGATCTTCCTCATCCAGATATCCTCACAAGCCGCTTGATTAGCAACCATGTACTTTGCTTCTACTGAATTGAGTGCAACTGATATCTGCTTCATGCAGTACCAAGAAACTGCTACTGACCCAATAATGAGGATGCCCCTTGATGTGCTCTTCCCGTCATATGGACTGCCTGCCCAATCTGCATCTTTGAAGCCTTGAAGCTTCAATCCCTTTGTCTGCCTATACCAAATACCAAACTTAGGGGTGCCTCTCAGATATCTTAACACATGTTTGGCTGCCTTCCAATAGAGCTTGGTTGGATTAACCATTGCTTGATTAAGCTGGTTAACCAACTAAAAAATGTCTAGTCATGTGTTCACCAAGCACATAAGTGAACGCACAAGCTGCCTGTAAATGATAGATTCTACCACTTCACTTGAAGTAGCATCTTCCTTCCTCTAATTCCCTGCTAGAGGAGTCTCCATGATTTTTACTTCTTCAATATCTCGTTGGTATACTTGCCCTGAGAGACAAACAATTCCTCATCTATTTTACAAATTTCCAAATTAAGGAAATAATGCAAGAACCCCATGCCTTTCATCTCAAAATATCTTGCCAAATATTATTTGGAATAATTTATCAACTTCTCATCACCTGTTAGAATTAAATCATCGACATATTGTTTCGGGGAAAATCACCCTAGAGGTTCGTTGGGTTACAACCTCCATAGAGCAGGGGCATGCTACTTAAGAAGGACTCACACAACCATGCATGTTCAAGAAAAACTAAATAGAGTAGATCGAGGAAGTTACCCGTAGGTCCTACGGTTGAAGCAGATCCTGCGGGGTCCAAACCCCCAGCGACCGTCCTTCCTTCTTAACCTAAAAGACAAGAAGAAACAAGCACGAAGAACTGGTTGTACAGCATATATCTACTCTAAATGTTAGTGAAATCCATATAAAACATCAGATAAACCATATTGAATGCTTAAATAACAATTTTCTCATATATGTAAGCAGACACTAACACGTATATTTCGGGAACAAGATGGTACTTCTGTATTATAAATAGCATGTACAGAAATAACGAGTGGAGAGATCACCTGAATCCTTCCACGATCTTCGAGCAGACCGTCGTCCGGATCCGTCCTGCCCTTGCCTCACTAAGATTCCTTCCAAACTGGTGCATACGAGATGACATATAGGGAGATGAGCATCTCAAGGAAACAAGGGTTTCCTGTAATGAACTGGGAAAGTGCAGGAGGCACGGGGAATCAGACTTGGATAGGGAATACCAACATAGTATAATATCAATAAATTCTCTCTCTCCCTTAGGCCATACACATGAGGGGTTTTTATACTCCCTCCAAGTAGTTTCAACAGTTGGAAACAGTTGGCCACGTGCTAGGGTGGTTGAACTACCTGAGTAACCATCAACCCAGCCCGAAAATAGGAAATTTTTATATATTTTTTAATGATTTTAATGGCATATGCGGAAAAGTGCAGTTGGACTCGCGTATACACGCGGAAAAGTCTGGGCATAATCGCGTATGGGGATTTTTACACTGTTTTTTAGTGAATTTGTCCAAGTCTGTAGGAATGGGTGCCCAAAGCCATAAAAGAAATCATGAATCATATGAAGGTGAGAAATGATTCTATAACAAATGCCCCCTAATATATGAGGTCAGAAGGGGTACATGATGGCTGAAATGTATTATGCACATAGAAATAACTTTGCAAGGACAAGAGAGGACTTCACCAGATTTCAGCCTGCCAAAAACCAATGAAAGAAAACAGAGAGTCAACTCATGCTGAGGCGGGCATACCCATGCTCAGTCAAAAATACATCATATGGAAAGTATTGAATAGATCCAACATGTATACAAGTATAGCTGAACTGAAAGTACACAATGAATCATCTGAGCATGGCCCGGAAATACAAGTCTGAATCAATGTCCAAGTATCACATATAGAAAGCTAATCAAAGATGGTGCAACTGGATGTCTGATCAAATAAGTAACTGAATCTCCAAGTACCGGATCATAAGAGGTGGATCAAACGGTACAATCACGCAACTCGGGGACCAACATATAAGATGCTACTGTGCTGAACTGCAACATATAAGGGTGGACGGCATCACTGGCAGATACTGAAAGGACTGTCAAAAGTGAACCGAAACATGCTGATGCAACCCGAGGTCTTCACCGATCACTATGGCACAATTCTACACTATGGGAATAAATGAGCTGAAGTCGACCATGTGAGAAATCGTTGGATTACCGGGCATTGATGTATCTCGTTAACCAACGCGAGACAACCTACCGATAATGATAATGAGTGTCAAGGTGCCCCAGTACAATCTGACAAGTGCGAATGAATGAGTTGAAGTCGAACACTTGAAAGAATCTACCAATCAGGAGGCAATGATGAATCCCCACCGTCGATAGCGAAGAGTCTGCCACTGATGACTGCAAACCCTAAGGTACTGACAAAAAGACTCTAGACCTTATTCCCAGAGCAATGAGTCGGAGTCGATGGGAAAAGATCTGCTGGAAGGGAGGCATTAAGGCATCCCACATCAGTCCAGCGCGAGTGTAACCCGCAGGCCAAGATTTGGAAGGAATCGGACGAAGTAGAGTGATGGAACCAAAACCGAAGTACGTTTCCGACATGCACAAGATGAAGCTAGCGCACGGAAGAAACCCTCTGAACCAACCAATAATGAAAGCTAACACAGAGGCGAGAAATCCACCGATAGGGTCAAATGAAAATCAAGGTACTGCACGAATCCCAAGTGTGATAATGTGTGCTGACGTCGAACACAGGGGAAACCACTCAGTCAAAGACCCATGATGATGATCAAATGCTGAGCACGAGGTCACTTATCAATGATGGAAATAGGCCCAAGGTGCGGCTCTAGGTTTTCTCTCAGAGCAATGTGTCGTAGTCGATAAGAGACAAACCCCAGCAAGAATTCAATGGAGACCTTCTTAAACCAGCACGAGCAGAAGACCAAAACATCTGATGTGATAGAACAAGATACTGACAAAACCGGGAAGGCCGACTGAATAATGAGTCAAGAGACACCGCAGAATGGCCGACTCTGGTTAGACTTCCCTTGAAAAAAAGCACGACTCGTGATGACCATGGCAGTAAAAAGTGACACTGTATAAGTCTGTTATGCAGGAGGCAGAACAAACTCTCCATATGATTGGAAGAGATAACCAACCGGGGGAGGACTGACAAGTGAAACATGGTAAAATCTGAACCTAGGTCAAAACTAAAACCATCCCAAATATGAGAGATATGTAAGTAGGCCACTTTGTTCGAGAGCGTGGCCCGACTGCGCGGCCTTCGCCAGAAACAACGAAGATACATCCGAATTTCCCGCTCTTTTTTTTTTTATGTTTCTTCGATTTTTGTCTTTCCTTGTAATAGCTAGAAAAGAATAAAGAATAACTGTGGTACAATGGATAGAACGAGTGTCAAAAAATCGAGGTACACTATTGCACGGGTTTGGAACAATCTATCGCGTCCAAGGTGGCGAAAAGGCGACGCGTGCTGGAGGAACGTTCCATCACGGGTAAGGTGTCGGTACGGCCAGCGCTAAGTGCATGGAATGGTTAACTTGTACAGAAAGTCAAGGTCAAAAGTTGGCTTAAACATCGAGTCCAAATGAAGCCGGCTAAAGGCCAGGATAAACAAGTAGCCAATATGCAATGCAGTAATACAACTTAACGACACCAGGGAGCCTCTAGGGTAATAGCCAGAAAAATGATAGTGAGGAAGAAGAAGAAGAATGAAGCTTCAACACATAAGTCATGGCGGGACTAAAGAGGACTCTCGAGCCTACATAAAACGTAGCATGGGCAACAAGTGATAGCGAGGAACTAACTAGGAAGCCCATGTAAAGGAAGGCTCTACCACCAAGTCATGATTAAATAATCGGCGAGTGAAATGGGTGTAATAGTCATGACCTGATGGGATCGACCCTATGGCAAGTGATCAGTATGAAGGCTAGTATGCAAGATGCAGTGGAAAGTGATTTCCCTAACTTATATGCCAGTGAAGATCATATACCTGCCGTGATGAGTCAGGAATCATGGATAAAAAAAAACCGGGAAAAATCTCAAATTCGTCAAAATGTACCTGAAAACATACCAAACTGGGCACTTCCAAGCATTCGGGTTATGCAGCTTAAGATAGATCGAAAAAATAAGCATAACAAATTTTTGTGAAAATTTTCAACTTTTTAGCCATAAATAGACAAATTACCTCATATTTGGTTCATTATTGCATTGTTGATTTGGAAAAAAGTGCTCTGGAGCAAAAAACTTCTTTCATCAAATCAGGAACAACCGACCGTCGAAAGGCACCGAATTTTCAGGTAGGCTCCTCAATCATCCTTGCAAATCATTTTGTCCATTTGGAAATTAAAATTTAGTGAATTTTACCATTAAAACCCTTGCTAAAAAATGCGGACTTGCGCATACGCGGGTTCATAACAGGAAAGTCGCGTATACACGCGACTGTGCAAAGAAAAAGTCGCGTATGCGCAGGTCTGAAACTAAAAAAGCGTGGCTAATGCATGATTTAATGAAATTTGACAGGATGACAATCTCATGGAGAGAACGTGAGCATAGCGCAGTTGATCAAGAGGTCATGCAAGATCGAGCAGCGCAAAATATCCTTCGGAATTGCGGATTGTTCAAATTCTTCAAAATGCCAAATATGAAAAGCAATCCTCGGTTGCTAGAAATGCTCGTCAATTACTGGGAACCAGACCAAGATTGTTTCGTGATAGATCAGATGCCAGTACGCATTGAAGTGGAATACATATACTTTATTACTGGACTCTCCCGGAGGGGAGAACCAGTAGACTTGCACGGGAAGCCCCTGGGAGGGTTAACCGTGGAAGACTATGTCCACGTGTATTGCGTAGAGGGTTCCAAAAAGGTTGGAAATCAGATTGCAATTAAAGATTTATGGGATTTGCACATGAAAATCCTCCTTTTCACCATCGGCAGAGTGGCAGGATCTGCCTCCCTACATCAGGCGTCCAGGACGCAAATGAGCATAGCAGTAGAATGTTTGACTCATGTGTATGATTGGTGCACAGCCCTTTTACTGAACATGAAACAACAATTGACCTCAATTTGCCAAGCAAAGACCAAACACTTTGGCTACGGTACAATTTTGACAACATTCTTCTTTGAGAAGATACCAGCATTGAGACCCAGAGTTATCTCTACCATCAGTAGCCCGCGGGACCCAAGAATTGCCCGTTGGGCGAACATGATGAAGAGATTGGGGGGTAGTGAAGTACCCCGGACCACATGGGACGATGAGTTCTTCCATTGGTGGGGAGAACAAATCATCGCGGTGGACGACTATCCCTATGTCGGGATGGACTTTCGTGGAGATCTAGATCTAGTTCTTCCACCAGGCACAGCATGGGGCACAGTCGGTAATTTTGCAAATTTTTTTTACTTATATAATTTTTTTGGATTTTTTTCAAATATGTATGAAAAAATGAAAAACAAACATGTTTTTTATTGGATTCATAATGACTGACAATTTAAAATGATCATGATTCAGATGTTGGACCAGTTCGACCTGAGGGTCTCCCGTGCCACAAGCGTCGCAGGGGCGAAGCAGAGACAGTGGATTCAGACAGGACTCTCCAGGCCGTGCAGAGGAACTTGGAGGGACTAACCCGCCAAATACCTATGGCTGCCGTGGAGGACTTGCCGGAAGCCATCCAGAGACGGGTGGTAGGAGTGCCTCGAGACTGGGTGCGATTATTCCGCCGAGCTGCCACCGCGGTCACGTTCTATAGGAACACGACTTCTGGGAAGGGACCTCAGGAGTAGACATATATTATATATTAGATGACTGTATATTCTTTTTTGAGATTGAACATGATTGGGGCATAAGCCCAAGTTTTGTATGACCTTATGGATCCAAATTTTGTAAAGTTTTTGAATACTCTGATGATATATATACAATGATATTTGATGTGATGTGATAAATGTATCAAAATGTATGATGTTTTTGATGATTAAAAATTTATTGTATGGAATGATTAATATGCCAATCTAATGCTTGATTAGCTAATGAGTCAGCAAACCAATTGTCAGCTCGAGGAATATGAATGAAAATTAAAAATTGAAATGACCTTTGTAACAAACGTACCCTCAAGAAAAATCGTAATAAAAATGGATCTCGTACCCGATAAGTGTTGTTCAACTGCGACACCACCAGCTGAGAGTCCAAGAACACTACCAACGAATCAACACCCAAAGATATTGCCTCTGAGAGTAGATGAATGACTGCAGTGTATTCTGCTACGTTATTGGAAGCAGGACCAATGCAGACTCCTCTTGATACCAACAGCTGACCGGAAGGATAATGAAGCACCCAAGCCGCGAAAGCTAAGTTCCGGGTGTGTCTACTAGCACCATCGGCGAAACCAAAATGACTCATGACATCCAACACAACCTGCCAAAGCAGATCAAAAACATCACCACCTCATCAAAAATCGAAAATCAAACAGATATGTACAAAGCAAAAAAATACTATATACAAAGCAAAATGCCAGGCCAAAGCCTAGGCATAATACTTCTTCAAATAGAGCCCATTTCGGGGCTCCGGCAACTCGTTCCCTTCGAAGTCAACCAAGGTATACGCTCCTTTCTTAAGGAATTTTTTAACGATATAGGGGCCATACCACATAGACTTAAACTTCCCTGCCCCCAGGGCATCTTTTTCTTGGGCATAGACCAAAACAAGGTCACCTTCCGAAAAGACCCTAGGCTTGACCGCCTTATCGTACTGAACTTTTACTCGGTTTTTATGCGCTTCATTCATCGTGGCGGCATCTCGACACTGCTCATCGAGATGTTCCAGATGAAGAAGCCGTTTTGCCAGACTAGAAGTGTCAGGAAGAAGTTCAACAGCTAATTTAAGAGAAGGAATCTCGCATTCAATAGGAAATACGGATTCTACCCCGTGCACTAGCTGAAACGGAGTAAAGCCAATTGCAGTTTTTACTGACGTCCTATATGCCCAAAGTGCAGGATATAGCATAATATGCCAGTTGGATCTAGCTTTATCAATTGTCCTTTGAAGAATTGTCTTCAAGGATTTATTCACGGCTTCCACTTGCCCATTGGCTTGAGGATAATATGGAGATGAATGCTCCTGCCAGAAACCCAATTTGAGAGCCAACTCAGCCATCATACTATTCTGAAAATGACTACCATGGTCAGTGAAAATCTCTCTAGGAATACCAAAATGAGCGATAACCTGGTTGAAAAGGAAAAGAGCTATAGTCTCACCATCATTCCCAAAATTAGGCATAGCCTCGACCCACTTCGTAAAGTAGTCTACTGCTACAATAATGTACTTGTGACCTTTAGCCGAAGGCGAGTTACAAGTAGTATAATCAATACCCCACTTTGTAAAGGGACCGACAGTAATGACTGGAAAAAGCGGAGCTGGATGAGCGCGCATTTTTCGAGTATAAACCTGACACGGATGACACTTTTTGACCGATTCAATACAGTCCTTGAAAATCGAGGGCCAAAAGTATCCAGCACGCAAAATCTTTTGGGCTGTAGCAAGCCCAGATAAATGACCCCCACAAGCTCCATTGTGAGAATCATTGAGCACAGCCTCAGCTTCTTCGAAAGTTAAGCAGCGTCTTAGGATTGAATCAACCCCTCGACGGTACAAAGCATCACCAATAATCAAATAATTCTTGGCCAAGTGACGCAGTTTACGACGCTCATCTTTCGAAAAAGTAGAGGGAAACTTCGCAGTCTGGAGATACACAATGATATCCCCGTACCAAGGATCCTATGGAGAGATAAGAAACAAGTGTTCGTCCGGAAAGGACTCATCATAGATCATCTCCTCTCCACAGGGCAACTCGGAGATCAATTCCGCAAAAAATAATGATTTCTTGGATTTGGCAGACATGAACTCAAGATCAAATTCCTGTAAAATCACAATCCATCTATTATATTTGCCCCCAATCACTCGCCTGCTGAGGACAAACTGAAATGGATTGGCAGCTGCCAAAACATAAGTTTTGCGAAGAATAATGTAATGTCGGAGTCGCTGCACAGCATGAACTGCTGCTAAAGCTAATTTTTCTATCGGAGTGTACCTGAGTTCAGGTCCTACCAATCCTCGACTTAGGTAGTAAATAACATGCTCGGCAAGAGCATCATCTTCTTGAACCAGAACCATACCGATGGTAGATTCTGCTGCTGCCAGATACAAAAGGAAATCTCTGCTATAATCAGGTGGACTCAATAAAGGAGCAGAGGTCAATGCTTTTTTCAAAGCATCGAATGAGCGTTGAGCGTAGTCGTCCCAAAGAAAAGGAACTCCTTTCTTCAACAGTCTCATAAATCCCTTTGTAACTTCAGCATAATTGACGATAAATCTCCGAAGAAAATTAGACTTCCCTTGAAGACTTTGAAGCTGACGAATTGAGGACGGGGGAGGCAACCGAAGTATTGCCTCAACCTTGAAGGGATCTACCCTTATCCCTTCCCTAGACACAATGAATCCCAATAGCCAACCGGATGTAACCGCGAAAACGCACTTGTTAGGATTCAATCGAATCTTATAAAAACGACATCTTTCAAATATTTGCCGGAGGTGACCAGGATGATCCATCCTCTTTCAAGAATGAGCAGCTAGATCATCTAAGTATGCCTCGATAATCTTCTTGATGTCGTGGAAGGCGTAAGACATGGCCCATTGAAAGGTAGCCCCAACATTTTTAAGACCAAAAGGCATCTTCTTTTATGCAAACGTACCCCAGGGACAAATAAAGGCGGTCTTATGTTGATCTTCAGGACGGATAGTAATTTGATTATATCTGGAGAAACCGTCCATGAAGGAGAAAATCTCATTACCGGCACACTCGTCAATGATCTGATCGATAAATGGTGTGGGGTAATTATCTTTAGGACACGCTTTATTTAGGTCTCTGAAATCGATGCACACTTGAATCGTTCCTTGCTTTTTATCTACGGGAACGGGGTTTGAAACCCATTCAGTCAGAGGAACAGGGAAAATGAATCCCGCCTTAAGCAGCTTTTCAACTTCAGCTTTGATAGTTGCTGCCTTCCTAGGATTGACCGGACGAAGTTTTTGCCTCACCGGCTTAGCGTTTTCATTCGTCTTGATCTCATGCTGGACTATAGATGGGTCTATGCCAGGCATTTCCTCATAAGACCAAGCAAAAACATCCCTATACTCTTTGAAGAGCTCGGTGTAAATTTGAATCTCTTCACGGGAAAATTCAGCTCCAATGAAGACATTCTCAATGATATTGGGATCCCTGGAAATGTTCACCGGGATAGTAGGAGAGATCATAGCCATGTTCCCTTCAGCATAAACCTGTGTTGGTGCCAAAGGGTTCAAGACTGGGTGAACAGGACCAGGAGACGGAGGACTCGGAAAACTTGTTTCAACTTCGTTCAAATCAGGTAGGAAGTAAGACTGATGATGCAAATCATCCCACGGTCTATCTATACCTGTCATGGCTTCCAGGATGGCCTCTTCGGATGGAAGAGTGGTATCAAGGCAATCCTGGGCTGAAGAAGAACTAAGCGTCCAAGCCGGAGCCACATCACCATCCAACTCTTCCGGTGAAAGAGGAGCTGGGATGGTTTCTGCAGAGTCAACAATAGACTGATATGCAATCTCAGCTGCAGAAATAGGAAATGCCATTCCACCCACTTGACCTTCCGCTAATGTGGCAGTAGGGGAAGGTAAGGTCCAAGGGTCCGAAAAATAATGAGTTATGAAGAACTCTCTTCGAAGGGGAGCCTTGGAGGATGAAATAGCATTAATATGCACCGTAGGAGGAGGAAGATCGAAAGTACCCATCAAGGAAGAATACATTCCAACTCTTAGATTCTCAACAGGCGCCTTAGTATTATCCAACTTAGGAACAGATGAGTCAGAAGACGCATTCGGGTCTATCTGAGGACAGTCCAGTTGATCCACTGTGACAATCCTCCCTTCGTGGGGGAAACATACAATTCGAAATAATGAGGATGCAATGCCATCCATCTCATAAATCCAATTCCTCCCTAACAGAAGGTTGTAGTCCAAGGCTGCATCCACTACCTCAACCTCTATGTTGACAGTTTTGCCCCCAACACAGATGGTCAAAGCCGGGACAATACCATGGGGTCTGTGAGAATGACCATCGAACGTAGTAAGAACAGTGCTAGATGGAACAGCTTTGGGAGATACAAGCGTCTTCCAACATGCGAGAGACATCACGCATGTAGAAGCACCCTCATCAACAACCATTCGAAAGATATTGCACTTCCGATACGACGATTTAATATGAAAAGCCATGTGATGAGGAAGTCTCTTCTTAAAATTAGTCATATCAAAAGTAATTAGAAGAGAATTTTTCGGATCAATAGCTCCAATGGCAGTGAGAAAAGCACTGCGCTGAGCCGGACAAGACTGGAGTACCTCTAAAGCTGACATAGCACAAGGACTTTGCGCCAGATCTTCTACAATCGAGTAGTTCTGGGCAGCCCTTGCATTCGGATTAATCGTTGACCGCTTAGAAGATGCTTTGGGCATCCGAGGCATAGACTCAACAGTGGGCTTCGTAATGTGAAGCGGCTCAGTAGCATCAGGAACTTCCTTAGCTTTCGAAGACTCTTCTCCGCCATAATCACGGGATCTCGTAGCGATATCCGCGTGAGCACTCATCATAAAAATGTTCGATGGAATTTCCCCTTCCTGGGTGCTCCCAGAAGAAGCCCCAGGATTTTGGTTCGCGCCAACAACTAATTGTTGCCCTTGGAGAAAAGGGTTTGTTAACACAGCCTGGGAACTAGAAGAACCCTGCTGGGCTAACAAGCACTGCACATCCTGAATTTTAGGGCAAAGGTGTGTGAGATGGTCTCCAGCACACAGCTTGCATGGAAACTTCACTTTCTTCTTCTCCTTTTGACCCTCAACAACACGCTCGTTGGTTTTATTTGCATTACCCTTCCCATTATTGCCCTTCTTCTTGTTATTTCGTCCCTTCTTCTTCCCATCGGATTGTTGATTTCCTTTGGGATCAGAAGCTTGGACATAATTTATGGGTGGCCATGAAGGCGATGACTTCCAGCGGGGGAGGCGACTAGAAGGAAGCGGTGCCAAAGACAGCTGCTGCCGGTTGATTAAACAAGTTAGGCGCACCACTATTGATCGACAATGACCCATCACCATGCGGGCCCAGGGAAAGTGCGGGAGGCACGGGGAATCAGACTTGAACTGAGAATCCAACAGAGTATAATATCAATGATTTCTCTCTCCCTTAGGCCATACACATGAGGGGTTTTTATACTCCCTCAAAGTAGTTTCAACAGTTGGAAACAGTTGGCCACGTGCTGGGGTGGTTGAACTACCTGAGTAACCATCAACCCAACCCGAAAATAGGGAATTTTTATATATTTTTTCATAATTTTAATGGCATACACGGAAAAGTGCAGTTGGACTTGCGTATACACGCGGAAAAGTCTGGGCATAATCGCGTATGGGGATTTTTACACTGTTTTTAAGTGAATTTGTCCAAGTCTGTAGGAATGGGTGCCAAAAACCATAAAAGCAATCATGAATCATATGAAGGTGAGAAATGACGCTATAACACATATATTTACCTTCAACCACAATATGGTAAAGGTTCACATCTGCTTCACTTTTGGTGAAGCCCAACCGAGTGAAACAATTGTTGATCCTGGTGTACCAAGTATAGGGTACATGTTTCAGTCCATACAACGCTCGCTTGAGTCTGCACACATGCCTCTCTATCAAAGGTTTCAAATCTTTCTAGCTGATCTATGTACACCTCTTCCTCAATAAATCCGTTGAGGAAGAGGAAATATGTCCTTACATCCATATGATGTATTTTCCATCCAATCTACACTGAAAGTGCAAGTATATATCTGATTGAAGAGTAACTTGCAACTGGAGAAAATGTCTCCTCGTAATCTATTCCCTCTACCCAAGAGAACCCCTTGGCCACAAATATGGCCTTGTGTTTCTCCAAACTCCCATCTGTTGCTTGCTTCACCTTGTAGATCCACTTGTATCCTACAATTGACTTGTCCTCCGGTCTTGGGAGAACTTCCCATGCACTATTTATGATAATGGATTCATACTCCTCTACCATGGTATCAACCCACACAAGTTGTTTCAATGCTTCCTCGAATGAGGATGGCTTAGTCTCTACACTCTCACTCATAAGAGCCATGTATCCAGTGTACCGATATGTGGACCTTATCTGCCTATGCTATGATGTGGGTGCTCCCACATTATCTCTAGCATCATGCATAAACCTGTCAACCTCTCTTGTGCGCTTCCTTCTGTCTATGGATGTATCTGCATGAGTAGGTGCTTCCACTCTTTATTCATCTTCTTGTGGCTAATCCACATCTTGATGTTCTCCTTTTGGAGATAAGATATCCTCATATGGATGCATTTGAAGCTCCCTCTCAAGGGAAATTTGCATGGCCTTTCCTTCATTGAATTTCACATCTCTATGAACCATTATAGTCTTGTGAGATGGAAGGTACATCAAATAGTTATGAGGTGTATCAGTGTACCCCAAAAATATGCCCAACTCAACTATTTATTCTCGATTTTTCCGTGCATCCTTGGTAACATGACAATAAAATGATGAACCAAAAATTCTAAAGTGTGCCATATTTGGCTTCTTACCAGAAAATGATTCTTCTAGTGTAAATATCCCGAGAATCTGATGAAGATTTCTGTTCTTCACATACACAACTATGTTTCATGCTCCCCCCCACAAGTGCAACAGTATGCCCTGATCATGTATCATCGCATGTGCATATCTCAAAATGATTATGTTATTGCCTTTTGCAACCCATTTCTTTTGTATGTTATGAGGTGTTATCAACTCTCATCAAATGCCTTCTGATTCACATAATTTCTTGAATTCATTCAACACATATTATCCACTGTTGTCTCTCTTGATATCCTTCATCTTCTTGCCCGTGTCTTTTTTAACAAGTGCTATGAACTCAAATTTTTTTGAGAACATCTGGTATTTATTTTGCATAAATAATATCCAACACTTGCATGAATAATCGTCTACAAAAATCACATAATAATTGTGCTTTGCCTTTGAGGCTACTGAGAATGGTCAAAATAGATATGACTTAACTCTTTAAAGGATCTCTTTGACTTGAATGCCCTTATCATGAAAGGTGGCCTTGGTGTATTTCCGTAATGCACACCCTTTGCATGTATCATGATGCTCAAGTGTACCCTTGGGAAGTCCTGTAGAAATATGCTTCATGATCTACAAAGCTCCGTGATGTAGATGGCCAAAAATTTTATGCCATAACTCACCGACGTCTTGGTTCTCCACTTTCTCTGCTTTCGTGCTCAAGGAAACACAATATTGTACATCCAATTTGTAGATGTTCTTTACCTGAACCTCGATCTTCTTCATTTGTCCTGTGGCTATGTGATGAAGGAACACTTTTTCTTTTCTAAATATCACATCGTATCCACAGTCTTCCAACACAACAACTGAAACTAATTTCTTCTTCAAACCAGAAACATACATGAAATCTTTTAATCTAAGAGGAGAAACAAAATCCCTCTGAAAGGTAACAATACTAATGGCGGTTGCGCTATAACTCCCATCATCTCCCATCTCGATGTGCATTTGGAGGTCATCTCCTCCAAGTCACTGAAGAACTATTTGTTGCCAGTCATATGGAATGAGGCTCCACTATCTAGGTACCAAATAGAACCGATCACCAATGAGACCATGCATGTAATGAGAATGAAATCCAACTTGAATTGTTAAGAAAGAGATTCACCTGTCGCTCCTTGTTGGAACAGGGTTTCCTACAAGCTGCGAAACTAGTCCATTTTGAATACTTTTGATTAAATTTAGTCTAGCGCAAGGGTTTTGGGGTGGGTCAAAGCCCCGAAAGCATTGTAATGGGTAAAAGGGTAAACCAGGGGTCCGAAAACCATGGTTTGCGGACCATAGGAAGGTCTAGGCTAGATTATTATAAATAGAGGAAAATTTTGTATTTGCAAAGTAGAGGAATGATGAGCTATTGATGGGAATTATGGTTTAAGCTATCTGTTTGGGTTTTTTGGG
This sequence comes from Pinus albicaulis, assembly GCA_034641835.2. Classification (NCBI taxonomy): domain Eukaryota; kingdom Viridiplantae; phylum Streptophyta; class Pinopsida; order Pinales; family Pinaceae; genus Pinus; species Pinus albicaulis. The sequence goes on along the minus strand of CM076577.1, from coordinate 292,515,386 downwards.
AAAGGACTCCTGCTGGCTATGTGCGAGGAGATCCAAGTCTATCTGTGTGCGGACCTTGCTGCTGTGTGCGTAGGTTGGGAAGGGAATTGTAAGGAAGAATTGATGAATGAATGAGTAAGAAAGGTTGATAGAGAACTGAATCTGTGAGCACTCTTTATGTGAACTATTGGTAATTACTGTATTGTGCATTTCCTGTCTTTAAGCTGCGAAGATCTGTGTAAGTGTGTTCTGTATTTGGATTTATTTTGTTCTGTTTATGTAATGCTGTGCTACTGTCGTAAAAGCATATAATTATAGTTATAGCGCACGTGGATGCGAATAGAGACCTAATTGACCCTGCGTAGAGCAAGGTAATCTGGGAATTACAGGCCTAACGCAGCTCTGCTTGCCTTACCTATCCTTTCTCAGGGTGTGGAAACCTGGTTCCAGCACCAACCCATACTACTTTGGGTGAGACTTTGACCTGCGCAAGAAGGTCACTGCCGAAAGGGCCAGTAGTATAGGGGTTTGTTGGAAAACCTTGCACACCGAACCTGGGTGAGGACCCCTCGAGCCAACAAATGGTTCCGTTGCCGGGACCAAAGAATATTGAGAAAGGGATCGGATACTGACAAGCGAATACTGGAGATCTAACGCGGAGGTGAATGAGAGTTACTCTGGGTGAAAGCACAACACAGAGCGGTAAGTACTATCGAATCGATCAAGAAGAGGATCACTCTGCTCGTAGCCCTCTTAGAAGAGCGCCTACGCAGGGTCCGCCAGTTACCCCGTCGTCGGGGCTCTGGGAAAACAAACCAGAGGAAAACATGGCAGTACACTTGAAATTACCTACCTTTAAAGGCATGACCGATGAGGAAATGGAGTGGTTTTGGTTCGTGGCCGACTCGGTGTGGACTACGTAGGGGGTGGTAAGTGATATTATGAAAAGAGCGCAGTTGTCCCTGGCCTTCGAAGAAAGGGCTATGGAATGGTATATGCGGTACATATCTCAAAACGGGAGCGCATCTCTTCGAGATGTTAAGGGCACCCTAAAACAACAATTCCGGAAGCCAAAATCTTACTCTCAGTTGGTAGCAGAAGTAAAAGACTTCAAGCGAGGTGTGTCTGAGTCAGTGTGGGAGGTCGATCAATGATTGAAGAAAGAAATCAGGGAAGGAGGGTTCAAGTACGATGACATACAACACACATAATGGTTCATCGCTATGTTGCTACCTCACTTACGTATACCAATGAGCCACCAAACCTTCGAATCGCAGGAAAAAACCTTGGAAGCTACCATGAAACTCAAAGCCATGCCTAAGGAAAACACGTTGGGAGGAGTACAGCAGATTCAAGAGAAGCTCGGAGCCATGCACATGGAAATATAGAGCTTATGGACGGAATGCAGAAAAGGAGCTAGCACAGACCTCTAGTGCATACGATGTTGGGTGTCTAGCCATATAAAGGACCAGTGTCCTCTAGTGATGGATTACTTGCAGGCAGGAGGACCTAGTCTACTATGCCCCGGCTCTAGCAGATTCGCGCTATGGTGCGAGGACTGCCGAGTAGTGGGACTACATGATACGGCCCAGTGCCCTCGGCTAAGTATGGGTGAACTGAACCAACAATGGTGTAGGTTCTGCCGATCGGTAGGGCACGATGAGCATAGTTGTCACACGTATGACTTGTTGGTAGATCGAGGAAACCTCTGTAGGGTACAATCAGATCCTGCGTCGTAGAGATCTCCCGCGACCTTTGGTGGCTCCCTTGCAAGGGGCAGGGGGGGTCGGGGAGGAAGCGTAGGACGAGGACGGGGCCAGTTGATTTGCTATAACTGCAGAGAGGTAGGGAACTTCGCCAGGGACTGCTCGAATCCCACCAGGAAATCCTGCAAATATTGTTGATAGCTGGACCATGAGATCGAATACTGCTTGATCCTGATAGCAAAAATGCAGGAAAAACAAACCACCCCTATGAAAAATGTGCAAAGAGTTAAAACCAAACTAAGGAATGCAGATCTGAGTGTAAAAGTCATGACACGCAGTGGGATGGTCACCCAGGGAGCAAAGGAGGAGCTTGCCTCTCGGGAAGGAATGAATTTCAAAGAACAAGAGCCATTGGTAGCCCCCGCGCAGCTGCTGATGCACCTAAGATAGAGGAAGGGGTTGAGCCCTTTCTGAAGGCATGTATGAAATTGCTACGTAACCCATAGGCTGTAGAAAATCTTCAAGTATTACTGCATGACTGCGCAGCCTGGCCTAACACAATTTTTGAGACTAGGGATGTACACAAGCTACACAGCTATAAGAAGCGCACCGGAAGGGAAATGTGGTTGATTGCGCAGATTGGAAACTATGAGATAGATCAATTTATTCTCAATCTTGGGTCGGATGCAAATGTCTTACCAAAGCAGACATGACAACGGATGGGAGAGCCTAAGTTAGAATGGTCCACCATCCAACTGCGCATGGCGAATCAACAGAAGATCATCCCTCTGGGAAGGTTTCCAAAAGTCATGGTAGATATCATAGGAGTAAAGGTCCTAGCTGACTTTGAAGTAATAGAAATTGTGGAGGATGCGGATACCTAACCTGCACTCCTGAGACTGGACTGGGCTATAGATGTGGGGGGTGTCATCAATCTAAAAAAACGCAGCATGGTGTTTGAGAATAACGGTATGCACGTAATAGTACCACTAGATCCCGCCGAGGGTGTGCAGTATACAGAGCCAGCATATGAAGAGGAGGAACTAGATCACATTTACAAAATGACGGCGCAAGACGAAGACCGAGGTAACCCTACAACAGACTGAGTACTCTATTGGGAGAAGGACAGTGAATACTTTTCTGACCTTGATGGAGAACTAGAGACTTGGCACAATCGGTTACATGATGTCTCGGCACTGCGATGCCCCCGGGACGCGAGGACCCTCTACTGCATTACTTTAGAGGTAAGAAACCTTCCCCACTTTAATGGGTCTGGTAATGTCCAGGAATTCCTAAGAACATTGGAAGCTAGGGTGCCAAGAGAACGACAACTTTGGGCCCTTAATCTGGAATTGTGTGGGACATCTACACGATGGTGGGATACCCACAAGAAAGAATTTTCGGACTGGGAAACGTGTCAGGATAGGATGATTCTGCAATTCTCACCTCCGGCTGACGTACGCACCAAGATATTCCTCGGACCTGGGGATCCCCGTGCACATCTGCGTGCCTGGACGACCAAATGGTCCGACCGGACTACAATGGGTCCATCTATTTGTGCATGCCTTGGGCCCTATCCTTGCCACTTGGTACTTAGATGCGGAGTTACACCAGCGTACCTGCCACTGGGAAATATTAAAAGAGGACTTTAAGGAATGCTCAGACTAATTGGGGGGACGAAGACGCTCGACGAAGATTTGCAGGACATCGATGCGTTTATATTTAAGAATTCTCACCACCACACCGCACCATGTTGTGTAACCAACTCCAAAAATAGAAGAAATGAGATATCAACGCCTTAGAAATAAGCCACTTCGAGGGGGAAATCTCCAATACATTACATGAATGACCAATTCTTGGATGATACAATTTACAAAACCTCCTTTCTATATATAGGAGTCCATGGGGCCATAATGTAATCCTAGTGGGCCACAATGTAATCCTAGCCGACCTAACAATAATAATTTAAGGGCACAATAATAACAAAATGGGGGTTACAAGGGTACAATAATAACAATGAGGGGTTTACACTAACAATAATAAGGGACTATACTAGTGATATAGGGACCTAACATGCCCCTCTCCTTCAAAAAAAGTGTTGTCCTCAACGCTTGAGTAGCTCAGGGTGCTTCTGTATAAAATTCTCATCCTCCCATGTAGAATCTTCAGTGGGTAAGTTCTTCCACTTGATGAGATACTCTGAAATTGATCGATTATGTAGTTGTCGAGTTCTTGTTTCCATGACCGCTTCAGGTTCCAATATGATTTTTCCTTCCTCATCAAGTTCTGGCAATATTGTTTGAACTGGAAGATTTTCACCTATAACCTTCTTTAAGCATGAAACATGGAAAACTGGATGCACTCGTGAAGAAGCAGGAAGCTCCAATTTGTATGCCATAGTACTAATATTTTGCAACACCTTGTAAGGACCATAGTACTTTGGCGATAATTTATTATCCTTCTTAGCTTGCTTGAGGGACATTTGTTTATATGGTTGTAGTCGTAAAAATACCCAATCTCCTACATCAAAACTTCTCTCGCTGCGATGTTGATCTGCCTGTTGTTTCATTCGATTTTGTGCCAAATTAAGGTTATCCTTTAAGAGTTGGAGAGCTTCTTGCTGATGCTCGATGTGATCTTCGACTGCTTGAACCTTTGAATTTTCCCTTAAAGATGATGTAATCGATGGTGGATGATATCCATAAAGTGCCATAAATGGGGTCATTTTTGCTGCAGTATGGAAGGAAGTGTTATACCACCATTCAGCGAGAGGTAACCACTTGATCCATTGTGTTTGTTTATCAGATACAAAACAACGAAGATATCCTTCCAAACATTTATTTACTATATTTGTTTGACCATCAGATTGAGGATGATAAGATGAGCTATGAGCTAATTGAGTACCCAAACAAGAAAATAACTCCGTCCAAAAATTTCCCGTAAAAATGGGATCTCTGTCGCTCACAATAAACCTTGGGCTTCCATGTAGCTTTTGAATTTGTCCACAAATGTAGTAGCAACTGTACTTGCTTTAAATGGATGAGATAATGCACAAAAGTGTGCATACTTGGTAAGTCTATCAACTACCACCATGATGACATTCTTGCCTTCGGACTTCGGTAAACTTGTGATAAAATCCATTGAAATCTCCTCCCAACGTTGACTTGGAATGGATAAAGGTTGTAGAAGTCCCGGGGTCTTAATTGTCTCCACTTTATTCTGCTGGCAAACCAAACATTCCGCCACGAACTTTTGAATATCAGATTTAAGGCCATCCCAAAAAAATTCTTTCTTCACCCTGTGGTAAGTTTTTAAAAATCCTGAGTGTCCTCCTAAAGGAGAAGTGTGCAATTCCGGAAGAATCTTTTGTTTTAGTTGGGAATTCTTACAAAGATATAAGCGATCTTTGTACCATAAGGAATCATTTTTCCAACTAAATGTATCAGATGTATTAGGATCTTGCTGCAACTTTTGAATGAGTGTCCATACATCTTTGTCCTTCTTCCATTCATCTATTGCTTCGGTTATCCAATCCGGTTGGATAATAGAAATGGCACAAAGCAATGCTTCCACCTCTTCATTCTTTCTTGAGAGTGCATCTGCAACAACATTAAGCTTTCCTTTTTTGTAGATTATTTCAAAGTCATAACCCAACATCTTCGTGACCCATTTTTGCTGCTCTTCTGAAGATAGTCTTTGTTCCAAAAAGTGTTTAAGACTATCATGATCAGTTTTTACCTTGAAGTGTCTTCCCATTAGGTAAGTTCGCCATTTCTTTAGTGCATGCGGTATTGCTAACATTTCCTTCTCATAAATAGGTTTTTGTAAATACTTTCCTTTGATTGGACGACTTTCAAAAGCAATGGGTCTTCCTTCCTGCATTAAAACAACACCAATTCCATTTTCTGAGGCATCACATTCCACAATAAAGGTTTTTGTGAAGTCTGGCGTAGCTAAGACCGGTGCTAGGCACATTGCCTCTTTAAGATGTTCAAAGGCCTTAGTTGCTTCAGGAGTCCATGAAAATGCATCTTTCTTCAATAATGTTGTTAGAGGTGCTACTATTCTCCCATAATTCTTAACAAACTTGCGATAATATCCTGTTAACCCGAGAAATCCTCGCAACTGCTTTATTGTCTTGGGGACTTTCCATTCCTTAATGGCTTTAATTTTGTTAGGGTCTACTTTAACACCCTCGTGAGATATAATATGACCTAGATATTCCACCTCTTGTACTCCAAAGAAACATTTGGATGCTTTTTCATATAATTGTTTCTCCTGCAATAGTTTGAGCACCCTGTCAACATGTTCAACATGATCCTTCCAAGACCTGTTGTAGATTAGTATATCATCAAAAAATACTAGCACAAATTTTCTAAGGAAGGTTTGAAAATGGAATTCATCAACCCTTGAAATGTAGAAGGTGCATTGGTAAGGCCAAAAGGCATGACCAAAAATTCATAATGACCCTCATGAGTTGGAAATGCTGTTTTTGGAATATCTTCAGTCTTCATTCTAATTTGATGATATCCTGAACGAAGATCCAACTTGGTAAAATAAATTGCTCCATGTAATTCATCCAATAATTCATCAATCACAGGAATGGGAAATTTGTCTTTAATGGTGAGCTTATTGAACTCCCTATAATCGGACACATTCGCCATGATCCATCCTTCTTGTGTACCAATACTACAGGAGCAGAGAAAGAACTTTGACTAGGTTGAATTATACCCGCCTCTAACATTTCTGCAATCATACGTTCAATTTCGCTCTTTTGGACGTAAGGATATATATAAGGCCTGATGTTTGGAGGAACACTTCTGGAATCAAATGAATAGCATGATCATGATCACGAATAGGTGGGAGTCCTTTGGGAGTTTCAAACACCTTGGAATGATTGTCCAAGACTTGTTGGAGATCTGCAGAAATAGATGATTTTGATGTCGAAACTTCTAGTGAGCATAATTGTGCAATTACGCCTCGTTGTTCTTTCTTTAGAAACTTTGTCATGACATTAGAGCTTATTATCCTTCCTAGCTTCCCTTCAATACCCCGTAATTCGACTTCCTTTCCTTCTGAAAAAAATTTCAAGAAAAGTTCTTGAAAATTAAAAGCTACCGTCCCCAAAGATTGTAACCATTGTACTCCTAGTACAACATCGGCACCTCCCATAGGAATGGCAAGCATTGGACTAGTCAATATATATTCCCCCATGGTTAGCTTGATATTATGGCATTTTCCAGAGCAATTTATAGTTCCTCCATTTGCAACCATCACTTGACATTCTGGTGCTGGGTATAGGAAACAATTTAATTCCTGGGCTACCTTACAATGAATAAAATTATGGGTGCTACCTGAATCAATCAACACTATTACCTTTTTCTTCTTGATATGTCCTTCTATCTTGAGAGTTTGAGGAGTGGTAATTCCTGCCAGTGCATTACACGATATGCTCGGATTCATTTCTTCCTCTTCTAGGGCTGGTTCCTGGTGTATATCCTCTTCTTGTTCATTTTCTTCTTCTTCTTCACAATCTATGTAAAATAATTTCTTTTCGGCACACTTATGACCTTTAGTGTATTTGCTATCACAACTGTAGCAAAGCCCTTTTGCTCTTTTTTCTTCCAATTGTTGTGGTGTCAACCTTGTAGGTTGTGGAAATCTAGGCGTAGCAACACTTCCTTCTTTATGGAATTGAGTGGTAGGCTTCCTTGTCGCCATAATTTTACATTCAACTTTTCTTGCCAACCTGAATGCCTTCTCTAATGAATCAGGTTCCAACACACGAACTTCATGTTGGATGTTATCCTGTAGAGTACCTATGAAGAGATCAATCCTGTGTTCCTCTGGAATATCAGTTACCCTTATATTCAATTTTTGGAAGTCCTCAATGTGCTGCCCCACTAAACCCTTTTGTTTGAGATTTATCAATTGGCTAAAGAAGGTGTTGCTCTTTGTATCTTCATAATGTGCTATCATTTCCTTTGTAAAAATTGACCAAGTGACAATTTTTTAACGGGAGCAAAGCCATCGATAACATACAAATGTATTTTGTTCTAAATGTAAAGTTGCAATGCGTACCTTTTGTGTGTTTTGCACATTATGGAGATCAAAATATTGCTCCATTTGTAGTATCCATGTTACAGGATCCTTTCCATCAAACTTCCTCATATCCATCTTTGGAATATGGTGGTTCTTCCCGCCAACATTAGATTTTATGAAATCACAATTAACGTTTATTTTGTTCTCATCATGAGGTTCTTCTACTATCTTTTCACCATTAGGAAACCTTTCTTGTATAAACTTTGTCAAACCTTCCATGTCTGCTTTTAGAAAATTCTTCATGTTTTCCATTTTCTCATCAATCTTAGCTTCCATGTCATCAATCTTAGCTTCCATGCCCACTTACATGCCATCCATATTAGCTTCCAAACCAATCATCTTAGCTTCCATGCCTTTCTTCAAACCATCCATCTTAGTTTCCACGCCTTTCTTCAAAACTTCCATTTCATTTTTTGTTGTTCTTTGCGAGAGCGAAATTTTCTCTTGTAATTTTGATGTCATGTTGCCATTCTTCATCTTCATGAGTCATAGTAGAGCCTTCTGAAGGCTTAATGGGTGTTGAATTATTTTTAGGGGCCATTTTAGAATCCAATACTGATATCTATTCTACAATATGCCCTTGGGATCAATTTAACTTGATTATTCAAACAAGACTTGTGCAATTTGAAAAAAATACACACCTTTTTCTTGCTTTGAGGAGCTCGATATTGAAATTGTATTATCTCTGTGATTTCAGATCTTCAATATCTGAAATTCATCACTGTAGTATCCCTCTGAATTTTATTTTAAATGCCACAGGTATGACCTGATTTGGATTCTCCAAGACAAAGTTGTGTCCAATCTCCCACAATGACCTAATTATGGACTGGTTCAGTAGAGTGAACTTGTACGACTTTCCACGTGTCACTGTTTCATCCTTTGTCTCTAAAATTGATAGCCAATAAACTACAGTCTATGTACTTTTGACCACTTTTTACGGCACTCCAATCCGATGCCCAAAGAGAGAGTTATTGAACTTTTCCCACGATCACCTCTTTGAGATGCAATTCAGGAGCCTGAAAAAGCACTACCTTCCACAGATCATATCTCCAAAAATATTGCGAACCAAGCTCTGAAATTTTTTGACGAATTTCCTCAGGATTTCAGCTTCGCGCCATATCAATTTAAGATTCTGAACCTTCGTAGAAAAAAAATTATAGCGAAAATTCCACGATGACCTGTTTAGGAGCTTGAAAAAAGACCTAACTTCGACAGATGATATCTCCGAAAATATTGTGAACCAAGCTATGAAATTTTTAGAAAAGATTCCTCAGGATTTCGGCTTTGCACCCTAAAAATTGCAGCTTCTGAAACTTCGTAGAAAAAAATTTATAGCAAAAATGCCACGATGACCTGTTTGGAGCAGCGAAACCCTAGAATCCAAAGCTCTGATACAAAATGTTGTGTAACCAGCTCCAAAAATAGAAGAAAAGAGATATCAACGCCTTATAAATAAGCCACTTCGAGGGGGAAACCTCCAATACATTACATAAATGAACAATTCTTGGATGATACAATTTACAAAACCTCCTTTCTATATATAGGAGTCCATGGGGCCATAATGTAATCCTAGTGGGCCACAATGTAATCCTAGCCGACCTAACAATAATAATTTAAGGGCACAATAATAACAAAATGGGGGTTACAAGGGTATAATAATAACAATGAGGGGGTTAAACTAACAACAATAAGGGACTATACTAGTAATATAGGGACTTAACACACCAACAGTTCTGACATGGGAGGCACAGATGCAAGACATCGTCAATTGACGGAGCTTGGCGATTGACAAAGAAGAAGATAACCCGCGAAATATCTCTATTTCGGAATCTGAAGGGGAACGCGCCGTTATCGGACCCTCGCTACAGAATATTGATGTAACGCAACCTCTCAAGCTGCGCAAAGTTAATGTTGGAACGGAAGAACACCCTAAGCTGGCTAAAATTGGGGACTATTGGGATGAAGGAATTGTAGGCAAAATTGTAGAGTTACTTACGGAGTATCAGGACTTATTTATGACAAATTTTTCTGAGCTCAAAGGAATTAGCAGGGAACTAGGCATTATGCACATCACTCTGAAACCCAAGGTGCATCCCGTCAAGCAGTGGCCTTATCGACTGACTCCTAAAAATAAGCAAAAGGTCAAAGAAGAACTGGACAAAATTCTTACCACATGTATCATTTAACCAGTTGAACAATCAGATTGGGTAAGTCCAATGGTTATCCAAGAGAAGAAGACAAAGGGGGGAATTACCCATCTGCGTGGATCTATGAAAGTTAAACAACACCTGTGTCCATGACCCCTTCCCTAAGCCCTTCTCTGACGAAATCCTTGATAGCGTGGGTGGCCAGGAGGCCTATTCCTTCACCGATGGGTTCTTAGGATACCACCAGATCAGAATTTCACCTGAAGATCACAGTAAGACTACCTTTGTGACCGAATGGGGGTCCTTCCAGTATACGGTCATGCCCTTTGGTCTCAAGAACACACTTGATATATTTTCAAGGGTCGTGGTTGCTGTATTTAAGGAGTTTATTCATAAGTTCCTGGAGGTTTACTTCGATGACTAGACGATTTTTTGCCTGGTAAAGGAGCATGTCTCTAACCTACGATTAATGTTGGATGCATGCCAAAAGCACCAGATTTCCTTGAATATCAAAAATTTCATATTCTGTGTACCATTCAGAATCTTGCTTGGACACATAGTCTGTTGACAAGGATTGATGGTTGATCCTGCAAAGGTAGCCGTAATTATAAGCCTTGCAGTCCCCACAACGGAAAAACAAATGCGTTCTATCCTCGGAAACACAGGATATTACATGAAATTCATTCAAGGGTACGCTCTGATCACAACACCCATGGAAAAACTACTAAAAAAAGATATCTCTTTTTTCTGGAATGATGAATGTCAAAAGAGATTAAAACTGCTCAAGGAGAAGATGATCTCTGCACCCATACTAATATTTCCTGACTGGTCAAAGGAATTTCATGTACATGTGGATGCGTCAGGCATCGCCTTGGGCGTGGTTCTCACTCAACCTAGAGAAGGAGATATTGATCACCCAGTTGCCTTTGCGAGTCAAAAACTCTTGGGTGCAAAATGGAACTACTCTACCATTGAGCACGAAGGACTGGCTATGGTATACACATTACAGAAATATCGGCACTATCTGCTGGGTGGAAACTTTAAGATGTTCACTGATCATTCGGCTTTGAAATACCTGGTCAACAAGCCTATGTTGGGGGAGAATATTTGCTGATGGCTGTTGCTATTCCAGGAATATGATTTTGAGATCATTTTTAAGCCCGGAATGTTGAATGCAGGCCCGGATCATCTGTCTCGCATCGAAACAGGGGAAGAACCTACTAACTTTGAAGAGGGCTTACCCGATGCAAAGCTGTTCACCATTAAGGTGGTTGATGCTCACTTTGCTGATATCATTGAGTTCCTTAATACAGGCGTGGCCCTTGCAGAATATTTGGTGCAGCAGAAGAAGGAGTTGGTTACTCGGGCATTGGACTTTAATATCATCGCTGGTCAGTTGTACAAGTTAGGTGCAGATGAAATACTACATAGATATGTCTTGGAACATGAACGACCTACCATTTTAGTAGAAGCACACGACGGAGTCACAGGAGGCCACTATGTAGGACGAGCTACGACACAAAAGATTTTGAGGGCTGGATTATGGTGGCCTACCCTGCATCATGATTCTTACACCTATTGTAGATCATGTGATACATGCCAGCGAACAGGACGACCATCACGCCGAGATGACATGCCATTACAGCCTCAAATGGCTCTACGGGCTTTTGAAAAATGGGCCATTGAATTTATAGGACCCATCAATCTGCCAGGCAAGAAAACAGGTGCACACTACATTATCACCGCCACTGACTATGTCACTCAATGGGCTGAGGCATAAGCGGTGAAGGATTGTACTACGGATACTACTGCACACTTCATCTTTGCACAGATTCTGACCAGGTTTGGTTTCATAAATAATCCATCTCAGTCTGGAAAAGGGGTAAACTTATACTAAGTAGATATCAATTCATTTACTTTTACGATCTTGAAAAGACAAGTGCGCGACAGTCTTTTCACATTATCGGAGTCTAAAAAGAGCTAAAAGAAGACTCCAGGGGTTCCTTTTTCGCTGTTATCGAAGCTTAAAAAAGAGATAAAAGTGTGCTTCAAGTCCTTTTTCATTTTTATCAAAGGTCAAGAAATAAGGATAAAAGTATGCTTTGTGGTCAAATTCTTCTGGAAATAAATGTGCATGACTAATTTTCTCATCAGTTGCAAACCTGTTCAGAACAACATCAAATGGATTAAAAATACCTATTTAATGATAAAAATTGAATAAAACCATAGTCACAAAAATAAATATTATTTGGAAATAATCAAATGAATAATTAAAAGAGTTTTACTATTCATTTGAAATTTACCATTTGGATTTTGGAGCTCTGAACTTGTTTTTTTCCCCCGAAATTTAGCAGTTGATTGGGTGAAATTGGTAAGAATGTTTTCAATGCCCCCTACAAGAGCACATGTCGAATGTCCCCTGCAAGAGTAGATTCTCCCCAAGCTTCATCCCATTCACCTAAGTAGAATACTAGTACTAATAGTTGGATGAAATGAAGGTTCATTATAGGGGAGGATTTGTTTCATTTTTTAACGAGCTTGACACAGGAAAAGAACTATGCTCATGACCCGTTTCATTTTTTAACGAGGTTGACATAGTAAAAGAACTATCCTCATAGTCTGTTTTATTTTTTAACGAGGTTGACACAGTAAAAGAACTATCCTCATTGTGTAGTTGGACTAGTGACTGTGTGTTGGAAAATACGTAGTCTAACAGAGTCATCATTTAAGGAGTTTGATGAGCACCACAAATGATAAGTTATAACATGCGTTGACGGGTCTTCTCCAGGGTTTTCACTGAGTTTTGTAATTTCAGAGGGAAATTTCTGTGAAATCACCGACCACCAAAGAGATTAATTGATGGGACCAGCTTGATATTGCATTGAAGATGTGAATAAAGGATCAAGTTGTTCAATACTCATAAGGGAGGAGCAAAATAATATTCCGGATGATGAAATGGGTGAATTAAATGGACAAAAAATAGTGTATACCCTATAGAATTTACGAGAACTCGAAGTGAAACAGGATCAACAAAAGCAGAGGAAGGTGATTGAGGAAAAGACTCGTACATGTAAAGCTCCTACTGAAAATGAGTTGGAGTTAAAGGTGTCTCGTCTTATGGTATTTATTCAATTGAAATAAAACTAGGTGGAAGAACTTCGCTGTCAGGCTCGAAGTATATTTCAGGTGGTTGAATGCATGATATGGGAGACTCAATGGCTACAATATATTGTGGAGTGACCAATATAGGAACAAATTCCGGTTGTTTGATTTTGAGATCAAGATTTTCTCCACTTAGGGCATATAGAAACTGAAATATAAGGGGATGATAGACCCTATTTAATTGGTCTTGGGGATGATGTCCAATTTGACCAATAATAGTTGCAAACTAAATCACGATGGGATTCGAATCAACTTCCAGTTAAAAAAGTTCAGGTTCGAGAGGTATGGTCTCACTGATTGGATGGATCGTGACCACAGGTAGCTGTGAGGACTCCGTCTCGACAACAGTAGATGAACCAGGATTTGTAGAAAAAACTTGTGTCAAATCTGGTATATGTGAAGATGATGCTTCACTAGAGGTACTGATGGAACTAGTTTTGGTAGAGTGATGTCGCCTTTTCTGACCAGAAGTGGCTTCCCGTGGTAAAGGTGGTTTCAATGCAAGTCTACGTGAATGACATGGAAAGGGATGTTCTTATTCCAAAATGAATGATTTATTTTATGACAAAAAAAAAAAAACAAAATAAAAGGATAATGCTAGGCAAAAGGTTTACCAATAAACTGTGAACTGCAAAATACCTCCTGGCGAACCAAGAAGTACAGGCAGGCAATCTCCCCAAATACTGTGTTCGGTGCATCACAATTTATAAGGTGACCAACTTAGTTCAATATGGATGGATAGCAACCTAAATTTGTCCTCCAAAATAAACCTGAAGGTACGTGGAGGCCCAAGTCCATATTAGCGCTGTCTAATGTGAAACCGCACAGTGAGAGCACCCCTTTATACTTTTCATACTATAACACCGCTCGATATACCCAAAGGTACATGGAAAATCTATGATATACTTATGTACGTGGAGTGAGGTATCAGACTTGGAATGTATCGCAGACAATTAACAATAGCTGCTATGTTTAACGATGCTGGAATACGTCTCTAGCCTAGACCTTCTAAATGTTATCGTTATGGTTCTAATGCTTTTTTAGGTAAATTGATGTAAATTTTAAGTTGATCTTCTTTATCAATTTTCCTTTCAAGGTTCACCACGACGATGTGATGGAAATTCCTAAAATGAAAACTAAAATGATAAGCAAACTTTTCAATTTTAGTTTTTTCAATGAAAATCCTAGCTACTAAAGGGAAAGAGCAATCGGTTTTGAGAGAAAACAACAAAAAGCACAAACTGATATGAAGCTTTCCTATTTTGTTCCTATGAAAAACACAATTCATTATATGAAAATGAAACTTTTTATTTTCAGTCCCCTTAATGTGAATGAAAAACGGAAACTGTATGCATCAAACCAACAAAAAACAAATGCTTTCTTCTTTGAGAAACAATGAATTTAACAAAAAATTCTCTTTTAGGAAAAACAAAGAATGGAACTACAATTTTTCCTACAAGAAACAAAGAATTTAACGACAATTTCCTTTGCGAAAACAAATGGATTTAATGTAGAAATAAAATACTTTGAATTTGATTTTTCAATGATAAAGAAAAATAATTAAAGAGACATTGAAAAAACTTACTTTTCAAAGGAGGAAGAATCAGGTAAATTCACTGGTCTCTATGAGGTATCAGACAATTGAAAACACAACAAAAAAAGGCTGCGTATGATGGCAATGAAAAATTCAAAGGGAATTTGGTTTGCTAAGGGGGAAACTTAGTCTCTGAAGGGAGACAATGCATTGCAAAGCACCCGTGAGTGGGAGACAATGTTATGCAAAGCAATGTGTCTTTACCAACAGTGCGTTGGGCACAACAGAGATTCAAAATTTAGGCTACAGAACACACTTCTAATGCAATTATTTGATTCAAAAGTCTAATAATTGACAGTAGATGCTATTGGGTGGATAAGCAGAGGAAAAAATACCAGGAATGATAAGGAAACTCCCCAATGGAGTCGCCAATTTGTTATGCGGAATTATGAATTATGGATAAAACACATTCCCCAAATGTGGTGCTATGCATTTAGAACAACAGATCAAAGAATTTGTAGACACTTTCTCTAAGAGTTATTAGACACATAGAAAGATAGACGAACTTACTTGTGATCCAAGTGCTTCCTATTGTCCTTCTGTCGCTCTTACTGTAGCTTCCAATCCAACTTAGATCACCAGACTAGTTCCTGCAAGTATAAATACTAAACAACAAAGATATTGCAATATCCAAATGCCTATTTATCTTAATTAGTTAAATCGATTAAACATGAAACATATATATCAGTTAAGAATCAATCATATGAAAATTAGAAACATAAAAAGATACATATATGGGAAAATGAGCAACAATCTTTATTAATGGATAGAAGGGGGAGGTTACAACCAGTGATCAATTTGATGTCACCAGCTCCAGCATCATCCCAGTCTCATCACAATAAACATCTCACTAGCAACATATCGCTCCTATCACTCTCAATTGAGAATCCAACAACATTTATTTACCAAATTTCTTCCTTTTCTAGCACTAGGATATGTGCTCAATTTATAAGGCAACTGAAGGTAGTTTCTCAATCAATGACTTTATAATAATAGGAAAGACATGTTCCCAAGCTCAAAGGTGTTAGATGGACACATGGATTCGAATTTTTACACATATGGACTCTTCTAGAAGGCACTAGCCATGTGGAGATTCCAAAACAATGAAAATTTCGCTCCCATTTAACCAATGCACTGTTGAATGTTGGGAAGTGCTCTGCAGAGCACCCTTGAATGGAGTTAGATGCATATGCAAAGTGTTTAGTCCCTTGAGAGGTTGTGTTGGTGAGCTCATAGACGATATAACATATACTTCAAACCTTGGAAACCCTGCAATGAATTCATGAATGGTTTGTTCTTGTATTGGGGCATGTAGTAATTGAAATGATAGGGGATGTTAGAACCTATTTCATTGGTCATGGCGATGATGTCCAGTTTGAACAAGTCATTGGGAATGATGCCAAAATTGACCTATAACAGGGCCTCAAAATAACACCGAAATTTCAGGACCCAAAAAATTTCCAAAATAGTAAACCGTGCTACAATTAAGGAAACTAAAAAAATGAAAGAAACAATGGTGGGGATCCAAGTGGAATAGGTGGGTGGCCACAAATATCCACCTGGAACATCTTGGCTACCTAACCATAATTTGATTTGGAATCAGATGACTTCCCTTTCCCTTTATTTTCTTTTCCATCCAAGGCATAATTATCAACATCGTCATTCTTTGATGAGGATCCATATCTGGTGTTCCGTTGAATATATTCTTGCACCAAGTCGGACCACAATATCTCCCACTCTGGTAGCTTCTCTCTCCAATTCAATGAATCTTGGTAGTTGTGCCATCTCTTAGGAAGGCCTAGAAGTTCTAGGCTCAATATATCATCCTTGAAAAACTGTAACACAAACAATCCAAAGCTCATTCCAACATTGGGTGAACTTGTTCAAGTAATTTGGTATTGTGTCTCCCTTCTCCATCTTGATTTTTCTGAGCTTGTCCTTCAATTCCAACTTCCTTTGGTCGCTGCTGTTCTGAAATTTTTTTGTTAAGGCCTTCCACATAGCATATGGAGTTTCCTTTCCATGGAGGTTAGAGAAAATATTTTATTGAATACATTCCAATAGAAACCTTCTTTCCTTTACTAAGTTCTTCTTCCATGTCGCCAGATCTTGAGCATATGCTACTGCAAGCCCATGAATATCACTGTCTATGAACTCCTTCAGCCTATTGTCTTCCAAAATTACTTCCATCTAGTCTCTCCAAGCTATGTAATTAAAACTACCCTCAAGAGCATATTCGTGTCTCAATATAGTGAAAGACATCCTAATCCTGTTGCTTGTCCTGAAGAGTAGATCTGCAAATTCGATTCACCTGCACATAACAAAATTGTATTATTATCTTCTAGAGTGATTCCTGCTCTGATACCATGTATAAAATCCACGTATATTCAACTGATAATTGTAATACAATAAAAAATTATACTTGAATATATTGTACGAATTGTGGAAACCAATTTAGATCTTGAAATCACAAAACATGAAAGAGAAGGAATTTCAATCGCACAACACACAAGAATTTATAGGGGAAATCCTCAGCTAAAAACCCCACTATATGTAAATTGCATAAGTCATAAAATATGAGAATATTACAATGCTTTTATCTAAGCTGAGAAACCTCTTCATTATCTCTATCTGTCTCACTTATTCCTAAACATTCCTAAACAAGCTTGGTTAAATACTTAACCAAATTTATACCCTCCAGGAACCCTATTTGCTTGCAATGTTTCCTTCAATAATTAGAACTAATTAATTAGGGAAATTCCCAATCCATAATGTGCAATACATTAGGAGCCTTCCTCTGATTTCATGCACCACCTGCACAATTCAAATAATTATACAACTGTTAGTACACTACGCTTGAGCTCCAATATCAACTGGGTCTGATGGCATGTAAAACCCACAGTCCCCACCTTACTGTGCATGTAAATGCACCTCCAAAATTCTTGTCCCTATTTTGTCTTAACTGGCAATTTAAATAAGGCGGAAGTTTCAAAGGTTCGTAAAACCCCCAATGCATATAACATGCCCTTTTATTAAAGCCCGATCAAACCCCATATCCAAGGTGTGTTTTCTTTCACACCTTTCATCATATAGTAAGGCCAAAGCACATTCTTATAATAACCCGCAATTACAATTTCTTTTATGTAGGGTCCACTACCATTTGATGCGCCTTTGATATAAATCAACCATACCATTTAAACCTTCACGCATATCTAAAACGCTATCACACCAACTCACATATACAAGTCCTATATGCACACAATAATATGTCAATATATATCACAGACTTCGTTCAAATATTAGAACATCATAACATTGTCTCGACGTAGCTTTAAACCCCAGCGATAACACATACATCGTCTTCTTATATGCTAACGTGTTATAGGCGCATTTACATATTCACTCTCGGCACTTATCAACCCACTTCGTTTCCATTTATGCATATGGTACAACGTCAATATATATACATCCCCTGAATCAAATGTTAACAAACATTTAAACATTAAATTCGTATGGGGCCCATGACATACCTTGGCTAACTGCCGAACAGATCGAACGATCCATATGATGTCGCGCTCCAAGCGTTGATCGAACAGGCGTAAGTGAATATCGCGTTATTCAGAAGCACGAGAGTTAATACTCAAAAGTTGCGCAATGTAAGTGGTTTCTCCAAACCACTTAAGGCCACACGTCAACTGAAGGCCAATATCACGTTCGAATTGGGAAATCCACTTACCACCTTCAAATTTATGCGATACTGCTTGTTTGATTCTGAAACCACGTCAACTATTCATTTCATGGTTCCACTTCCGGCTTAGGGTTCCATTCTTCCATTAGTTTAATTCCGCCTCCCTTCAATATATTTTAACTTCGATTTTTCATATGCCAACCTTTATTTCTTCAGTCAAGGACTTGCGCTCCGGTTGCAAGGTTTATTGACATTCTCTCCTCCAATGTCAGCGATGGCTCGGTTTTATCGGTTCCACTGTGCAGTTCTGCCTCAACAGGCTTCAAGGGTATAATCACCTTCTCCTTAAACCTATACATAGATATTCATTCAGATGCATTCGAACAATAAAAGAGGCCTTTTTCATAGAGAACGATATCCCCAATTAAAATCAGATTAACACACAGAGTTCCAATGCATACAATTCTCGACCACAGTATCACCATTAACCCACCAGAGGCATACAAGACACTGTACACATTCAACCACCACGTTATCATGAATGTCGAATTATAAAAGGATGCACAAAGCGCACCCAAACCCCAATTCACAAAATTCTATGCCCACAGTTCCATCACACAGGTTATACAACCACTTCTTGGAATGACGCAACACATTGCTGGTGGTTCTTAACATAGGGAATTATCCCAAATTCTTCATGTGCTCACATCACTGAGTAAACAAGTAGACTCTTGACCCAAATTATAGAGTCCTACTCATTCATGGAACTCAGGGCATTTTTACACAGAATTAATCAACAAATGCACAACAATACTGAACCAAATTCCTCATTTATACAGTGAAATTACTTACAACTTCTACTTGGCCAGATTTTCGATTAATTGGCCCTTCTGCAACCTATTCTCTGCAGATCTCTCCTACAGCTCTACGCAACCCTATGCAAGCCTATGTAGCTCTCCAGGACTATGCCCCTGAGACTTATTTTTATACAAAACTGCCAAAGAATCGATTCAGATCCTTTGATGACTTAACAAACTCTTGAACTCCTACAGTTCTAAACTTAGCCTAACTCCTAGATAACTGAATTGACTATCTCTTCATATGCCCACTAATCATTCGAGGGAAATTACAATTCTCTCTAGATTTAACTAAAAATATCTCAAATAAGAAGAATTACATAGGAAATTAAAACATGAGACCCCCTTATGTTTATTTATATACAAAGATTGTCTTGAGCCTAATGCCCCTGCATCAGACTCCCCAGGTTAAAATGATTCATGATCTCCTGATCATGTGCTTTCATCCTTGCCTTTTGGATCCCACACTTTGTTTTGTAGCTGATCATCTGCTACAACATTATTCTTCTGTATTTCTCCAGGCTTCCATACTTTATGCCACATATTTCCACTAGCTGCACTGTTATATCCTCTTTCTGTCTTTCTTTTGATGCTGCTTCTTTGTTTCTTTGCTGTTGTCTTCTTCTTAGACACTTTCACCATCAGTCTTCTTATCAGTGCAATTTCTTCATCTAATTTATCTTCTGACTGCTGGTTACTGTTTCTCCTTGATTGTTGAACTTCTAGTTCTGCTTCTTCTTGTTGAGTTCTTATTTTCTGAACTCTTACTGTTGCCTTTTCTTGCTGAGCTCCTACACTTACTGTAGCTTTAGCCCCAGCTCTAACTGCCACCCTATCATCCATACCCTCTTTTTCTTTGAAACAGTAGAACTATCCTTGATTGTCACTCATGACAATTTCTTCCTTCTCTGTCTTCAGCAATTCCTTGGACTAGTATTTAAATTTATAGTCACTGTCATCATCTCTTCTCTTCTCTTGGACTAAACATCCCTTAGTCCTTCTTTCAGCACCTGCAGTCATTAAAAAAACATCAAATTATAAAGCCTTTGTGTCTCTTCCTCCTCTTCTGGCAACACTTCAATTTGTTGCTCCAACATTCCTTCCAGCAACACCTCAATCTGCTATTATGCTAATTCATTCTCTTCTCTGAATGTTTTTTGAAAACAATTCAACCATTCATTTTGCATTTGTCTCACATCATCAACATGTTGTAATTTGAATTTAGCATGTTCTTCTTCTTCTGCCTTGGAAATCTTCAACAATTTCCTTCCTTCTTCTTGAATCACTTCAAGCTCTTCAAGTACCACATTCTCATCTTCTATCAGAGTAAAACTCTGATTCTCTATTGCTGTAGCAGCCCCAAAAGTCTGCCATACAACCTTCTCTTGGCTATTCAAGCAAGCCAACTCTTCCTTGTCATCTGAAAAAATAACAAGTTTCTTTACAGGAGGCATGACTGTCTCACCTCTCTGCAGCAACTCATCTTCATTAAAGACAACTCCAAGTGATGGATTTTATTCTGCCATACTTGTCACCACAACCAAATCATCAGTTTTAAGATTACAAGACCCAATGGTATCAATTGATGACTCAATCACCAATTCCTCTTTCTGCAGTTCTAAGTCTTTCCCAAGACTCAGAAAATCTTCCCCGGCTTCATTCCTTTGTATCTTCTCATGCTGCAATCCCCAATCCTGAAATTGAGGTCCTGTCTCTTGCATTGAATCTTGCTGATTCAACATAATCTCCTGCAACTTAAATTCTTCATTCCATGGATAAAAAATTTCCACAGAATTATCCTTCTTCTTTAAGTGACTTCCCAATGGTGTCAATCTATCTTCAGAATCAACAGGATCTGCATTCACAAAACATTTGTTAAAACAAAATTCATAAGGCCTCAGTGCCTTTCTCTCCTCTGTCAGCATTTCAGTATGCTGTCCTGAATTTCTTCCATTCTCTATCAACATATCAGTATACTGATTCCAATCCTTCAACCAATTTTTGAGACTGTCAGTTAGTCTCTCCTCTGCATCATCCTCTTCAAGGATGTCTCTCTGCTCTAGTTCATGAAAATGAACCCTCTCATCTTCATTCACTTCTGCCTTTACAATCTGAACACCTTATTTCTGTGTTTTTGTCCTTTGTTCTGGAGCACTCAATTCATGCCACAATCCTGGCATCTCATCTGAGAAAACATCTTCACAATCTTCACTATCTTCTGCTGTCACTATCTCCTCAGCCTTCATCAGAATAGAATTCTGATCATCCATCTCTGTAATAACTTCATCTATCTGTCCATCACCCTCCACTTGGCCATTTAATAAAAGAAATTTGTCATTATCAGCATTAACAACAAATTTATCCTCATCAAACACAACTGTGATGTCCTCATTGAAGTAATCCCTTTTATAAAACAAGGAATTTATGAATTCCTTTTGCTGCAGTAACTCAATCTGATCTTCATTTGAAAGATAGTCATCATCATACTTTGCTTGGCAGCAGTCAACTCCATTGAATACAGTTTCATCATATGAATTATCTTTTTCAATACCTACATTCACACACAACTTATTAGTTGTAAAAACATAAGACCTCGTGGTCTCATTTGATGATTTGATCATCAAATTTTCTTGCTGTCCCAAGTCTTCTATACACTCCATATATTCTTCAATGGTCTTTTCTTCAGCCTCCTCAAGCTATTCAAATTCCAGCTTCTGGCCATCATCACAATTTAAATCTTTTCTGCTTCCAATAGGTTGGAAAGCAAGGCTTTTCTCCAACTGTGCATGGAAATTTTCAAAACATTTGGCTACTCCATTTTCTTCCTTAGTGACAACATCAACAGTTTGTCCTCTCCCACATGCCTTTCCTGCAAACATACAAAAATTGTCAGATGTAAGGCCCTTTGATCTTCTTGGTCTCACTTGAAGTTTCAACCTTCAAGTCTTTCTCCAGATACTCAATCATCCTGAGTAATTTCTCCTTTTGCTGAGCATTTGTCATTTGCTCCTTCTTCATTTGTGGCCTCTGCCACTTTACCTTCTTCTTCATGAGCGAACCAACTCTCTGGTTTTCCTCTATCATCCTCTCCAGTTCATAAATCTTCTTACTGATCTCAACTTTCTCTTTCCAATATTATTCATCAGTGAGTTTCTTCCTCACGCCATTTTCTTTGGCATCCTCCCTCACTCTTTTGTTGTGGCCTCTATCAGAACCTATGAAATCTCTGTTATGGCTGTCAGTAGCCATTTTCTCCTCCATGAGTTCTTCACTCACAAGCCGCACTAAGCCTCTACAACAACAAGCTCTCTTGATGCAACTTACCTCACCAATCCCTTCCTCTGGATCCGACTTTTGGCACGTACTGGTCCCCTATCTGCTGGAACCTTATGAGAACTCTCTTTTGCTCTCTAGGTTTCACTCTACAACTTTCGCTCAAGAACACATCTATTCTTCTTTCATCCAACCTCTGTTGGGAATCTT
Organism: Pinus albicaulis; assembly: GCA_034641835.2. NCBI lineage: Eukaryota > Viridiplantae > Streptophyta > Pinopsida > Pinales > Pinaceae > Pinus > Pinus albicaulis. Next base: position 292,492,668 of record CM076577.1, on the reverse strand, counting down.
CCAGGTTCTGTCACACTTCTCCTTCACTCAGAATCCCTTGCTGGACTCTTCTATCACTTCTCTCAAAGCTGTGATCTACCTTTGCTGAGATTTCTCAATTGCTTGCACTCTGCATTCTGCAAACAATATCTTCAAACTAGAGTCAAATAAGGCTCATCAACTCACCTCCCAAGATCCCCGAACGATATTGCTTCTTCTTTCACTTGCACTGCATATCTACCTGCTGCAATCTTCAAAATATTTCGCTCCTAAATTCAGATTCTACAAATCTAAATACCTTCATTGCACACTCAATCAAATATGTAAATTCTGCTAAACAGATTTAAACATCAAACTTTATTCACTGTCTCAGTAAATGTGCATTTAAAAATAAACTTTCAAAGAGCTATTTCAATTCTGGCTTTGATACCACTACGATGGCATGTAAAACCCATAGTCCCCACCTTACTGTGCATGTAAATTCACCTCCAAAATTCTTGTCCCTATTTTGTCTTAATTGACAATTTAAATAAGGCGGAAGTTTCAAAGGTTCGTAAAACCCCCAATGCATATGACATGCCCTTTTATTAAAGCCTGATCAAACCCCATATCCAAGGTGTGTTATTCTTTTGAACCTTTCATCATATAATAAGGCCAAAGCACATTCTTATAATAACCCGCAATTACAATTTCTTTTATGTAGGGTCCACTACCATTTGATGCGCCTTTGATATAAATCAACCATACCATATAAACCTTCGCGCATATCTAAAACGATATCACACCAACTCACATATACAAGTCCTATATGCGTGCAATAATATATCAATATATATCACAACCTTCGTTCAAATGTTAGAACATCATAACATTGTCTCGACGTAGCTTTAAACCCCATCGATAACACATATATCGTCTTCTTATATGCTAACGCATTATAGGCGCATATACATATTCACTCTCGGCACTTATCAACCCACTTCGTTTCCATTTATGCATATGGTCCAACGTCAATATATATACGTCCCTCGAATCAAATGTTAACAAACATTTAAACATTAACTTCGTATGGGGCCCACGACATACCTTGGCTAACTGCCGAACGGATCCAACGATCCATATGACGTCGCGCTCCAAGCGTTGATCGAACGGGCGTAAGTGAATATCGCATTATTCAGAAGCACGAGAGTTAATACTCAAAAGTTGCGCGATGTAAGTAGTTTCTCCAAACCACTTAAGGCCACGTGTCAAACGAAGGCCAATATCACGTTCTAATTGGGAAATCCACTTACCACATTCAAATTTATGCGATACTTCTTGTTTGATTCTGAAACCACGTCAACTGTTCATTTCATGGTTCCACTTCTGGCTCAGGGTTCCGTTCTTCCACTAGTTTAATTCCACCTCCCTTCAGTCTATTTTAACTTCGCTTTTTCATATGCCAACCTTTATTTCTTCAGTCAAGGACTCGCGCTCCGACTGCAAGGTTTATTGACATTCTCTCCTCCAATGTCAGCGATGGCTCAATCTTATCGGTTCCACTGTGCAGTTCTAACTCAACGGGATTCAAGGGTATAATCACCTTCTCCTTAAACCTATACATAGAGATTCATTCGAATGCATTCGAACAATAAAAGAGGCCTTTTTCATAGAGAATGATATCCCCAATTAAAATCAGATTAACACACAGAGTTCCAATGCATACAATTCTCGACCACAATATCACCATTAACCCACCAGAGGCGTACAGGACACCATACACATTCAAAAAATACGTTATCATGAATGTCGAATTCTATAAGGATGCACAGAGCACACCCAAACCCCAACTCACAGAATTCTATGCCCACAGTTCCATCACATAGGTTATACAACCACTTCTTGGAATGAATCAACACATTGCTGGTGGTTCTTAACACAGGGAATTATCCCACATTCTTCATGCGCTCACATCACTGAGTACACAGGTAGAATATTGACCCAAATTACAGAGTCCTACTCATACATGGAACTCAAGGCATTTTTACACAAAATTAATCAACAAATGCACAACAATACTGAACCAAATTCCTCATTTATACAGTGAAATTACTTACAACTTCTACTTGGCCAGATTTTCGATCAATTGGCCCTTCTGCAACCTATTCTCTGCAGATCTCTCCTACAGCTCTACGTAACCCTATGCAGGTCTATGCATCTCTCTAGGACTATGCCCCTGAGACTTATTTTTATACAAAACTGCCAAAGAATTGATTCAGATCCTTTGATGACTCAACAAACTCTTGAACTCCTATAGTTCTAAACTTAGCCTAACTCCTAGATAACTGAACTGACTATCTCTTCATATGCACACTAATCATTCGAGGGAAGTTACAATTCTCACCAGATTTAACTAAAAATCTCTCAAATAAGAAGAATTACATAGGAAATTAAAACATGAGACCCCCCTTATACTTATTTATATACAAATATTGTCTTGACCCTAATGCCCCTGCATCAAGGTCTTTCTCAGAACTGAGATGCATGAGTTATTTATGAGTGAATTATCAGTTATTTGATTGATCATCACATTTGTTTCAAGCTAAAGTTCCACACTTTTACCTCTCACTAGCTACTCCATCAATTATAACTAGTTAAACTGATTTTAACTCAAATAATTGAGTTAATTAATTATAACTCAAAATAAACTCAACATGGGCTCCTATAATGTAGTATATGCTCTACATTACTCTAGTTTGATCCACAAATCGAATTAACTGAACCAACTAAGTCATCCTAACTTAGTTAAATCATACAAGCTGTCATGTGATGTGCAATTACAATTTTATTCTAATATAATCAAGGGAAAATTAAATTAGAATCTTTTCTTGTTTCCATTTTCAACGCTCCCTCTAAAAAATAAAGGGATTATCTGATACCCCGATCCTGCCTCTATGGAACTTGAATTTTCCTCTTGAAAATGCCTTTGTCAAGATGTCTACATCCCTACCCTCTGTAGGAATGTACTATAACAACATAATTTGCCTCTGCACACAATATTTGAGATGGTAATACAAGATGTCAATATGCTTGGACCTATCATGAAAAAATAATTTAACCAAGAGTTTGATGCAACTATTTTTGTCACAGGAAATCACCATAGGACCCATATGTTAACCAAAAAACCCAGCAAGGATCTTCCTCATCTAGATAACCTCAAAAGTTGCTTGCCTAGCTACCATTTACTCTTCTTCAACTGAAATGATTGCAACTTATATCTGCTTCCTACTGTACTAGGAAACTGTTGCTGACCCCCTGATGTGATCTTCCTATTGGATGGAATCCCTACCCAATATACGTTTGTGAATCCTTGAAGCTTCACTCCCTCTATCCGTTTGTACCAAAGAAAAAACTGAGTGGTGCCTCTAAGGTATCTCAACACATGTTTGGTTGCCTTCCAATAGAGCTTGGTTGGCTTAACCATTGCTTGTATAAGATGGTTAACCGCATAACACATGTCCGGTCGTGTGTTCACCAAGTACATAAGTGAACCCAAAAGATGCATGTAAATGGTAGCTTCTACCACTTTACCTGAAGTGGCATATTCCTTCCTCCAATTCCCTGCTAGAGGAGTCTCCTTTGGTTTGATTCTCTCCATGTGAAACTTCTTCAGTAAATCAATGGAATAATTTCCCTGAGAGGTGAAAATTTCCCCATCTCTTTTCCAAATTTCCAAACCAAGGAGATAATGCAAGAGCCCCATGTATTTCATCTCAAATTCTCTTTCCAAATTTTCTTTGAAAGAATTTATCAGCTTCTCATCACTTGTTAGAATTAAATCATTGACATATAATAATATAATCAATAATTTACCTTCAACAACAATATGGTAAAGGTTCACATCTGATTCAATTTTGGTGAAGCCCAACTCGGTGAAATAACTGCCAATATTGGTGTACCAAGCAAAGGGTGCTTGTTTCAGTCCATACAATGCTCGCTTGAGTCTGCACACATGCGAATCTCTGTCGAAGGTCTCAAATCCTTCTAGCTGCTATATGTACACCTCTTCCTCAATCACTCTGTTGGGGAAAGGTGTCTTTACATCCATCTAATGTATTTTCCATCCCATCTGCGTTGAAAGTTAAAGTATAGATATAATTTAAGAGTAAATTGCTACTAGAGAAAATGTCTCCTCGTAATCTATTCCCTCTACCTTAGAGAACCCCTTGGACACAAATATGGCCTTGTGTTTCTCCACACTTCCATATGATGCTTGCTTCACCTTGTAGATCCACTTGGATTCTACAACTGACTTATCCTTCAGTCTTGGGACAACTTCCCATGCATTTTTTTTGATAATGGAGTCTTACTCCTCTACCATGGCATCAACCCATATTGTTTGATTCACTGCTTCATCGAATGAGGATGAATCAATATCTACACTCTCGCTCATAAGGGCCATGTAGCCAGTGTACTTATTTGGGGAACTTCTCTGCATGCAATGTGATGTGGGTGCTCCCAAAATATCTATAGCATAATGTATCAACCTATTAGCCTATCTGGTGCAATTCCTTCCATCTTTATATGTCTCTGTATGAGTGGGTGCTTCCACTCTCTTCTCTTCTTCTTGTGGATGCTCCACATCTTGAGGTTCTTCTTTTGGAGCTAATAAATCCTCATATGCATGCATCTAAAGCTCCCTTTCAAGGAAAATTCTCATGACATTTCCTTTAACAAATTTCAAATCTCTACAAACCATGATCATCCTGTGAGATGGAAGGTACACCCGATAGTTGTGAGGTGTATCAATGCACCCCAAAAATATGCCAAACTCAGTTGTTGGTTCTATATTTTTTAGTGCATCCTTAGTAACATGAAAGTAAAATGATGAACCAAAAATTCTAAAGTGCACCACGTCTAGCTTCTTATCAGAAAAGGATTCTTTTGGTGTACTCATCCCGAGAATCCGATGAGGACTTATGTTATGCACATACACAACTGTGTTGCATGCTTATGCCCACAAGTGCAATAGTAGAACCTGATCATGTAACATCACCCATGAAACTCCCACAACGCTTCTATTATTTCTTTCTGCAACCCCAATCTATTGTGGGTTATGAGGTGCTATCTAATATCGTTGAATGCCTTCTGATGCAAAAAAATTCTTCAATTCATTCGACACATATTATCCACCGTTGTCACTGCTGAGAGCCTTCACCTTCTTGCTTGTTTATTTTTCAAAGAGTGTTTTGAACTCACAAAATTTTGAGAATTTCTGGCCTTTCTTCTCCATGAAGAATATCCAACACTTTCATGTAAAAATAATCTACAAATATCACATAATACATGTGCTTAGCCATGAAGGCTATCGAGAATGGTTCACACACATTTGAGTGAACTATTTCAAGGATCACTTTCGCTCGACTTTCCTTATCATGAAAGGTGGCCTTGGTGTACTTCCCCAAGGTACACATTTTCCATGTATCACATTGCTGAGGTGCACCCTTGGGAAGTCTTGTAGAAATCTGCTACATTATCTTCAAAGCTCCGTGGTGCAGATGACCAAATATTCTATGCCATAACTCACCGATGTATTGGTTCTCCATATTCTCTACTTTTGTTCTCAAGGCAACACAACCTTCTACATCCAATTTATAGAGGTTATTTACCCGAACCTCGATCTTATTCACTTGTCCCGTATCTCTGTGATGAAGGAACACCTTTCATTTTATAAATATCACATCGTAGCCACAGTATTCCAACATAGAAACTGAAAATAAGTTCTTCTTAAAACCAGGAACATACATGACATCTTTTGATGTGAGAGGAGAACTAGACTCCTCTTCAAAGGTAAAAATACTAATTCAATTTGTGCTATACCTCCCATCATCTACCATCTCGATGTGCATCTCAAGGTGCTTCTCCTCCAAGTTGCTGAAGAAATATTTGTTGTTGGTCATATGGAACGAGACTTCACTATCCAGGTACCACATAGAAACCATCACTGATGACATCATGCATGCGATGAGAGTGAAATCCAACATGAATTGTGAATCAAGAGCTTCACCTACTACTCCTCCTGAGGGCTTCTTGATGGCCTTCTTGTGCGAAAACTTCGTGGCACAGTTTCCTAACTCGTCTCAGTGAAAACATTTAATCTTCAACAAGTCCTTCTTATTGCCTGCTTGACCAGAATCTGATTTGGAATGGGATGAATTTCCTTTCCGGCCAAGGAAAAATTCTCCTTATCATCATGCTTTGATGAGGATCCATCTCTAGTGTTCTGCGCATGACCACTCCGTGTCAACGACCCCATAACAGTACACCCCTTTTTTCTCAAAAAGGATCCATCATGTTTGAGTGTCTGTGCCATTTAGATTTCACCATCAATCAATAATTTGTAGATAGTGTAATACCATTTTTCATTTTTATAATGTAAATGATATTTTTAATACCATAATGTATGTAACAACCTAGGGAAGCCTAGTATTTTGGTGACGATTTCTATCCTAGGAGGTTTTTGTCTCACTGATTCATCTGTGTCTCTAGACATAAATGATTGGCATAGTTTTTTCCTGTAGTCTCACCCTAAATATAGGGTGGATTTTTTCATTAGGATATTTAGTGAGTCATAGTTTTTTTTATCGAGTCTTTGTAAAATTAATTTGGGAATGATCCTAGGTAATTGGATAGATTATTTTATTACAGATTATTGGGTCTACTAGATCATATTTTGAGTCGCAGAATTGGGTAGATAATTGAGGGTATATAATGAATGAGTGTTCCCCCCTCATGGGTTTAATGTATTTATCTTATGTAAAGAGGGTTGGAAAAATTATAATCCCCTCATGTGTCAATTAATTAAAATTTTTGGAAAAAACAAATTAAAATTATAAGCCAAAAATTTAATTAATTTTAGGTCCTAGGAAACTTTAATTCTTCAATTTAAAAAATCGTCGGTTCTGGAAGATTTATTTTTTGAAGGTCCCCAACCAAGGGGATATTGAAATTTTCAAGAGATTTTTGACCCTTGGGCCTTGGTATTTAAGTAAAATTCAAATTTTTAAGGAAATCAACTCAAAAAAAATAATTTTGAGTTGATTAAAATTCAATTAAATGAAAAATTCGAATTTCCTCAAAAAATAAATTTATTTCGACAGAGGAGATTAAAAGATAATTAAATATTTTTTAATGGTCAATATTACTTTAAAGAGGATCAAGACAATTAGTCGTTGGATAAATAATATATAAATAGGAAGTGATTTGTCAGTCTTAGGCATCTGATATTTGAATTGTGTACTAAGCTCTCAAGCTATCTTGTATACTTTCTGGAATTAATGCAAAAAGTATTTGAGGTTTCAACCTGTGGTTGTGTTCCTCTTCATGAATTTATGGTAACATTGTGTAATATCCCAAAAGGGAAAATGCAGTAATACTAAAACACAATATGGGAATTGTAGCAAAATAAACAATAAATCTATATACACATCAGAATGCACAGAAATAACTGAGCCATTATATTATATTGGAGGTGCAAAAATCAAGTACAACAGTGCTCAAAATATGAGACACTCAAGCCACAAGAGTAGCCTAGAATGACCCTGCAATGATATCCCAAGAGGGACTGCTGCTCTGCTGGAAGGTAAACTGCGCTGTCCTTGCTACAACTGTAGGGAATGCAACTTCCTGTAAGATAGAAAGTCAGATCTAGGAATAATGGGAGCTCCAATGATGCTTAAATTGTAGATTTGGGCTCAATGATGGATTCCTAAGATAACCCAGGAGGGGATTCTCAGATCTGTAAGTCTAATACAACCTTCCTCTTAGGGCTTCACATATATGCTGTTGGGAATGCATATCTAAAGCTAGATCTGAAAATATGATGGCTGCAATGATGTACAATCAGATCTATGCGAGAAGGGCTGATACCTTCACTAGATCCTTGGGCTAAAAGCTCAAGATCTAGCTCCTCCAATCTCCTCCACTGAAAATAACTGTTGAATGAACAATAGCTTCAGAAAACTACATTGTCAGAGAGGGAGGCTCTTTAAACTACTGCTAGATATGGAAAATCAGCTCCTGAGTGATGGAAACAATAGATCCAATGTGAGGAGGTTATCCCTCACAGGATTTCCAGCTGAAATACTAGAAACTTCCTTCCTCCAATAGATCTACAAGACTGAACTGCGCAATCCTTGAAGGGACTGCTGTTGCATGGAGGTAAAACCCAATGGCCTGAATGTCGGATGTAGATCTGCTGCTCCTGAAAGGCTGGATCTAGAGAACAAAGTGGTAGGATGAATCCTCCACTGGTTTCCTAGCTGAAATGCTAGAAACAACCTCTTGAAGATGGCAGCAATTCCTGATAAGGAATGAAGAACAATCCTCTTTCCAGAGCTACTCAAAGAAAGAGGTGGGATTCCCTCTTGGGAACACCCTGTGCTAAACATCACTGCAAAATCTGCTAAACAACCCAAGCTTGCATAGAAATGTCCTAAGACAAATCTAGATCTAAACATATCAAGAAATGAATAATCCAAATCATGCCTTCCATTGTGCCCTCACCTTCATTATATGCATGAGCCTTCCATAGCCTAGGCCCACTCCAATTCTGCGTTGTACATGTGGACAAAGTCTCCATGTTTGACTGCGCTATTGATCCATGTCCTCCATCATGTTCATATGGGGTGATCACCCTCTCCATCATGCATGCATTAAATGCACCACTTCCTCCACTATCTTATCATAAGTGCTTCATGATATTCTTTGAATGCACTATGATCTCAGTTGACCTTATCAAATATCTTCATGATTTTATATTTGAGATCCATGATCTTATTTGACTGTTTCATCCTCCATAGTTTATCTCATAAATGAGACATGATCTCCATAAATAGAGCTGCTCCACTACTCCATGTTCTAGATGTAGATCTAAAATATCCACATACACACATTAAAAGTGGATTTTATTCATATTTGAGGTTTGTGGGTCCCTCCACCCTTTTATTTAATAAATTTATTAAGAAAACCAAGGACTCTAATATTCCAAGTATGATGTGGAAATTTGGGAATATTACAGTCCCCCATGGAAAAATGTTGCTTGTCCTCAAGCAACTCCAAAGTATATGCAAAGCCATCTATTCCCCTCCAAATGGCATCGACATAAGGAAGGATTACTCCATTTGCTACAATGTGTTATGCATGTTTGGTTCCAAAGTTGTCTTCCAAAAGTGTATAAAATGACTTCCAACTGCATGGTTAGATGTCCTCCTTCCACCATGAAGTACCAAGTGACAACCATATGATGTCCAACATCATCATTAATACATGAGATACATAAAATAAAGTGGCTCTTTCCACAAAGGAAAAGCTCCATCTCACAATACCTCTCTTCATCCCATGCTTTATGAGTTTGATTGAGCATTTATATGCTCCCATCCTTAGCCCTGTTGGCCTTGTTGGATCCAAGCATCATTCCAAAATTATGAGAAAGAAGAAGGGAAGGAGTTATATGGGTAGACAAAGGTGTCAAACCATATTCTCCTAATAGTAACCACTGGAGTAAGGCCCTTTTCTTCCACCCTCCATCTCCTCCATGTAAGATGGACAAGCCAAACTCCCCCAAAAGCAACCAAAGAAACAAAATATCTTGCTGCTTTCTCTCCTCCTCATGTGCATCATGGAGAAAAAACATACTGATAGACATGTGGAATGTCACATCAGCCCAATACAAATTAACACCATCAATACACTTCATGAGAGCATCATGCCATGCTTTTCCCAATACAAAACACATAGACATAGGAGATGTCATGTGGTGGCCAAAATCTCTCAAGGGAAACCAAAATGAACATGCCTTCTTTTGCTGCATTTTAACATTGATATACAAGGCATGAATCAGAAAAATATGAGCTATTTAGTGGTAACCACACTCACCCAAAAGCAGCCAGCGCAGCCATGCCTCCTTCTTCATTTCATAAGTGTTCTTCAAGGCATGGATCAAAGAAATAGGAGCCTTTGGGCAATGAAAAAATTCTTCCAAGGGCAACCAACGGAACCAATCTTGCTAGCCCATGTCATAAATCTACAAGTGGTCATGCAAACCCTTGCTTATCATCCTCATCCACTCATCCCAATGTGGATGGTGAATGATGTGCTGCATAATCATGGTATCCTCCCTTTGTAGAATACCATCCTCCCCAAACTGATTAAGAACTCTGCACCTCATGAAATGTTTAAGTGCACCTCCAATGAGATCTCTCAATGAGATTCTCTTTTCACCAAAGGCCCTCCAAAACCAATGAAGTTTTGGATCTGCTGCAGGTAGAAGTCTCTCTTTGAGCTGTCAGATGGTCATTGAGAAAGGGTCATCTAGAAAGGAGAAATATTCCTCATCTCAAACTGTCTACCATTTTTCATCTTTACCTCCATTGCTTCATGAGTGAAGCTAACTTCAGAATGCTCCAAGAATGATGGGGCCTATTCATTTTCATGGCTACTAAGTGACAGCGCTGTAGATTTGCATGGTAATACATGTGCTATCTCAAAGAAAGGAACAATACTAATCTCATAACCAACTATTGTACATAGGATCTTACTCATCCCATTTTCTGAAACTCTACACTTCAACTCAAAGGGTTGAATGTAGCTCAACAATGATGAACTGGGATAGTTCTTAATACCCCCCTTGATTATATCAAGGGTCCTCTGCGTTGTGATATGTTGCTGCTTCAAATCAGCATTTTATTCTAACCCTTGGTTATGCATGGGCCCTGATGGCATGCCCTCATAATTTTAAATAATATTTACTGAAAAAATTGGTGTTGAAAGTTCATGCATACCTTGGATCAACTGATGTGTGAAGACCTCTTGCCAGAACACAAGAGTTTCTCCAATCCGGACAATAGTGTATCCAACTACTAGTAAGAGTGGTGGCCGCTCTTCTCCAAGTGTACCAGCACTGGAATCTTCCTCCTCTCCCTCATGCATATTTTGAGTCATGCATGGGACTCTATATGTCAAGAGCTCAAGACTATCTTGCAAAGTTGCAAGTGTCTCTTCTCTAGATGTGAGTTATTTTGCAGTTGGTAGTGAATGTAGCGACTTCTTGTCCAAAGTGACAAGATTGGAAACCTCTTTTGTTTCCTCAGGGAATGTCACTTTGTGACACAGCTTTGGTTTTCTCACATCAAATTTCTTGCTCAACTTATGAAATAAATCTGAATATTTAGTCACCTTTGCATGCTCCATGTGACCAAACCACCAATCATTGGCTTCACCTAAAAGATGAAGTGCTGTAATTTTAACAACCTCTCCTTCAGCTACAGGATGTAGCCTGGAAATGCATCTAACTCTCTCCTCCAAGCCTTAACAGTGCTTGAGGAAGATCCATCAAATGTAGGCAAATAGAATCTATTATGCCTATTTATTCTATTGCTATTATAGGATCCTCTTTCTTCTTTGATTTTGAAGAATTGTTGGAGATTTAACTTCTCCTTGAATGCTCTAGACTGTACTTTGTACTCTTCAAGATATAGGATGAGAGTCTCATGAGTCTCAGGTTCATTCCTTTCTTCATTTCTACACCTTTCACCTTCTCCAAAGAAAGTGGGCATAGTGGATCACAGAGAGAAGATCTGTATTCTCCTTCCCATTTTCTTGCTAATACATGTGCTGTTGGTCCCCCCCTCAAGTATCACATCTTCTTCTTGGATCTTCTTTTTGTCCTTCCTTCTTCATTGGATTGACCTCCTTGGAGAGATATTGCATGGATATAAAGAAAGGAGTGGCAGAATTATCATCCTCCATGATAGATCTCATTTATCAACTTCTTCTTTTGATGTAAAAGATGAAGTGTCCACAAGCTGAGCCAAAAATCATGCTCTGATACCACTGTAATATCCCAAAAGGGAGAATGCAGTAATATTAAAGCACAATATGAGAATTGCAGTAAAGTAAACAATAAATCTATATACACATAAGAATGCACAGAAATAGCTGAGCCATTATATTATATTGGAGGTGCAAAAAACAAGTACAACAGTGCTCAAAATATGAGACACTCAAGCCACAAGAGTAGCCTAGAATGACCCTGCAATGATATCCCAAGAGGGACTTTGTAACTTCTGCTCTACTGGAAGGTAAACTGCACTCTCCCTGCTGCAACTGTAGGGACTACAACTTCGTGTAAGATAGAAAGTCATATATAAGCAGAATGGGAGCTCTGATGATGCTGAAATTGTAGATATGGGCTCAATGATGGATTCCCAAGATAACCCAGGAGGGGTTTCTCAGATCTGTAAGTCTAAGACAACATTCCTCTTAGGGATTCACATATATGCTACTGGGAATGCAGATCTAAAGCTAGATCTGAAAATATTATGGCTGCAATGATGTACAATCATATGTATGCAAGAAGGGTTGATCCCTTCACTAGATCCTTGGGCTAAAAGCTCAAGATCTAGCTCCTCCAATATCCCCCACTGAAAATAGTTGCTGAATGAACAACATCTTTAGAAAAATGCATTATCAGAGAGGGAGGCTCTTTAGCCTACTGCTAGATATGGAAAAACAACTCCTAAGTTATGAAAATAATAGATCCAATGTGAGGAGGTTAACCCTCATAGGATTTCCAGCTGAAATACTAGAAACTTCCTTCCTCCAATAGATATACAAGACTGAACTGCGCAATCCTTGAAGGGTCTGCTGCTACATGGAGGTAAAACCCAATGGCCTGAATGTCGGATGTAAATCTGATACTCCTGAAAGGTTGGATCTGAAGAACAAAGTGGTAGGATGAATCCTCCACTGGTTTCCTAGATGAAATGCTAGAAACAACCTCTTAAAGATGGCACCAATGCCTGATAAGGAATGAAGAACAATCCTCTCTCCAGAGCTACTCAAAGAAAGAGGTGGGATTCCCGCTCAGGAACACCCTGTGCTAAACAACACTACAAACTCTGCTAAACAACCCAAGCTTGCATATAATATCCTAAGACAAATCTAGATCTAAACAGATCAAGAAATGAATAATCCAAATCATGCCTTCCATTGTGCCCTCACCTTCATTATATGCATGAGCCTTCCTTTTCCTAGGTCCACTCCAATTCTGTGCTATACATGTGGACAAAATCTCCATGTTTGACTACACTGTTGATCCATGTCCTCCATCATGTTCATATGGGGTGATCACCCTCTCCATCATGCATGCATTAAATGCACCACTTCCTCCACTATCTTATCATAAGTGCTTCATGATCTTATTTGAATGCACTATGATCTCAGTTTACCTTATCAAAGATCCTCATGATTTTATATTTGAGATCCATGACCTTATTTGACTGTTTCATCCTCCATAGTTATCTCATAAATGAGACATGATCTCCATAAATAGAGCTGCTCCACTACTCCATGTTCTATATATAGATCTAAAATATCCACATACACACATTAAAAGTGGATTTTATTCATCTTTGAGGTTTGTGGGTCCCTCCACCCTTTTGTTTACTTAATTTATTAAGAAAACCAAGGACTCTAATATTCCAAATATGATGTGGAAATTTGAGAATATTACACATTGTTTTAATTGCTGCAGATATTATTTAAAAATCGCAAATCAATAAATCTCTTAGAATAATTTGAATACAAGTATCTTATTCAGTTTGTTGGATCTAGGGTAACATTTTTAATTTTTGTTGAAGTAGCAGGTATCTCTATTTCTTCAAAATTTTATTGTTATTCTATTTCTCTACTTGGTTTGACGGTTGATCTAGTGTTTGGAGAGGATAACTAAGGTGTTATTGAGAATTTTGGGATAGTCCTTGGTTGGACTAGTCGACTCTCAACATATTTTCTGAAGAGCCTACTTCATAATAACTTCAAGATTTATCTAAAGGTTAAACTTTTATGTAGAATTTTTTGGGCTAGTACCTACCTAAAAATCAATTTTTAAAAAAATATTTGTGGAAAAATTGATAGATCTGACTAGTAAGGGCCTTAGATATTCATATATGGGAGAAGAATTGGACTCATACTCCTTAGATCTGATAGATCCACAACTTTTGTGCATATATCTGCAAATATTTTGTATAGATATGGAAATTTTCTAACTTGGGATTGGCTTTTCATTTTCAAATTTTTTGTATATGTATTGGGTGTTTGGGTTTTCTTGTTTCCGGTTTGTGCAGGTGAGTATTTGAGGATTTCAAAGAATTTTTTTTATATTTGAGGCATATCTAGGCTCTGGAAGGTAAGATATTGTCTCAAGATCAAGTTATTTGCAGGGAAGTTTGCATATTTGAGCAAGATCTAGGCCCTGAAGGGCAATATCTTGTCTCGAAATAATTTTTTTTTTAAATTTTTTTTAAATTTTAAATTATTTTCAAGAGCATTCAATTAAATTTTTTAGATCTAGGTTTTCCATATGAAATTTCTTTGAAATTATTAGATTTCTCAGAAAAGGGAAATTTTTTCGAATTTTATTTAAGGGTTTTAGACTGCACACCCTCACTCCTTTGTTGCAGTTTTTCCTTTTCTGCTCCATCTTCTCCATGTGTGATCCCTTGTCCTATCCCTCATCTCACAATTTTAGTCTCTTCTTCAAAGCCCTCACTGCCATACCTTGACTGCCTCTCCCTCATCCTCACGTAGCCCTCTCCTTCTGCTTTTTATTCCTCTCCTCCGCTCTTCCTTTTCCGTGCTTCTCCCTCAACCTATACTCCTCCTCACTCCTCTAACCTGCCCCCATATTCTCCTCATCACATATGTTTTTCCTTCCCTCATTCCAAAAACCTTTTCCTTCTGTTCTCCATGTCCTCCTCTTGCGCTGCATCCCCTCTCCTAGCTTCATCTCTTGCTGCCTTTGCATGCTCCCTCTTCCCTGCAGTTCTGCTCTCTGCTGCTTATCCTCCATTCTTGTTGGCTCCTCGAACCCTCCTTGTCGGACTTCCTCCCATCTGCTTCCTTTCTCTCTCGTTCGTTCCCTAATCCCTAACTCAGAACAAAGCACAAGTAATCAAATTAGTTTTTGATTTTATCTTTTGAAAGGTTCGATGCGAATTTTTTAGTTTGGCCTTTGGCCTTTGTTTAAAATAGACTTAAAAACTTTATTAACTTTCAAAATATTTAAAAAATAAAAAAACTATATTAAATTTTTCTTTAAAGATTTAAAAAAATATATCAAAATTGTGATTAAATTTTAAGAGATTTAAAAAATAAAAAAATTTCATTAAATTTTAAAAATTTAAAACATAATTTTTTTAAACTTTTAAATTTTAATTATTAACATTGGTCAATTTTTTTAAAAGTTTTTTTAATTCTTTTTGCATGACATATAAAATTTGAAAATCAATTTTTGAGGTTTATCTTATGACATTGGGGTTTTGGGCCATTTAAATGATAAAGCATTTAGGCTTGGGAAAATATTTAATTGTGGAAAAATTATTATAGTTAACACGATCTATTTTTTTTTTAAACATCCCGAGTTTGACTATAGGAGAAAAATAATAATATTTTCTGGATTGGATTATTTAAGAAAATAATTTTAAATCCATAAAATACTTGACGAAGTGTTTATTTAGCATCGTAATTTCATGGTATTTCTTGAAAATTAATTATTGAGATTTAAGTGCTTAATTTTTTTTTGTCATTCAATGTCTAGTTTATATTATCATATCAAAATTTACAGTAGAAGCCAGCATAACTGTATTACATTCAGGTAACCAAAAAGGCATGGAGTACTTAGAAAGACTTGGGTGCTTGCCAAGGCATATGATTCTCTTGGTTATTAGCTGCACAAAATTACAAAACAACCGAAACAATATTTCATCATGGAGAAGGGTGCAGGGCACTTGCTGAAGGAGTCATGAAGATGCGTCCCTGATTGTGCATGTGGTAGTTAATATGGTCCACTCGGGCCTCTAAAGCTCGGAGGTGGTTGTGGGAGCGCCTCAGAAGACGACGCAAATTCTCCAAAGATTCGAGGGCCTCATTATGCAAGTTTTGAATAGAATTAATGTAGGCCACAAGTTCATTATGATGATCATACCTTTGTTCATGAAAAGTGTCCAGGTTGAGATATATCTACTGGAGTTGGGCGGAAATTGATTCAAAGGTGGCCGGAGCCTCAACCTGTCCCAGTGACTGAGCCGAAGATATTGACATGGCCGCCACCGAATGTTGACTCTCGATAGATTTAGAGTGTGAACTCGAGCCCCCAGATACCTGGAAATTTTCCATGCTGCGTCCAAGATCTCCACGCTGTGCCCGACCTCGCTCATGTGGCACGCGATTATCTAACACTCCCCCACCCTTTGCTGGGTTGCAGTTCTAAGTCACTCTAGGTCCAGCAGCCCCTAAAACCCTCGCACCGTCCCTGCAACCTTGACAGAGTTTATCATTGAACATCTCCCGAGCGCCGTGGATGAGAGACACAATACCATCACTAGTCGTAACACTGCACTTAGATGAGGTGCAGATTCACCACCACCCACAAATGCTAATCGTAGGAGAGCCTGAGTGCTTTGTAAGTCCAAGGTATAACCACCATAGGCCCTGGTCGGGGAAGGACCCTTCCTGCACAAGCCACTGACTGTCGTCTGTCGCCCGGGTTGAACACCAGAACCACCTGTCAAGAGGCGCTCCCTCTGCTGAGAATTCACCCTCACCAGCGTCGCCTGTCTCCTGGTGCAACGTGATATTGCCATTGCTAGGATTCCTCCCAGCGTTTAGATTCCAACCACAGCTGCCGGGCTAAACTTGCACCCACCTCGTCTCCTGCCGACGAATCTCAAGCCAAGGCTTGAGAGTCAGCTTCTGCTCATATGCGAAAGATGAAGCAAGAACCTTCACCATCACCCGCGAATACCAAATGGAATGGTTCATGTCTGTTGCATGCTTAACTACAATCTCCTTTGCCGTAGGATATCCTGCCCCAAGGACCATTACCGCTCAAGCGTGGGAGGGTGGTGAGTTGGAAAGTGTGTGTCTGAGGGTTGGTCCAACCATAACTATCTGCTGCCCACTTGTCTCTGTGATTTCACACCCCCATCGAGGAAGAGATTTAAGTGCTTAATTATTTATATGCTTCACCTAAGTTTGATGATCATTGGCATGGGATTTTTAAATGTTTACTAACGATTAAATTCACTTATTTTTTAATTAAATTTTATTTAATTTACATGAATTATGGTATCCTTATTGAATATTTAAGTTTGGGAAAATTTCAAGTAATTGCGAGTGATATTTTTATTGAACACTCTATTGTGGATCTGTGGCAAATTGTATATCTTATGATCAAGTATTTTTGGCATCTTCATAATCAACATTTTCTCTTAAGTACTTAGTGGTTAAATAAGATAATTTGTAATCTAAGTGATTTGGGTTTTAAACATCATGTTTCGCTTATTCATCATCTAATTCCACCTTGCAATTACATCTTAAGTTAGTCCTACATAGTTAAAATTTACTTCTAAGAATAAGCTTGGTCGATAGAAAGATAGGTACCCATCCATATTTACTTGAGAAGCCTGGTTTTAATAGTACTTAAAATAGTGACCTTGTAGTCGTTAGAGCCACAAATCTCTGCAGCGCCAAAGGCACTGAGAACGTTGGATTTTCAGGAGAGGTATTGTTAATCACACCTTAGTGTGCTTCATCTTAACTCCTCTCTACCACTTGCTACGAAGTCAGGCTCGATATAGAAAGGATTGAAGGGTTTAAACTTAGAATAGGCATTTAACTAAAATTAACCAATATTCCTGCATTTCACATTAGTCTTAGGATTTGCATCACATATATGATAGTTATTCATCCAAGAAATAGTACCTCATCAAGTAATTATTCCTAAAATCCCTAGAAATACAGTTGACTCCATAAGGCACTAGTATCAATCATCTAAATTTAATCAAATCCATTAAATATTGCTAGATCTAATATGAGCATTTGGTCAATTAACTGTCTCTCTCGAACTGGTTGGTTCCCAATTAGTTCTCATTCATTCCATTTCCATAGGGTATACCCCCCTTAGTCTACTTTAGGGAGACAAATTAAATGGAGAGATTTTGGATCAAAGTGACAACCCCCGATCTAAGGTGTTGTCATGGTGCCTAGACATTCTGTGCAACAACACCGCCGAATCTCTTCTTGCACCAAGTCGGACCACAATTTCTCCCACTCTGGTAGCTTCGCCCTCTCGTTCAATGAATCCTGTTAGCTATTCCAGATCTTAGGAAGTCCTAGAAGTGCAAGGCTCAATATATCATCCTCAAAAACTATAACACCAACACTTCCAAGCTCATCCCGACACTGGGTGAACTTGGTCAAGTACTTTGGTATTGTGTCACCCTTCTCCATATTGATTTTTATGAGCTTGTACTTCAGTGCCAACTTCCTTTGATTACTGCTATTTTGAAACAAATATGTTAATTAATTCCACATAACATATGGAGTTTCCTTTCCATGGTGGTTCGAGACAATATGGTCTCAAACAACTTCCAATATAATCCTTCTTGCCTTTGCTACGTTATTCTTCCATTCCACCAGATCTTGAGCATATAATGCTACAGGCCTAGGAATATCACCATCTATGAACTCCTTCAACCTGATATCTTCCAACACTTCTTCCATCCTATCTCTCCAAGATATGTAATTCGAACTTCCCTCAAGGGCATATTAAAGTCTCAATCCAGAGAAAGACATCCTTTTCCTACCGCTAGTCTTGAAGAGTAGATTTTCAAATCCAATTCACCTGCACAGAGAAAAATCATATTATTCTCTTCTAGAATGATTCCCGCTATGATACCATGTACACAATACACATATATTCCACAATTAATTGTAATATGCTAAAAAATTATACTTGAATATACTCTACCAATTGCAGAAACCAATTTAGATATTGAAATCACAAAACATGAAAGGGAAAGAATTTCAATTGCACAACACACATGTAGTTCATGGGGAAAGCCTCAACTAAAAACCCTGCTATTTGTATATTGCATTAGTCAGAAAATATGAGAAGATTAAAAATATGTTCTCCAAGTTGAGAAACCTTTGCACTATTTTTATCTGTCTCACTGATTCATAGACAAGCCTAGTTCAATACTTCACCAAATTTACGCCCTCCAAGATCCCTATTTCCTTGCACCATTTCATTGGGTAATTAGGCCCTATTAATTAGGGAAATTCCAAATCCATACTGCACAATCCATTAGGGTCCTTCCTATGATTTCATGCACCACTTGTACAGTTCAGATAATTATACAACTGATAATACACTGCCCTTGAATTCCAATGTCAACTGGGTCTTTCTCATAATTGACATGCATGAGTTATTTATGAGTGAATTATCAGTTATCTGATTGATCACTACATGTGGTTCAAGTTCAAGTTCCACACTTTGACCTCTCACTAGTTCCTCCCTCAGTGAGAACTAGTTAGACTGATTTTAAGTCAAATAATTTGAGTTAATTAATTGCAACTCAAAATAAACTCAACTAGGGCTCCTATAATGTATGAAATGATCTACATGCCTCTAGTTTGAACCTCAACTCGAATTACTTGAACCAACTATGTAATTCTAAATTAGTTAACTCGTACAAGATGTCATGTGCTGTGGAATTGCAATTTATTCTAATTTAATCAAGGGAAACTTAAATTAGATTTTTTTTGTTGTTGCCATTTTCAACATATTTGACTTAAGTCAATTTTAACATTTTAATTTTTTTCTTCAAAACTACCTATTTATTATAACCGTTAAAAATATTAATGGTATCTACATCGATCTATATATTTAATTTGGTGCCATGATTTGATTCTCCATATTTTCCTAACGATGAAACACACTGGATGGTTAAAAACACATCGAAAAACTCTTATGTTGTGATTTTCACCAAAATTTTTCTCATTATTCATAAATATTTATCTATCAGTTAAAGCCAATTTTACATCATGCCATCCATCAATCTATGCCCAAACACTAGGAACCTACTCTTTTGACATCACACTGATGTGACTATTTCACATACCACCTTAGCTCAAACATGTGTCCCATCGAGGCTTGGTACTTCGAGTAACTCAACACTTTTTGGGACCCAACGAGAATTGTCTCCTACTGTGCCTCCATGTCACCATGCTTAGCATGATAATAATAAGCCACAAAAGTGGCCACTACCCAAAATGATACCCATCATGTAACAAAAATGAGCTTTGTTATGTGCCTTCTATTAGTAGTGTTGTTCCTCTGACAAGTCACCACTCATAGATGGGCCCAATGCAGGATTAGTCAATAATCCCTGTACTAATAAATGGTTATCCTTCTAAGCCCTATAATTAAAGTAATTCATAGGTTCCTCCATTGTTTTGTGAATCATTCCATATTTAATTTGTGAATTTGGGTATATCTCCCTACATATTATCTTGTTGCTCCACTATCGGAGGCTTGGAAATCTTCCAACTTGTATGAACCTTGCCATGGTCAAGTGCAACTTGGGAATCAAACACTCATCAGAGTAATACCCCCAAGTTCCAAGATAATTCATTTGAGGAAATACACGCCTTAGGTTCTATGAAATGGACGCATTAATTAATCAATATTCACATTGCACAAATTTGAACAACAATACATGTAAGCCACTTATCTTAATAGTTGGATGACTAACAACCGAGAGAGGGACTTCAACTGAAATCCCAACCATAGGCCAATTGAACTATTGTTATTTCTTGTACTTAACAACCCATGAGTCATATTGATAGCCTAAGGAGTGAAGTGCTCAAGGGAAGTCAATACCAATCAAGTGAACAATCACATGGGAATCCATAGCACATAGCCCCTCCACCTAACAACAAGGAGTCCATAATTCATGGTGTCTCCATCCAAATTTTTTTTTTTCACAATCTAGAGCTTATAGTGCTCCACCAAATCAAACACTATGGGAATCCAAAGTTCCAAAGCATCTCCACCTCCTTAACACTTTAGGATTCCGGAGACAAAGTGCCTCCACTTGTCTTGTGTAGGAATTCAGAGTACACTATGACTCCACCAGATAAACCCCATGGGATTCCAGTTATATCAGAATCTACTACTTGAAAAATACATAGGAATCCAAAACAGTATTCAAGGCCCCACATAATAAGAATCACTCAAGAATCTAAAGAGTTAAATATACACTTGATCATGACACAAGGATCTAGAGCACTGCCTTAGTTGCTCTGCTTGATATATATTCTTCCTTCAAATATTTTTATCTTTGGCTATCCATGCTTACTCAGCAAATCCCATATATCACACCACCTTCATCAAAGGTAATCCACACATTGTAATGTGTTCTCACCATTCTCTTCTCTTCTACTTCTCCCGAATGCACTCTCTCTCTGTGAATTGTCCTCTGTAATTTTCCCTTTGTTCTCTGCCCATTGTACTATCTTGTGGCATGTTTACTAGAGCCATCACCTCCCATGAGAGTGGGAAAAATATTCCTTTTTATTAGACACCCATACACAAATTATAAATGTAATTCAACAAAGAGACATGAGGAAAATTGAATTCAAAATTCAAAGCTTGGCTATTTCCCTAAGCAATTCCCCACAACTTCTCCTCCATAGTCTCTGAATATCTATCCATTCTCAGTCCGGTCATAATTTTACAATTTAGAGCATGTTACAAGAATAATTATCATAATGATATTTACACGAGGGGTGAAAAAAATGGTTGTTACAAAAGAGTTATGAAATGACCCATAAATGCTACTCTCCTCCCTTGCTTTGATGGATATTCTTGATGTTATTGGGTGTGGAAGTGTTTTACCCCTTAACACTCTCGTGAATCATATAATAAACAAGTTAATGAATGGAAAGTGATGTAACTATTTTAATATGTGATTAGGTGTTATATGGTTTGATTTAAGTCAATAGATTTGTAATATTTCCCTTCTTTAATTATGGTAGTTTCACCTAATCCTAAATTTACTGACACTAACCTTGTTATTTCCTCATCATATTTATTCTTCAATAATTGATCTATGTGGCTCCAGAGACACACACAGGACAAAGAGGGCTTATGAAATCTCAAAAATCAAAGTGACAAAAACGTGGCAAACTCAGTTTTAAGTTGAATATATCGTCGTCCTGATCGAAACGGTGTGAACGGTTAGTCAAACCGAGTTAGTATGCGAAAGTTAGAGCTAGTCAAAGTTTTTGCGTTGATTGGGAGATGTGGCAGGTTAAGGAGGTAGCAATTTTGCAATTTTCTGGCAGTCAAATTCCAGGTGAATTTGTGGGACCGATAAAAAGACTCCTTCAGTAAAAAATCGTTAGATTTAAAAATGCATTGTTTGTTTTTAAAAACAAAAAAATATAAAAATTGGAGGGGCGAACCATGACCCTTGTCCCCGCCAACCAGCATAACAAAATTTTATAATTAAAAGGGCTGGCGGCCATGACCCTGCCAGACCCACACCCATGTGGCGCCGTTTAAAAAAATCGCAACGTGGGTGGGCAGGCCACCTCCGGTGCACCCGACCCACACCACCCCTCCATACTCCATTATAGATGCACATATGGTTGGGGCGGGATGCCTGATGTGGGTCCAGCCCCCCCTATGGGAATTTAAATAAAATAAGATACGTGCCATTATGGAGGGGTCGGGATTTGACCCGTGACCTCCCTCCAACGAACTTGCCAATATTACCATTGAGCCAACAAACCCGACCTTGAATACTCCTTCCCACAAAATATATTTAATCCCTCATTTTTGCAGATGTGCCCATGGAAAGTTGGAGAGGAGTGGCACAAAGTTCTAGGAAAATTTATTTTAATTGCAGGTGGAACCCTGAGCCAACATGCAGAGGCAGTTGTACCATGATTGCGCCTCATTTCTAGACGGGCCAAATTTTCCTAGTGTCCAAATTGGGAAAATATTATATGGATTTTACACCTCTCGGAAACACGAACATGATGGTGGTGTTAGTTTATGAACAGAGGCCTCAATTTTTTTAGCCATATTCTAAATGGGGATGACGATGTCGGATTTCAACATGTGGACAATCGATTTCTTGCCAGTCGACGCCACGTTTGCGATGGTGCATTCAGATCTAGTGATTAAGCAACCTATTCTTCAGCTAACATTATATTTGAGGTATATGAAGTGTTGTTTCCATGTACTTCATTGTTTACTACTATAGGATGCTTTATGTCATGTTGATTCTTGCTTGATGTATGATGCAGATTCTTCATTTTTATTTGCTGTTGTTGATTCATGATGATGTAAGATGTGGAATATTTATGTGTATTGGTGTGGTATTTATTTATCATGGATGGTGATTTATGTTGTGATATCCCTTTTTTTCATTGATGGTGGGATACTCTTTGTCACCATGTGTGAAGTTGTCATGCTGATAGGAGGTGTGTATGAGTGAGAGTTCCTTGTAATGGAACGCCTTGTGGAGAGACATTTCCACTCATGTTGAGGGATCTTTTCATTGTATGAAAAGTCAGTAACTTCATGTACATTATCACCAGTTACAACACTGAATGAAGTGACCAACACCATCGAGACACCGAGGCTCGGAGACGTAGTCCACACTAGACAAACTCTGTTATTAAACCTCTTTTTTTTTGTCGTATGATTGTTTACATGTTTTCCTCTTAATTGTATCTACATGTGTGTTCATTAACGCTTTGACAAGTGCAATTATAACACATCAGCCAAAGCAAAAGGTCTTGGTTAAAAGTGTATAAGAAATTTACCTAGATCAAGTGGTATCAGAGCGGTCTTCTTGCTGATGTGAACCGCAAGCGTGAACCATTGAATGTGAAACAATGGAGGATGTCAAAGACATGTACGAGACCATGCTCAGGGTGTCCGAGAAAGCGGACATGTTGTATGAAGCTTATGAGAAACAAGAAACAAATACCATTGAGTTGAAAAATCCCCAAGAGATATCTCAACTGGTCGAGTCCTCGCTGTTAAGTACTTTTCCAATTGGGAGGTCATGGGATAAAATCTCCTTGACGCCCTTGGGGTCAGGCCTCACGTGTAAGGCCAGTGGTTAGATCCCCTCGGGAGGGTTTGTCGAAATTTTCCCATCAAAGTAGTGGGTACATATGTGTGCGTGCCCATTGAATTAGTGAACCACAACCTAAAATGATTCTACAAGAGGACAAGGAGGAAAAAAATCGATTGCAACTTCAACTGCAAGCCACGACAGAGGCATTTGAAGAATTGAAGCACAATGAAGGAAGTCTTCAAACAGATCATGATACATTAAAGACACTTCTATGAGAAGATAAGGAGGATAAGCAGAGATTGCAGCTTCAACTACAAGCCGTGACAGAGGCCTTGGAGGAAGTGAAACGCAACGAAGGTTTAGAGAAGCCATCTTCACATGTTTCCAAATCGTTAGCTGAGGTAAACAATTGTGATAATTCTTCAGTTTCATCTTCACATGCTATTATTTCTGTTGGAAATGTGGAGATCCCCATTACAGGAACTGACATGAGACTCCTTACCAAGATAGGGTACAAAGGAGGAGGACTTGGCATTCATGACCAAGGCATAACTCAGCCATTGGAGGTTGTGCAAATACCTCACTATTTAGGTTTGGGATACACTGAAGAAGAATTCTCAAAGGTGTCAGCATCTCCCGCGACATTGATGAAACCGTTGAGGAAAAATAATAATGGGAACACTTCACCATCATCTTATGGTAGCACATATTGCAGAGAGAAAGTTGAGGCAAGCTATCATCGCCATAATGACATTAGAGGAAAACATATATTGTTGAACTCACCAAGGGAAAAGAATGATGAGAACACTTCACCATCATCCCATGGAAGTGAATGTTGCAAGAGAAGAGCCGAGGCAAGCTCTCATCACCATGATCGCACCAGAGACCACCAGGAAAGGTATAACAAGTCTCGATACTCGCAAGTGAATTTTGATTATAGGTATGTTGCTAATCATGAACGTAAATCATGGCATAAGAAAACTTGTCGTTTTTATGGTTTACATAACCATGTCATTGTTGATTGTTGGAAAATAATGGCAACACAAAGGAGGATGAGGCATGGAAAGCCTTCTCCACAACAGAAAAAGAAATTGGTTAAGCAGGTCTGGAGAAAGAAGACCTTTTGCAACCATTGCAACCATAGTGGTAATCAAAGAGCCACATGTTTGAGGCTCCATATAGAGCAACACCTTAAGGACGAAGCGCCGATGCTTGAATCAGTTGGAATAGTTGGTCGACAAATGAATCCACCGCATTCATAGTGGTCCTCTTTATTAGGAAAAATATGGTTTTCCTAGAGATGGTAGTGTGTCATGGCCATGTTTGTAAATCACATGTTGTATTTTTAAAAGTGATGATGTGTTTTCCATCGCTTGTTAAGCAACCATGATATTTTTGGCCTTGTTTTTTAAGTCACATGTTGAATTTTTAATTGTAAAAGTGATGATGTGTTTTTCCATCACTTGCGATGCGACAATGATGTCTTTGGCCTTGTAATGATAGCTGGGTTATTATTGATTCCATGTTGATGTAAAATTGACCATTAAGTATGTGTTATAAACTCATGGAAAGAATGGGATTTTTGGGTCATAGTTGGTCATATTTTAGCATATAATCTGCGAAAAAATGTACTACAAGTTTTCCGGGGATACAGGTGTCAATTCATCTCTTATGGCTTTGAAGGACAAAGGTGAAGGAGAAGGAAGGGTGACCTTTCAGGACACTTGTGGTGTAGACATAGTACACAACAATTGCAGATTCTTGTTGATGCTTTTAGAGGACCAAAATCTCCTCAGTGGGGAGGATTGATCCAAGTGGATCCAGAGACACACATAGGACAATGGGCTTATGAAAGCTCAAAAATCAAAGTGATGGAAATGTGGAAAACTTAGTTTCAATTTTAATATCTCGTTGTCCTAATCACAACGGTGTGAATGGTTCGTCAAATTGAGTTCGTATGCGAAAGTTAGACTTGGTAAAAGTTTTTGGGTTGACAGGGTGATGTGGCAGGTTAAGGAGGAAATTTTTTTGCAGTCTTCCAGCGATCAGATTCCATCCAGCTCCAGCTGGATTCTGAGTGAATTTGTGGGACCGATAAAAGACTCCTTTAATAAAAAATCGTTAGAATTAAAAATGCATTGTTTGTTTTTAAAAACAAAAAAATATAAAAATTGGAGGGGCGGGCGATGATCCCCGCCACACCCCCCCCCCCCAACCAACATAAAAAAATGTTATATTAAAAGGGCTAGTGGACATAGCCCCGCTGGAACCACACCCATGTGGCACCGTTTAATAAAACTGTAACGTGGGTGGGTAGGCCACCTCTGGTGGACCTGGTCCACACCACCCCTCCATACTCCATTACAGATGCACATATGGTTGGGGCAGGCTGCCCGATGTGGCTCTGGTCCCCCCATGGGTTTTTAAATAAAAACAAATATGCGCCATTATGGAGGGGTTGGGATTTGACCCCCCGACCTCCCTCCAACGAACTTGCCAATATTACCATTGCGACAACAAACCCGACCTTGAATACTCCTCCCCACAAAATATATTTAAACCCTCATTTTTGCAGATGCACCCAGGGCATCTCAGAGAGGAGTGGGCATGCAGTTCGAGGAAACTTTATTTTAATTACAGGTGGAACCCTGTGCCAACATGCAAAGGTAGTGGAACCATGATTGAGCCTCATTTCCAGAGGGGCCAAATTTTTCGAGTGTCCAAATTGGACAAATTTTCTATGGATTTTACACCTCTCGGTGACAAAAACCTGATGGCCATATCAATTTTTGCAACAGAGGTCTCAATTTTTCAGCCATATTCCAGATGGGGATGACAGTGTCAGATTTCAGCATGTGGACAGTTGATTTCTTGCCATTCGATGCCACATTTGCGATGGTGCATTTAGATCCAGATATTGAGCATCCTATTCTTCAACCAGCATTAGAGTTGAGGCATATGAAGTGTTGTTTCCATGTACTTCATTGATTATTGCTGTAGGATGATTTATGTCATGTCGATTCCTGCTTGATGTATGATGCAAATTATTCATGTTTATTTGCTGTTGTTGATTCCTGCTGATGTAAGATGAAAAATATTTATGTGTATTGACATGGTATGTATTTATCATGGATTTTGATTTATGTTGTGATATCAATTTGTTTCCTTGATGGTGGGATGCTCTTTGTCACCATGTGTGAAGTTGTCATGTTGATAGGAGGTCTGTATGAGTGAGAGTTCCTTGCAATGGAACGTCAAGTGGAGAGGCTTTGCCACTCATGTTGAGGGCTCTTTTCCTTATATGACAAGTCAAAAGCATCCATGCACATTATCACCAATTACAACACTGAATGAAGCAGCTAACACTGTCGAGACACCGAATCCCGGAGACATAGTCCACATTGGACAAACTCCGTTATTAAACCTATTCCATTTTTTTTTCGTATGATTGTTGACATGTTTTCCTCTTAATTGTATCTGCATGTGTGTTAATTAATGCTTTTACAAATGCAATTCTAACACATTAGTCGAAGAAAAAGTTCTTGGTTAAATGGGTATCATAAATTTACCCAAATCAATAATTTTCTTGATATGAATTTAACATATTGGAAAGGTTTTAACTATGATTTAGAAACAATGATTAATCAAATTAGAAGAGGTAAATGAATTATAGTGGGAGGTGGATAATCACCAATAGATATGATCAAATTAGCATTGGTGGGAATTTTAACAATACACACAAGAAGAAGGAAAATGATTGTCTTGTTTCACTATGAAAAATGATTCCTTAATTGAGTCCTCAAATATCATCCTAAATTTTTTATTTGTGCAACCTAGTTAAGGGCACTAGTTGGCGTGGATCTAGATGAAGAATTGGGGGAGAAATAACTAAAATCTCCTCCTAAAGCTTTACCTAAGTAATAAGATAAAGGATAAGTGGGTATCATGCACATGAACTTGCTAAAATATCTAATTATCATGTGTTGGACTATGATTAAAAGAAATACCATCATAATTTGTACTAGATAAATACTACCATCTACTTACAAGTTTTATTAAAAATATTTTCATATTATGGAAATGGATAAACATACAAAGAAAATATAATGGAGATGGGTAAATGTACACAAAGAATCTAGAATTCACAAGCTCCATTAGGTAACATAATTATTTTTTGAAATTTTGATAATCAAGGCATTCTTAAAATAGGTTAAAATCTCGAAGGAAAAAGTTAGTTGGTCAAATTTCCCTTCAATCAAGTGGAAGCATAAATTTTGATCAAATTCCTATGATATTTGGGGGTGAATTTTGATCCAAAAAACATTGAAGTTTGGTATCTTATTTAATTAATAATATGCAAATAATACATAAATAAATCAATTAATAATGTCAAAATATAAAAAATAAATAATAAAAATAAAAATAAATGTAACGCATGCTATAATTGAGCTTGAACTTGACTATAGATTAATCCCATGACCCTACTACTGAGTGCACAACTTGGTGAAATATACCACCTGAAGGAAGAGGATAGAGGGAGGAGGGATAAGGGAGAGGGAAGAGGGAGAAGGAAGGAGGGTGGAGGGTTTGAGATATAGATAGGGCGTGGAGATAATTTTCACCCTATAAGGAGGAGCACACCATCATTATTATTAAAGTGATAAAGGGGATAGAGGAGATATATGAAAGGATCTGACATCTAACTTAATAGATATGGAACCTAAAAGTGTAAACCAAGTCATGAATAATTTATTTATGGTTAGTTTTGGGGCTTATTAAAATAACGGGTTTGGAAAAATAAAAATGTAATTTGAATGACCTTTGAATTTTCAAATGTGATGTATGAGATTATCAAGAATTGAATAATTCATATTTGTTTAATTTAATGACTTATTGTATAATCCACCATGTTGAATAGGATCTTTTTGACGTTGCGATCAATACCCTCCAAAATTTTTCCTACACTTAAGTTTTTTAGCCTACTGAGGATCTTACGATCTGTCCTTCAATGGTCACTTCATTGTTGATTGATTTTGTGGTAAGTGTTTTAAGTCTTCTTCCCGGTTTCTAAATGTCAAAGTCACTTGCTCACACATGCTCAATCCTTCATGAATTCATAAGTGCACTTCCTTTATGAAAGTTCATGCATAATGATCAACCTATGTTGACAGTCATTGCACACCTTCAATTGACATTCTCCCTCAATTTGGTTACAATCACACTTCTATTTCAGTGAGTTTTCCCAAGTATCGCTTTTGCGCACCTTTTCTTTCACAAGTGTCACTTTCAAGTTTGCGACTATTTTTTTTAATTTTTGCATTCACTAAAAAGTGGAATTTTCATGTTATATTCACTTTGGCATGTGTCACTTTCACTTTCTTCAGCTTTCGCAAGTGTCGTTTTCACTTTTTCTTACTGTCGCATGTGTCCCCTTTAGTTGTTTTCACTCTGGTATGTGTCACACCTTTGCACATTACTAGAGGTATCTATAGAACACCCTTATTCACTATATGGTCCTATATATCATGACAATGTTCAATAGATAAACTCCCATAGCTTAGCACACTTTCTGGTCACAATCAATTTTTTTTTCACAACTTGCATTCTAACTGTCGCAATGTGGCGTTTTAACTGTCACACTTAGAAATATGTGTTTCTTTGTTGTCGTTTCAAGGTATGATTGTTTTTCATGAGTCCTGTGCATTTTCCTATCTTGTAACAATGGAATTCATGTGTGTGATCCATGTTTGAGTCTCATTCATATGCTTTTCCCTCTTTCACTCTACTAGTCCCACCCTTAGCCATTTTGGAGATCTTGTTGGTCCTCCTACCTAGTGAAAGTTGTTAACACTGATATTTGCATCCCACCCATCTCGCCTTATTTTACTCTACTTTCACCTCATCTCTATCATTTTCATTGACCTCACTTCATTTCTTAACCATTTTTCCCAAGGGTGCCCAAGTCATCATTGTTCATAAGCACCAAACCCTAATTTCCTCTCCCACTGAGCTAGGGTTTGCTATGGAATCAGAGACATATAATCAGAGGAGGCATAAGGTAGTTCATATTAGTAAGTATGAGGTCATTCCAAACTCATAAACATCATGTCTCCATAATTTTCCAGGAAATAATTCCAAGGGTCAATCCATTTTCTACTCATAGGGCCAATTTGTCTTTAAATTATGTTTCCGACCAAACAAAGATGAATTTGACAAAAGTGAGAGAGGTTTTTTTCCATAATAGGCCAAGGAAGAAAAAAATCCTTTCGTGTTTACACATGTATCATGGTTTTTGAGAAATGTTAAAAATAGAGGTGCCATAGGAGAGTTGCTTCACTTCTGGAGTGACCTTGGAAAAATTGAATTTTATCATAGCTGGAGTGTCCAAATGACTTTATTGATGAGTCAAATGATAAATAGATAGAGAGAGATTTCCAATGAGCTATCATTATCTTAATTTGTTGTTGAGGAAGGCCTACAAAATTTTCCTGCACCAACACCCTGCATTTCTGCACTTTTTGACCAGTCTTGGGAAAATCAACTCCAAACAGAAAACAAAAGGTATATTTGGAAAGTAGACAAGATAAGATTTCCAAAGAGCTATCATGGGCCTAATTGGGACACCAGGAAGGCCTCCAAATGTGGTCTGCAAAATGGTGTTGCAAGGATGCTGCACGTTTTCCAGTGACGCTGCACGTTTGCCTGAAATTACAATGTATTTTTCAACAGTGCTGCACATTTTCCAAGGACACTGCGCGTTCACCCAGTTCCACTAAAAACCTAATTTACACTTCAATTTCACTCCATAAAAATTCATAACCCTTCCCGCATTTTAGTCTACCCTTTCCCAAACCCCTATAGTGACATTTCCTTTCCCTAAGCCTTCATTTCCTTAAAACCCTAAACCCTAGGTACACTAGTTACCTAGGCTCCAAATTCCCTAAACTTGTGATAAATCCCTTATCCCAAAACCATATATATCCCTAATCCCTATTATATTCCCTAATTCATAAATCCATTCCCTCATCTTCCTTAAATTAACCTATTCCATTCCCTAGTCCTAAAAAATCACATTCCACCTCATCACACCTCCCTAGGGTTTTGACACTAAGGCACCTATGGAAGAAGAAAAAAAGGAGAGGAAGCCAAATAGAGGATGAAGATAAATTGTAGGATGAATATAGAAAAAAAATAATGACATACAAAGGAGGATGGAAAACACTACTGCAAGAGACAAAATTGCAAAGGCCAAGCTCAAACGAGCCTATGCAAAAATTCAAACTTTGACTAAACAAAAGAAGAAAGAGAAGTTAGAAGTACTTGTTGAGGTGTCACTTCATGAATCAAAAACTTAATGAGCAATTACCCTCACAAGGTTTGATAAATTTTGGCACACTTTTCACTTGTGTTCATTTCTGTGTTTTTTAGTACTTTTGCACACATAAATTTTTCCAAAGGCGTAGTGACCTGAGAACTACACTCTTTTTTGGGGCCTCAAAATAAAAAATGGCCACCACCATCATGTTAATAACGATGAGGAAATAAACCCTAGCAATTTTCAGAATATTTGGAGGAGAATTGGTCCCTCAAAAATTCAAAAAGCCACCACAATTTCATGTTTTTGCCTCCTTTTTGGCCTAGTCACTGCACGTTTACCAGTCTTGGAAGATCAAGTTTTTGACATGGAAAATGAGCACCATTTTGGAAACTGGAGGTAGATCAAGCAACTAGAATCAGAGAGATTTATAATGAGCTATCATGTAGCTGATTTGGATACCGGGAAGGAACTCAAAACCACCTTGCAAAACAGGTTATTTTTCCTGCTTGGACGCTGCGCGTTTGCCAGAAAATTGCAAATTTTTACAATCTTCAGCAAATCTTCTCCAATTTGACTTTTCACTTTGGGAAATGTAATTTTACTGATGTAAATGTTCAATATGAATGTAAAAGTCATGTTTTTACTTTTATCTAAGGTTGATACATTAGGTAAGTCATCAGTTGAGGTCAAATGAATCAGTTTCCTCTCTTTTAGAGGCAAGTTGTTGGGTCTTCCTAGTCTTCAGATTCTTGTTCAACATTTGGTGGAAATTGATCCTCATCTCTTGGATTCAACTCCCTAAGGCTAGGGAGAGTGGTTTTGAGGTCTATATCATGTATTTTCTTAGTCATTTGTAAGGATTGGACTCAGTTGGATGCTTGGCTTTTGAAGAGACAAACTTTTGTATTAGTTTTGGCCTAGACATTAATCAAAGTTGTAGCTATTTTTATGGGATCCATGTGGTATGGTGTTTAGTTTCAGTTTCTCCTTTTGTGCTCAGATGTTAGAATTTTTTATTTATTTCATCCATAAATTCATTTCTATAAGTGAATATTTTCAAGTTAGATGAACATAATCCATAATTTCTATGCTCTATTTTGGGTAAATATTCACAGTCTGTAATTTCTTTAGTTTAGAAAGAAACCATGATTTCACCATGCTATTTATAGCTCATAACCTATCTTGATCATCCCACCATCGAGATCCTAAAGTGATAAACCACTGTACCTACCTTGCCCCATGGAACACCCTGTAAATTTTGACCTAATTTCCTTGTCTTGACTGTTTGACTCCTTCTGATCTAGAAAAATTCTATACAATGAAAATCAAAACCTTGAGCTACTATACCTAGTCTAATATCTTCTTTCCTCAACAATCTTGTCTCTGATCTTTACAGAGAGAGCCTTCTCCTCACCTAGTAGGGCTAGCTACTTGGCCAAGCGTGGTTTGTGGTTACCTCAGAATTGCCTTCTTTAGCCTGAGGTTCAATCTGAGTGATAACATTTTGGCAACCATATTGGGGAAGCATAAGATCAAATATTCCCTGGGAAATAATGAAAAAGATAATATCTAATTATTGATGATGAACATGAGTTGGACACATATGAAGGCTGAACCATTCACTCACCTGGAAACTCCATTGACTGAAAGATCCAGAAAATCAACACTTCATGGTGACTCCACTGCATGAAGATCAATAGCTTCAATAATTTTCAATATGGAAGCTGTTTCAAGAAGGTATGCTCCCATGAGTCGGGACCACATTCCAGGTTTCCTAAATAAAATTCCTAAGGTAGATTGGCAAAGGAATTTGCCTATATTTAGAGATGATGATAGGAATGATGCTGCTTTACATCTAGTTAAATTTCACATACATACACGCAAGTTGAAGGTTTAATTTCCTAAAGGCTATATTTTAAAGATGTTCATGGCTTCTCTTGAAGGAAAAGCACGATCTTGGTATGAAGGTTTGCCACCTTCCAGTATTTGTTCTCTTATCGCTTTCCATTCAATATTTTATGGAGAATACAAGGAGTCCTACCCTTCTTTGTCATTGGTTAATAATTTTTGTGATCATTTTGAGGTTTTCATTCAAAACCTAGAGGATCCTTATGATGATAATGAGTTCATGGATGAAGAGATCTTGGAGACTTTGCATGACAACCATTTTCATCACCAAAAAGAGCAAGTGTTTTCTCTCATGGAAGAAAAAGATGATGTATATTGTCTTGATTTTCTTAAAGAATTCCCATAGGGGACAATTATTGCAGTAGTACAACAAGTTGATCAGCAAAGGTTAAAGAAGATATTCAACATCCTTGTGAATCTTTAGGAGAGAAAGAAGAAAATTACTGTGTTATCAAAAGAAAACAAAGATTACTTTCTCCGCTGTCTGAAGATGAGATATATCAACTCCTGAACTGTCACATTACGACCCAAGCTAATGCAGGTTTGCAATGTTCA
This sequence comes from Pinus albicaulis, assembly GCA_034641835.2. NCBI lineage: Eukaryota > Viridiplantae > Streptophyta > Pinopsida > Pinales > Pinaceae > Pinus > Pinus albicaulis. Next base: position 292,458,927 of record CM076577.1, on the reverse strand, counting down.
CATAGTCAAGAAAGTGTTGGTGAAACTTCTTCCATTTTTGAAAATGAAAATCTAAGTTTAAATGAGGACAATCCAGAAACTAGATTTATAGATCAAAATGAAGAAAGACTATCTCCTTTTTCAATGTTCATATTTGATGAAGTTTCTCCTGAACCTGATTTGCCTAAGTATGATAAATATGAAGATAATTTCGATGAGAATCTTGATGAAACTATATAGGAAATTGTTGTGAGTAAACCAATTTATGATGATGTTTCCCTGCATGGAGATCAACTAACATATATTGTTTTCTTTCATGAAGATGATAGGGTTGTCATGTTTGATAATTTTGAAGAATGTTTCTTGTTTAAGGATGACATAGACTATGAATTTGACAACTATGAGCCTGAGAGAGACAATATGCCAGAGAAAGAATCAGAGTTGCTCATGCTTCAGGAATTTGCAACCAACACTCAGATAATAGAGAGTCATACTTCCCTATGATATCCTATGGATCAATAACCAAGTGTTCTTTTAGATCAGAATGAAGGGAGTACTTCTATTTTTTCTGCTGGATCTCAAGATAAGGTAATGCTTCAGGATTTTCAAGATCCCTTCGATATTCTTTTGAAATTATTGGAGAAGATGATTGTTGTCTTGTTTGTCAGCATAAGTATTACTTTAACTTTTTATTATGAGTTGCCTACATGTACATCATTCTGCCTACTCGAGGAAAGTGAGAGCAGAACTTCAGTAAGTAGCCATCTCCTTGATTGGTTACATTGGAAGGATAATTTCACCTAATGAACAATTGTACAGGATATTAGAGTAGGATGGTATCATTTTAGTTTGATTTGATTTGATTTTCAGCAAGTGTTAATAGAATTCATCAAGGTTTGAAGCCCGAGGTGAAGGCCCTAATGATTTGATGATCTGTTAGTGTGGGTTGAAGTTTTCAGTGTGTTTTTAGTTTCAGTTTACAGATTGGACTCCATGCCCAATGGATAAGGCACTGATCTACAAATTCATAGATCTGCAGTTCTAGAGACCTCCTTCAGAGCTATCTTCCCTAGCTAGAGCCGATGTTACCACTGATATTTGCATCCCACCCATCCCACCTTATTTTACTCTACTTTCACCTCATCTCCATCATTTTCATTGACCTCGCTTCATTTCTTAACCATTTTTCCCAAGGGTGCCCAAGTCATCATTGTTCACAAGCACCATACCCTAATTTCCTCTCCCACTGAGCTAGGGTTTTCTATGGAATCAGAGACATATGAGTAGAAGAGGCATAAGGTAGGTCATATTAGTAAGTATGAGGTCATTCCAAACTCATAAACATCATGTCTCCATTTTCTAGGAAATCATTCCAAGAGTTAAGCCATTTGCCACTCATATGGCCAGTTTCACTTTAAACTATGTTTTCGACCAAAAAGAGATGAATTTGACAAAGGTGAGAGAGGTTTTTTTCCATAATAGGCCAAGAAAGAAATGAATCCTTCATTTTTTACACAGGTATCATGGTTTTTGATAAATGTCAAAACTACAGGTGCCATAGGAGAGTTACTACACTTATGGAGTGACATTGGAAAATCGAATTTTCTCATATCTAGAGTGTCCAAATGACTTTCTTGATGAGTCAAATGATAAATAGACAGAGATATCATTCCAATGACCTATCATGAGCTCAATTTGGAGTTAAGGAATGCCTCCAAAAGTTTCCTGCACCAGCACCCTACATTTCTGCACCCTCATTATGCACTTTTTGACCAGTCTTGGGAAAATCAACTTTTGACAAGGCAAATCAACTCCAAATAGAAAACCAAATGTATATTTGGAAATTAGACAGGAAAAAGAGCTATCCTGGGCCTAATTTGGACACTGGGAAGGCCTCCAAATGTGGTCTGCAAAACAGTGTTGCAGGGACACTGTGCGTTTGCCAGGGACGCTACGCATTTGGCTGAAATTACAATGTATTTTTCAACAGTGCTGTGCGTTTTCCAGGGACGCTGCACGTTCACCCAGTTGCTTCAAAAATTGCCTGCAAGGCTTCAAAACTTCACAAACTCATTTTTAAACCTTCAACAGTGATTCATCATGACTCAAACAAGTTGATAAGTTACCATTTGCTTCACTCATCATCATCAAATGTATTTTTGGATGCATAAGTATGTTTAGAAGAAATTTGGTACTTTATTCTAATGAAAAACCATAGTTTCACTCAAAACCTAATTTACACTTCAATTTAACTCCCTAAACCTTCATAACCCTTTCCCCATTTCATTCTACCCTTTCCCAAACCCCTACAGTGACATTCCATTTCCCTAAGCCTTCATTTCCTTAAAACCCTAAACCCTAGGTACAATAGTTACCTAGGCTCCGAATTCCCTACACTTGTGATAATTCCCTTATCCCAAAACCCTATATATCCCTACTTGCTGTCATATTCCCTAATTCATAAATCCCTACCCTCATCTTCCTTAAATTACCCATTCTCATTCCCTAGTCCTAAAAAATCACATTCCACCTCATCACACCTCCCTAGGGTTTTAACACTAAGGCACCTATGGAAGAAGAAAGAAAGCGGAGGAATCCAAACAGAGGAGGAAGATAAATTTTAGGAGGAAGATAGACAACAAATAATGACATACAAAGGAGGATGGAAAACACTACTGCAAGAGACAAAATTGCAAAGGCCAAGCTCAAACGAGCCTATAAAAAAATTCAAACTTTGACTAAGAAAAAGAAGAAAGAGAAGTTAGAAATACTTATTTAGGTGTCACTTCATGCCTCAAACACTTAATGAGAAAATACCCTCACAAATTTTGATAAATTTTGGCACACGTTTCACTTGTGTTCATTTATGTGTTTTTTAGTACTTTTGCACACATAAAATTTTCCAAAGGCACAATGACTTGGACGCTACAATCTTTTTTGGGGCCTCAAAATGAAAAATTTCCACCACCATCATGTTCATAATTATGAGGACATCAACCCTAGCAAGTTTCAGAAGATTTGGAGCAGAACTGGTCCCTCAAAAATGCAAAAAACCACCAAAATTTCATGTTTCTACCTCCTTTTTGGCCTGGTTGCTGCACGTTTACTAGTATTGGAAGATGAGGTTTTTGACAGGGAAATTGAGCACCATTTTGGAAACTGGAGATATATAGAGAAACTAGACTCAGATATATTTCCAATGAGCTATCATGGAGATGATTTGGACCGGGAAGACACTAAAAACGAGCTTGCAAAACATGCTATTTTTCCTTCTTGGATGCTACGTGTTTGCCAGAAAATTGCAAATTTTTACAATCTTCAGCAAATCTTCTCCAGTTTGAATTTTCACTTTGGGAAATGTAATTTTACTGATGTAAATGTTCAATATTAATTTAAAAGTTATTTTTTCACTTTTATCTAAGGTATATACATTAGGTAAGTCATCAGTTGAGGTCAAATGAATCAGTTTCCTCTCTTTTAGAGGCAAGTTGTTGGGTCTTCCTAGTCTTCAGATTCTTGTTCAGCATTTGGTAGAAATTAATCCTCATCTCATGGATTCGACTCCCTGAGGCTAGGGAGAGTGGTTTTGAGGTCTATATCATGTATTTTATCAGTCATTTGTAAGGGTTGGACTCAATTGGATGCTTGAATTTTGAAGAGACAAACTTTTGTATCAGTTTTGGCCTGGACATTAATCAAATTTGCAGCTATTTTTATGGGATCCATGTGGTATGGTGTTTAGTTTTAGTTTCTCCTTTTGTGCTTAGATTTTAAAATGTTTTGTTTATTTCATCCATCATTTCATTTCTATTAAGTGAATATTTTCAAGTTAGATGAACAAAATCCATAATTTCTATGCTTTGTTTTGGGTAAATATTCACAGTCTGTAATTTCTTCAGTTTAGAAAGAAACCATGATTTCACCATGCTATTTCTAGATCCTCACCTATCTTGATCATCCCACCATCAAAATCCTAAAGTGATAAACCACTATACCTACCTTGCCCCATAAAACACCCTGCAAATTTTGACCTAATTTCCTTGTCTTGACTGTTTGACTCCTTCTGATCTAGTAAAACCCTATACAATAAAAATAAAAACCTTGAGCTACTATTCCTAGACTAATATCTTCTTTCCTCAGTCATCTTGGCTGTGATCCTTACGGAGAGAGCCCTCTCCTTTCCTAGTAGGGCTAGCTACTTGGCTAAGCGTGGTTTGTGGTTACCTCGGAATTGCCTTCTTCAGCCTGAGGTTCAATCCGAGTGATAAAAAAAGTTATGAAAATCATTAAACCTATTATTAGGTGATGAGAGTAACCTATTCATGAGCCCCATTAATTATATATATTCCTCCCATAATGGTGTATTAAGCCTCTCTTAAGGTCAGTTCCTCTAATTTCAAGTTGAGAACCTTCAAAGCATAATCACCTAATCCTTTTGTTTATACCGACTCTCTAGACTAAGTTTTGATCACTTATGCCTTGCATAGCACATAAAACACTTCTAGTTGATAGAAAGGACCTCCTTCATCCCATTGAAAAAGAAAACTGTGCAATGCAAAGGCCCTCCTCCCTTCACATTGCAATGAGAAACCTCCTAGGAAAAGTGACTTGCCTTTTTCTATTTGCCTCAGTGAACTACACAATCTCCTCTTCTAGTGAGCCCTCTTGGGCATAAATCAAATTTTTAGTGAACATTCCACCACTGTTGAAGAATACTCTGGGTAGTAGAAGGATATCCATTTTAGAGGTCACTTTTGGAAAACAAGGACCCTGTGAGCACAATTCTAGAAAATAAGGGCCTCTATCCCTTTCAACGTGCACATCGCACTCCCAAACAAAATTCGAGCATCCTTGTCCACTGTCACTATGACCTGCGCCCTCACTGAGCCTGTCTAGCGCATTGAACAATCTTAAGAAAAATATCACCCCTCGTCTCTTGTGACTGTGCTCTACGCCCAAGCAATCTCTCTCTCTCTCCCCCTGAGCGCATGATGCACTTTTAGTCCATAGTCAGGGCCTCCCTCAGTCACTTTGAATCTCAAATTTTCTCTCACTGTCTCCTCCTACTTTGAGCCTAGCACATGGTACATTTTTAGTTAGTAAGCTCATCAAACTGTATCTTTCACTTGCCCACTATGTTGGACCTTGAAAAGATCCCCCTCATAGAGAATGATGCAGTATTTGTGAAAAAAATGCCTTCCTCAGCCATTGTTAAGCTCAACTATGCTCTCCTCATCAAGCCCTTCTCAATTCCTTTCATAGGCCTCCACAGGAAAATTATTCCATGAGAAAAGTAGAGATAAGATGTATGATTTCAAGACTAATTCTACCTTGTCACGAGTAATATTCATTGGCAGGTGTACCTCTTCAACAAGGCAAGGTGATGCTTAAGGAATATGTCAAGGAGAATACATAAATAAGAACTTATAAGAGAAGAAGCACAAAGAAGAGCCATAATGAAGACATGAAACATATCCTTAGACCATGACAGGATGAAGACATTGCATGCTAACTCAGAAGGTCCCTATGCGCACCCAAGACCCTTTGGAGCATGAATATGAAATACTTATCAGGTCTATCATGGATAAGACAAAGTTAAAGTAGCAAAGAGAGATACTTGAAATTTCCACATCATCATGTAGCTCCATGTCATAATTTCCAAGTCATGGCTTATACAAGTGTCACCACAATTTCATATCTGTCCATGTTTCATGCCACATCATTTATGGAATGTAATGATGTAATTATCTAAAGGAAAGCGAAAGATGTAATGTGTGGAAGTCCAAGGATCACATGTGGAATATGAAAAGTCACATATGGATAAATGAGTCAAATAGAAGTTCAAAAATCATTTATAAGTCCAATATTCTTAAGGTTAGCTCAAGAGTCATAGGGGATATGAAAGGCCATTCCTCTTGTTATAAAATAAACACCATAACTCAAGAAAATGGATTTTGGAGGCTTAGGCTTTGGAGAGATAGTCTTGGATTCTCTAATTTGGAATAAGAGAGAAAAATATCTTTGGAGAAGCAAGAAGTGACTTAATGTTCCAATATTGGAACTAGTGTCTCATCATTGTAATTGTGTAATATGATCTTTCACCTAATAATTGAAACTCTTTGAGCCAACACATTTTCATACATGTATCATGAATATTTAAGACTATTCTTTGAGTGTTTGCAATATATTTTATTTTAATATTTACTAAATAAATTGAACTACTTCATTGGATTTTATGCTTATCTTTTTGAAGATATGTTGTATTTGATTTAATGATCGTTGTGTCTATGTGAAATACTTCACTAGATAACTAACACATATTTCCTTGCTCTCATGTGCCTCTCTTAGGATAGTACTATTAGTTTCCTTATAGAGACTCACTCTTGTCTCCCCTCTCATGAAGGCATCCTTTTACACATTTTAACTAGTGTTTCACAATGGCAACTTACTTGTTTGTTCAAAAGTTATGGTTATAATCTCTTATGTTATCCATTGAAACCAAGGCAAACCTTAAGTTATGTTGGTTGGGCCGATACTCTAGATGGGGCTCCTACTCCAAATGGCGTGAGGTATAATTGGGAGTTCACATCGAAGAGACCCCTATATGTTGGTGGTATCCAACACCATCAACATAGCCTTGAATAAATTAGTGAGCATACAAGAATATAAAACTATGCTAATATATTCTACTCTAGACAATATCATACACATGGTTAAGTAATTACTATTATATTATTTTAATATTCATAATTGATGTTTCCATTATATTTATGAGAGAAAACATTAATATATTTAATATCATAATATAATTCATTAAAAAAATAATTATCTAGCATTCAATTTAAATCAAATTTTAGAAATCCTCATTTGGTATACTAAATAACTTAAATCTACTTATGTAAACTCCATTTGTAATTTGGTTGGTTTCATGGTTTCAAAATAAAATACTATCTCTAGTCAAAGGAAACTAATGATGCACAGGGACAATGATCAATTTTTACACATTAAAAGTAATTTTGAAAATGAATTCAAAGTATTTATCAACCAGTGAAAAGTATAACAAACTAAAGTATGCACATGAAAGAAAATGGGTGCACATGCAAACGAACTGGGGTCCCTACAAGCCTCAATTATACACTAAGAGAATTATCTCCTTCAAAAACTCAAATATGTTGTATATATTAATTAATAAAAGGAAACTATAGTGCCTTTTAATGAAAAGTTAAAATGTATATGGAAATATCTCACATTCTCTCATTCCTTCACCTCTAGAGCTATTTATAAAAAACAAAGAAAAACAATTTTTTTAATAATTCTCATCCAACCAACTAATGTACTAATTTAGAGTTAATGTAGATTGAATTCTATGTTTGAAATGGCTCAAAATCGTGGAAAATTATGATTGTAAGAAGTTGTACAAATTCATTTTCCAAAACTATATATTTTTTTTCCACTTTTGAGTGGCCAAATTGATTGCACATTCACTCTTGGTTTTTCATGGATACAAGAGAAAACTATCCATGTTGGGAAAGTGGATAGAAAAATCCATGTCTTTGATTTCACTCAAAATGATTACATATATCTAAACTAATGTCATTATTTTTGGTAAAATCTAGTAAAATCAAATTTTCAATGCATAAATTTTTTTAAATAAAAACATTTAAAATGAAATTATAAAAATAACTTTTTAGGGTTACATTGGTCAAGATGAAATCAAAACATGAAAAAAATTGAAGGATAATGGGTTTAGTATGGCTGAAATGATGTTTTTTAATAGCTACTTGACAACAAAAATGAGGACCAAAATATACCCCTTAGGAGATGTTGTTGCATGTCCTCATGCAATAAAATTGTACTTTTACGATTTTTATATTTCCCCCAATACTATTAAGAGAACATATAAATTGGATGTATATTTTTCTGGGTTGAACGCCTTTTCCTTTGCATAAACACCCTTACCTTTAAGTTCTAGTTTTTAGCCTTTAATGTTTTTCTTTTGCTTCTACTATTGATAGGCCTGTTTAGAAATCATATTATTTTCCTCCTGCAATATCTTTATTTCTTCCTTTATCCTATAATTTCCCCCAATAATATTCATTCTTTTCCTGATGATCAATTTATTTTGATTTTTATATATCATTCTAATACTTTCATTTCCTCTACTTTTCTCTTTAACCTCCTAACTTTTATTTTCTTTTTCTTCATATGTGCTTCTAAAACGTCATGGAAACTTTTCCTTTGGTTTCTTGATAAGTTTTCTTTGGTTTGGTATCAAAATCATCCTCAAGTGGTGATTCTTTTTCTCTAATGGTGAAGGAAAACTCTTCTTCTATTGTGTATGGTTGTTTTTTATGCAACCAGCTCAAAGAACAAAATAAAATATAGATCAACAACTTAAAAATTGTCCTCTTCGAGGGGAAAACCTCCTTTACATTACACAAATGAGAAATTCTTGGATGATACAAATGATAAGACCTACTTGGTATATATAGGAGTCTAAGGGGTCACAATATAATCAGAGCCTACATAACAATAAAAATGTAAGGACATAACAATAAAAATAGTGGGCTTTTATGGGGTACAACAATAAAAACATGGGTGATAGATGGGCACAACAATAACATGGGGCTACACTAAAAATAAAAATAAGGGGAATACACTAGTATTATAGGGACCTAAAATTCCCCTCTCATTCAAAAAAGTGTTTTCCTCAACTCTTGAGTAGTTCTTAATGCTTTTGTAGAAGTTCTAATCCTCCCATGTGGAGTCTTTAATGGGTAATTTATTCCACTTAATGAGATACTATGAAATTAATGATTTCGTAGCTGTCGAGTTCTTGTTTCTGTGATTGCTTCAAGCTCAAATATAATTTTTCCTTCTTCCCCAAGTTCTAGCAACATTGTTTGAATTGGGAGCTTGTCACCAATAACCTTATTAAAGCATGAAACATGGAAAAATGGGTGTACTCGGGAAGATGCAGGAAACTCCAATTTACCTGCCATAGTACCAGTATTTTGTAACACCTTGTAAGGATCATAGTACTTGGGTGATAATTTATTATCCTTCTTATCTTTCTTGAGGGACATTTGTTTATACGGTTGTAGCCGTAAAAATACCCAGTCCCCTACATAAAAAATTCTTTCACTACGATGCTAATCTGCCTATTATTCCATTCGATTCTACGCCAGAGTGAGGTTATCCTTTAAGAGTTGGGGAACTTGTTTTTGATGCTCGATGTGATCTTCCACTACTTAAAATTAAGAATTTTATCTTAAATATGACGTGATGGATGGTGGATGATATCCATAAAATGCCATAAATGGGGTCATTTTTGCTGCAGTATGGAAGGAAATGTTATACCACCATTCAACTAGAGGTAACCACTTAACCCATCCCATTGTGTTTGTTTGTCAGATACAAAGAAATGAATATATACTTCTAAACATTTGTTCACTATCACAATTTTCCCATCATATTGAGGATGATAAGATGAGCTATGAGCTAATTGAGTACCAAGACAAGAAAATAATTACATCAAAAAATTTCCAGTGAAAATGGGATCTTTATCACTTACAATAATATTTGGGTTTCCATGTAGCTTTTGAATTGTTTTCATAAATGCACTAGAAATTGTACTAGATTTAAAAGGATGAGATAATGCAATAAAAATTTGTGCATACTTGGTAAGTATATCAACTACCACCATGTGATACTCTTTCCTTAAGACTTGGGTAAACCTGTGATAAAATCCATGGAGACCTCCTCCCAATGCTGACTTGGAATGACTAAAGGTTGTAATAGATCCAGGTTATTAATTGTCTCAACTTTATTTTGTTGGAAAACCAAAAATTCTTCCACAAACTTTTGAATATCAGATTTAATGCCATCCCAAAAAAAATCCTTCTTGACCCTGTGGTAAGTTTTAAAAAATCTTGAGTGCTCTCCTATGGGGGAGGTGTGAAATTCCAAAAGAATATTTTTCTTGAGTTGGGAATTCTTACAAATATATAAACGATCTTTGTACCACAATGAATAATTTTTCCATCTAAATGTATGGGATGTACTGGGATCTTGCTACAAATTTTGAATGAGTGTCCACACCTCTTCGTCATTCTTCCATTCATCCCTTGTTTCAGTTATCCAATCAGGTTGGAGAATATAAATGACTCAAAACAATGATTCCACATTCTCATCCTTTATTGAGTGTGCATCTGCTAAAAAAATTTGCTTCCCTTTTTTCTAGATGATTTCAAAGTCATAACCAAACATCTTTGTGACCCATTTTTTTTTCTCTTCTGAAGATAATATTTGTTCCAAAAATATTTAAAACTATCATGATTTGTTTTTACCTTGAAGTGTATTCCCATTAGGTAAGGTCTCCATTGATTTAGTACATGTAGTATTGCCAACATTTCCTTCTCATAAATAGGTATGTGTAAATATTTTCCTTTGATTGGACAACTTTCATAAGCAATGGGTCTTCCTTCTTGTTTTAAAACAACACCAATTCCATTTCCTAAGGCATCGCATTGCACAATAAAGGTTTTTGGCAAGTCAGGTGTAACTAAGATCGGTGCTTGGCGCATTGCTTCTTTAAGATGTTCAAAGGCCTCAGTTGCTTCTGAAGTAAAAGAAAATACATCTTTCTTCAGTAATGTTGTTAAAGGTAATTTTTTTCTCCCATAATTCTTAACAAACTTGCGATAATACCCTGTCAGCCCGAGAAATAATCGAATATTCTTTATGATTGTGGGAATTTTCCATTCCTTAATGGATTTAATTTAGTTATGGTTTACCTTAAAACCCTAATGAGATACAATATGACCTAGATATTCCGCCTCCTGTGCTCCAAAAAACATTTGGAGGTTTTTGCATATAATTGTTTCTCTCATCTTGATTTATGTAGGAATGAAAAATAATACACATATAAACATAAATATAAAAATGTAGTGGAAATAACACTTCATTTCATTAATATCAAAGAACTAAAATATATTTACAGACAAAATGGAAATAAACTAGCTAGGGCGCTGATAGCTTATCTCTGAGAAGAGATGTGGTGGCTACAAGCCTCTGAAATCTATGTTAAAATGAGGCTGGAAGGCCTATATATTATTGAGAAACAATGGAAAACCATAAAAATCCAAAAACCTAACCCTAGGAGATGAAACACCAGAATATGGGCCCTGTCGGGGTAAATTGGTACATCAATTTCTCGGGGTCATAACTTTGGCATACTATCTCCGTTTGACACACATGATACATCGTTAGAAAGATCTATCCGAGGACTACAACTAATGACCATGAATATCAATTCCAAAATGGAATCATATTTTTCGAAGAAGCGATGCCCAAAAAATGTCGTTTAGGGCCTCAAAACTGCTCCAAAAGTTTAGGACCCGAAAATATGCTAAATATAGTAAACTGTGCTATTATTAAGGATACTGAAAAAATGAAAGAATAATGGTGGGGCCCCAAGTGGAATAAGTGGGTGGCCACCAATATCCACTTGGATCATTCCTCTCCCATTGGGAAGCAATTGTCCCCATTGTGTTGAGTTCCTCCATGAGATAAGGAAACTTCTGCTGAACTTGGTCCCTGGTGAACCACTTGCCTTGGTGCAGGAGTTGGCCAGCTTTGACCACCCGATACAATTGGATCTTTTGTTATCGATTGTTCTTGATTTTCATGTCCATGATTCAATATGTGGTGGCCTGGTCCATGCAGTCTGGGTTTAACTTTGATGGTGTGAGTTTTTCTTCATTGTCAGAGGTGTCCAATAGAGGTGGGAAATAGGGCCGAAGGCAGTCCACATTAAATACTAGGTGCAGAACAAGGAATGGCAGAATACTGAGCTCGAAGGCATTTTTCCCTACTACCTTGGTGATGGTGTATGGCCCATATTGGAGCGGATGAAGCTTGCAGTGGGGTCCAGTGAGGCGCTCCTTTTGCAAATGTAGCCACACTTTTTCACCCACCTGGAAGTGGTGTGGCACCCGATGTTGATCATGTCGTTGCTTGTATTTATCATTGGCTCTGTCCAATATATCATGAACTTGCTGGCAGATGTGCTGGATGTGCTCGATGAACTTGTTTGATTTGTCAGCTTCATATTGGACATGAGCCGACTCAGCATGAGTAGCTACAAATGGCATGGCTACATCAATGGGACATAGTGGCTGGAACCCCAGGCCCACCTGAAAGGGGCTGTGGCCGGTTGAGCTGTGGGAATCCCGGTTATAACTGTGTTGTACATAGGGAATGCTCTCATCCCATGTACAATCATTCCGTTAATGAACTTTGCCTGGCCATAAGTTTGGGGATGGAAAGATGTGGAATTGGTGAGCTTGGTGTCCAACATTGACCAGAGGCTAGACCAAAATGTGCTAAGGAACCTGCTGTCTTGATCTAAGATGATAGACCGTGGGATCCAAAAGTGCACCCACACTCGTTCAAAGAAGAGTTTAGCAGTGGCTTTTGCTGTGATATTCTTCTTGCAGGGCGACATAATGGCCATCTTCGAGAATCTGTCGACGACCACGAAAACACATTCATTTCCATGCTTAGTAGAGGGTAGGCCCAACATGTAATCCATGGATATGGATTCCCAAGGTCGACTAGGGGTAGGTAGCGGAGTATAGAGGCCTTTATTCTTGATGGTCGGTTTGGAAATGGAGCAATCAGTGTAGGATCTGATGTACTTCCCAACATCCTGTTGAAGGTTCAGCAAATGGAAATACTTCTACAATACTGCCACTTTTTTCTCGACCTTGAAATGCCCAGCGACTAGACTGTAGTGTGCTTCCCAAATATTCTTGGAACAATCGCTTGAAGGAACACAAAGGTGTCCCAGGTGACATAGCAGTGCATCCTGGAGGTGAAAATTTGGAACTTGCGTACCCTCCAATAGTGTCTTGTATATGTGGTCAAATTTTGGATCGCTCTTGTAGAGAAGCAGCCAATCAGAAGTCTCATGCCCACAAGAATTGAGAACGGTGGTTAGCGCCACGATCGGTGGTCGGCTAAGGCAGTCTACAACATTATTGGTGCTGCCATTCTTATACTCGATGTTCAAATTAAATTGTTGCAGATATGTGGACCACTTCTAATGGCGATCATTTTTCAACTTCCCTTGTATTTGTATGAAATGCAGGGGTCAGTGGTTTGTGTGGATGACCGTTTCCTTCCCCAAAATTTAATGCTTCCATTGGCGGCACGCCTGCACAATGGAATACATTTCTTTGTCATAAGTGGGATACTTGCGGACTATGTTGGACAGTGTCTCACTATGATATGCCGCTGGATGACCCTGTTGAGTAAGAACTGCCCCAATAGAATGGTTAGAGGAATCTGTCTCAATCTCAGATGGTTGTTGCAAGTTTGGTAATGTGAGCACTGGGGAAGAGCATAGGTGATGTTTAAATTCTATGAATGCCTTCTATTGAGATTCCAACCAAAAGAATTTTTCTTTCGCTCCTCCCTTGGTGACTTGACTCAAGGTCCAAGTGATATGAGAGAAGCCCAACACGAATATGTGGTAGAAATTAACAAGACCCAAAAATCTACGAAGCTCTGTTAGAGTGGTTGGGGACGTCCAATCCCGAATCACTTGGATCTTGGTTGGATCCACATGCACCCCCCATTCATCAGTAATGTATCCCAGATACTGAACCTGTGTCATGCCAAAAATGCACTTCTCCAAATTGGCACACAAATTGTGTTGCCATAGTGTTTGGAGGACCTATCGGATGTGGTGGAGGTGCTCTTACCAAGTCTGGCTGAAGATAAGGATGTCATCCAAGTAAATTTCTACAAATGAGTTGATGAATGGTTGCGAGATGTCGTCCATCAGACTCATGAAGGTTGCGGGAGCATTCGTCAACCCAAAAGGCATGACTAACCATTTGAAAAGGCCCTCCTTGGCTTTGAAGGCAGTCTTCCACACATCGGATGGTTCAATTGGTACTTGGTGATACCCAGACTTCAAGTCGACCTTGCTGAAATTTCACCCCTTTGAGTTGATCCAGAAGGTCATCAATCCATGGGATCAGGTACCTACTCTGGACAGTGATCTTGTTCAGCACCTGATAGTCAATACAGAGTCTCCAACTCCCATCCTTATTCTTCAATAACATGATCGGGCTCCCATAGGGCGACGAACTCTATAGGATGTGACCTTTTCACAGTAGCTCCTAAATCTGCCTCTTGATTCATCGTTCTCTAGAACAAAGCACCGATATATCAGTTGTTAATTTTGGACAACTAGGTCCAAAATCCATGTTGTGATGCTCAAATGAAGATGCCAATATTTTTATTGGATTCCTCTTTCAGATAGGTGCAAGATTGATCTGAATATCATCTTGATCTGATGAGAAAAACATTTATTTTGAATTTATTCAAAATATGTGTAGGTCGGCCTGAAATGAAATGTAGGCTTGAAGCCCCAACAATTGTGTTGCACACCATCATTGGTGGATATAAATAGGTCAATGTTGGAGGTGATTTTCACTCATCCATCACATCACATTTTCTCTCCTCATCTGAATGGTTGGATCACCTTGGAGGCTCTTCTTCATCCACATGTGGGAAACACAGCAAAGAGATTTTTGTTTTTTGACCTAGTGTTTTTCAGCGCAGATTTGGCGAGCGTTGACTTTGGTCAATGCTTGGTCAAACTAACCCGAAACTTGGTCAAAATTCTAATTTCCTTAGTCTGCATTTTTTTGGCACTGAAATTGAGGTTAACCATTGACTTTGATCGGGCTGCGTTGAATTTTTGCTGTTGCTATTTAGAGTTGACCGTTGACTGGGAAAATGTTGACATTCATTGACTTTGGGTTGACTAATTTGGATGTTCGTGAGGGTTGTGTGACACTTCTGGTTGGATGACCATATTGAGACTTTGCTGGTTGAAGCATCCTACTGACCATTGTAACAATCTTGTTTATGTGATTTTTGATTGCTATTGGGGATAAAACGTAAAGTTGAATCAAGAATAGAAAACCTACAAAAATTTAAATGGGATCATAGCTGAGGTGAATGTTAGCCACCTATAGATTCTGTTATACCAAATGGTGGCTAAATTTGTTTTCAATCCTTCAAGAGATATATTTCTTTTGAAAATATATCATCCTTGAAGTCTTATGTTTTTCCTGTCTTGGAGGTTCATTTTCACTATTGATTCCATCTTAAACTTTGCTATCTACACAAAAAAACTGCTTCCAAGGCCTAAATTTCCATCTATCCATCGCCCCCATTTAGCCCCAAAGGCCTCAAAAACCCTTCAAGCCTTGTGAAATCCATTTATGAGGTTTAAAACCCCGTCATTACCCTTATCTGAACCTCCAAATTCCTCAAAAAACCCTTTAAAATCCTTGAAAATCTTCATTTTCCATTTAGGCCTTAAACCTCTTTTCGGTTTAGCCCTTAGCCCCTTTCTCCGCATATGACCCGGTGCCCAGGACCAGGCGCTAAGCCCCATCGTTTATCGCAATTAGAGTTTCTTTCCCTAGCCGTTCCTTTACTTTTCTAAACTTCTGATGTAGTAAGCGCCTTTTCTTCCGCCTTTGGTCCTTCCACTTTCCACAGAACCACGTCTTTGCCTTATGATTGGCCCTCGCCATCGCAATCACAAAACGTTGATTCCCTTTGTTCTTTTCCCCTTCTCCTCCAATCCTCCGATCTAATCTCTACCATCGAATCCACAAGAACAAACGACCGAGATTCAATTGTGCTCCGCTCATAAGCCCTTCACCAACGCGCCCGCCGATTAATCCTGGCCATTGATCTCTCTTCCGATCCAACGACTAGCATCCCATCGCATCGCACCATTACCTTTTTCCCTGGACACTCGCTTCCACTGATGTGATGAGTTCATTTCAATCTCCGCCGTCCATTCCCCTCATCTAACGGCTCGCGTTGACCTCAGAAATGGACCCCGCTTCCTTTCACCTATGCATCTAGCCTTATATCGCGCTTCTCCCGCACCGTTCGATCTGACACCCCAGATCTAATGGTCGTTATCCAAAATCGCAAAATATTTATGCCTGAGGATTAGATTTTCAAAATTTTGTGAAATAGGTGGTTTTAAGAATCCACGTGTTGTCCGGTGTAAGGAATCAAATTCCATTCGCTCAAAACCGCCTCCCCCCATTTTGCTATGTGAAAACCATTCCCGGTTTTCTGCCATACCATTGCCCTCTGCAACGTCTCTTTCAGTTTTAATCCTAGCCGTCGATATCTGAGATCACACGATCCATGTTATATCTCCGTCTCACTTCGTTTGCCTCCCATCTCTCTCTCGAAATGCTCATTGAGAGATCCCCACCCTAGATCATCCTGATCTAACAGCCCACGTCCCCTTTCGTACTCAGACCTTCATCGGACCTGGTCAGCTGTTCTGCCAGGGTTTCTTCCATTTTTCTGCTGCATGCACCACCTCCTCACTGCTCCTCCACCACCCCAGAGCCTCTGCAAGCAGTCTAAACCAAGCCCGCAGGATTTCATAACAAGTTTTTGTGTGTTTGCAGGTTTAAAAGAGTAACTCCGTTAGCAATTTTTCCTACAATCACGAAGGTGAAACAAAGGTTCGGAAAGCAATATCGGGACCAGGAATCAGTGTCAAAGGAACCGGAACAAAGGGTAAATTCATGACAGTCAATGGGTCATCTAAATAAACCCTCAGTAAACCCTCTAGCTCAGCAAAACCCTCTACCTGTACACAAAACACTCAGAAAGATGAGGATCACATATCTAGTGGCAGAAGACAAGGCATAGAAGATTAATGAAACCTTTGAAGGCATCAGTACAGAAAGAAGTCCGAGCAGATCAGCAAAATAAAAGCATAACAAAGCTAAAAAGTTTGAAGTACAAAGGGACAGAGCAGTTATTGGTGCAGAGTGCTGACTGACGCAGACATAGCCCACCTCCATGCGCAAAGGCCTATCAAAAAATTATTACATCAAAGGAAACTAGCACAAGCTATCAGAGCAGTTATTTGAAAGTATGGGAGGCTGCTAAGCCCATTATTCCACTTAACTCACACCTAAGAAGATAACAGTACCACTCCAAATGGTTTTTTCTCCCAAGGAAACTCTGTGGGTGATTTCTGTCATGTCAAAGGAGTCTCAACAAGCAACGATTGTTACTAAGTCTGTCCAAAAATTAATGTAATATTTATGGCTCAGGATGGAGCATTCAAATGCACTCCTCCTGTCTCTGATGATCAAATAAACCTCCTT
Source organism: Pinus albicaulis (assembly GCA_034641835.2). NCBI lineage: Eukaryota > Viridiplantae > Streptophyta > Pinopsida > Pinales > Pinaceae > Pinus > Pinus albicaulis. The sequence continues at coordinate 292,441,708 of CM076577.1, read as the reverse complement.
CACCTACTTTTCCCATTTTCTCTATAAAGACTCTTTGAAGTCTCATTGTAAAAGGTTGGCATTTAGTGATTTCTAAAGTAATACATAGATTGCTGCTTTGAAGAAGCATTGGTGTTCTGAAGGAGTGTGGAAGTCTCTGTGTTTTCTGTTGATGAAGGAGGCTAGACCATTGGATCCCTGAGCCTGGTTTTGGTGAAGTAATCTCTTATTGTTAATGTTATTTCTCGTTTATCACTTTGTTCCATTATGCTTTGAATTACAGTAGGATAAAAGGTTTAGGCAGAGAAATGTATCTTAGAATCACCTTTGACCTATTTATCCTTCAATGTTTATATGTTTTCCACTACTGAACATGACAGGGTATTCTGATAGCTCTCTTGAATATTCAGTTTGTTTTATTTCAGAAATGGTTAATTCAGTTGTGCTAAAGACTGTGTAGGCGTTCCCTCTTTCTTTGCCATTGAATTTTGTATCTGAAATCTCCCTTTGATTATTAATGCTTGCAGTTTGAAAGTGAGGTCTGTTTCAATCATACTGTCTGCTTCCTATTGTAATTATTGTGTTGAAGGTCCCTATAATTGCAGTCCTAGATGTCTAAGGCATTCCCTCTTCTTTGAATGCAATTGTATGTCTTTGTTGATTAAGCCCTCAACAGTGAACTTATAGGAGGAAATATGGCATTCCCTAAATCCTATAATTCATTAATAAGGTTTTAGTCTGCATTTCTCCTTTCTTTGAGTGTTTATATTGATTAAGTTCGAAGAAGTGAGCTTACTGGATGAAATAGGGCGTTCCCCGAATCTTTTAAGCCATTGTGAAAGGGTTTAGTTTTCTTTTCACTCTTAGTCCTTAATGTTCATCCCATTTCACCTATATTATACAACAGATCCTTGACCGAGTTAGATTTTCCATTTGGTTTCCCTTCCTTCTCAATCAGAACTATTTGGACTTTCACATGACTCCATTGCCCAATGGCTTGTAGAGTCCCATGCTCTATCTATACTGCATGAAACCTATTTGTCCAACCAAAAAAAACAAACAACCCTGCACTTCATAACTAGCCTAAAATTAACTACCAAAATATTCAAGACACATCCTAATAAAAATATTGAGAGATCCCTCTTTGAGACTAGGAGGGCTAGATCCTAGAGCTCTAAAGCTTGGTTTGCATGTTGCCTTGTCACATGGCATGCCAATCTACCAAATCACAGGACCCCAACATAATGGCGATCACGGTGGGACCTATTGAGTATATGATAGTCTAGCTAACTCTTGTGCACTCTTTAGTCCTACAAATCTCTAAGAAAATCAATTAGTAAGCCATAGAGTAGACTCTGCTTGTTTGAGCACCTTAGCTAAGTGTTAAGATCAGACATAGGACACTATCATAACCATAAAAATGTACAAAACCCAAAAATATTTCAGATCGGCTTCATAATAAGCATGGTGGTGGAACCATAAAACATTTTACCTTCACAAAAAGCTAAAAACTTCCACCTGGCGACTCCATTAGCCCCAGTAGGCCTATTACCCATCTAGGTCTCCAGATATCATTAGGATTGTGTTAACCACCCTTAAAGAAATTGAGAAGCCTAGTCCCATATTAGATAAGACATTTTGAGAGGAAAAACTTTCAAGATAGTTCCTACAAACTTCAGCCTCTCTCAATTTTTGAAAAGCAGTCTGGCTTCACGTAGGATCAACACTAGATCCCATCCAGACCCTAATCCTCCTACAATAGTTGACAATCCAGAGAGAATTCTGTGGCAGACTTCTAGAACTGGAAAATTAGCTATTGATAGGAACATCCCAAGAACAAAATCTCTCTCTGAAAACCTCGTTGTCTTGGAGAATTTACACTTTGACTTACATCATACTAGGAACATTTTTAGAACCAAATCTCAAAGTGATTTAAACCAAAATAATCTTGAAACTGCAGGTTTGCAATAGAGCTTTAGTAGAGAAGCTTTACCTTCTACTCCTCCTAATTCACAACTTCTTCACCACTTTAGCCTCTTTCATAACCAATTTTCTCAAAACCAGTGTGCTGGCCCAAGTGTTTCTTCCACTTCAGTCCATACCACCACTGTCCAAAACACTCCAGTTTAGCCCATTTTTCCTCTTGTCAATCCACCGACTGTAAATCCACCTTTCTTTCCAGCCATGGCAGCATGGTATGCCCCATTAGTGTTACCACAACCTATGGTTCCCTTACCAAATGACTATCAGTCTAAAATTCCCCATTTCACTGGAAAATAATCTACCACAGCTCAACAACATGTAGATAGGATGGAAGATGCTTTTGATTATATGGAAATAGAAGATGATACCATAAAGATGAGAATATTTTCTCAAATTTTAGGAGGAGAAGTAAAGAAGTGGTTTAAAGGCTTGAATCTTAATAGCATCAATGACTTTCCCTCTTTACATCAAGAATTCATAAACAAATGGGAAATCAAAAGCAACCCTCTCCAAATACTAACAAAGTATAACAGTCTTAAAAGAAATCAGGGAGAGAGTGTCCATGATTATTCCACTAGATTTAACATCGTCTACAATGCTCTTCCACCTCACATGAAACCTCCCCAAGGCTTGGCCTTAGTAAAATATCCTGAAGGCTTCGATGCTGATATGTCCTATCAACTTAGGGAGAGAGATTATTCGACTCTAGAAGACATGCAGAAGGGAGCTCTGAGTGTAGAAGCAAACTTAATTGAGAAAAGAGCTAGGCTAAGATCAGAGAAGAGGGTCACTTATAAAGATGATATTGCACCCTCAACCTCATCCTCTAATACCAAAATTGACAACCTACTGAAGGTAATGGAGAGAATGCTTGAAAAGATAAACTTGAATGATAGAGTACCACCAAGAGAAAACCAAAACAACCTCCAAAATAGAAATAGAATTCAGAACTTTAAAATAGAAAACAATCAAGATAGGCAAAGAGATAATGACCGGAAAATTAGACCTCCCTTCCAACAAAACTACGTAGATCAAGAGGAAGAAAGGGAGATCGAAAGTTTGGAAGAAAACCATGTAAAGTTGATTGGATCAGACAGTGGGAATGATTTTTTCCTCACTGAAGAAGAAAAAGGTTTCTTCTCCTCAAAACCAAAGGAGATACATATGAGGAGTCCAAAGACTATAGATTGGGGTTTGAGAACGCAATCATGTAGGTACACAAACAATATGATCTAAGAAGCAAAGGGAACATAGATAATCCAAATGACAAAAACACTATCTCTGCTGTTGAGCCCCAAAGATGTCCTTTTCTTTCACCAAATTTCACTTCATTTCCTTTGTCCCTTATCAATTACAGGCTTAAATGATCAATATGATTAATTAAAATCACTTTAGGAATGTATACAATGACTGACTTGCTATATTTTCGTGGTTTTGTTGTTGTAGTAATTTTTGACTAGACTCAGCTACAGAATGCAACCATTCTGTAGCTAGTCGCCTATTCCGCATATATCTTCATGTTCTCATAGGTTACAGGTGTCACCTCAAGGAAAAATGCATATGTTTGAATTCCACAACACTCCCCCATCATTTCTTGCTCTCTACGAAGTTTGAGCAAGAATCTACAGGTGGTTATGCACGTGGAAGAGATCAAAACTAAGAAGCAGATTCCTACCAGGACAGGGACACTACAGATGTCGTCAACAAGAGTACGAGGCTTCCAAAAGAGTTCTAATTTGATTTTAATTGGGAAAGACACTTATCCCTATTTCCTCTCAAGGGTAGTTATGTATTTATTTTATAAGAATGACTCGGGAGACCGAGAGACAGTTAGCTAGATTGATGTTTTGTTGTTAGATCTCAAAAGTCCGTAATACTCTGTTTCTGAATAATTTTCCCTTTAATGAAAGACATTCAACTTCATTTCATGATCTAAGGCAATATTGAGGAGATTTGTATGCTAATCCGGTGGTAGAGGGCCCGTATTTCCCGAGAAGCTCTGTGCATATTGTTTAGATAAGTAACTTTAGCCTTGTTTCATTCGTAATTTAAATAGTTTTCTGAACTTTATGTTTTATGCTCACTGAAACCAAATGTTATAGCCAGTCTTGCTCTTATGAATTGTTCCAAAATATCACTAACACTGAATGAGACATAGCTGTGGTGTTTTAGAGTCTAGTTGCATTTTTTTCTGAACTTTATATTTTTATGCTCACTGACATCAAATGTTACAGCCAATCTTTCTCTTATGAATTGTTCCAAAATATCACTAACACCAAATGAGATAGAGCTGTAGTATTTCAGTGATTAGTTGCATTTTAGTTTAGTTTTAAAAATCCGGAGGTTAATGGAACTCTAGTTCAATTCTGTTCACTGTATTTCAAGTTAATTGATTGCATTCTAGTTCCGTTCTATTAAGTGTATTTCTACTTTTGTTAGTTAGTTGTATTCTAGTTTTGTTAAATTAGACTTAACGGCCTTCATTATTTACAAACCACTCTTGTTCTTAATTTCTACTAATACATCATCATCATAGGAACAAGAATTGGTAATGTCATTTTGAAGTCTTGACTGTTCTGCAATTTCTCATAATTTCACAAACTGCCTCTTTTCCAAAGCTATTCCAAAAGATTTCTAACTCTTGAATGAGGCTTAACAGTGATATTTTGAGTTGTAGAATGGATTAATTTCAGTGTCATAGGTTAATTTAGAGTAGAGTTCCTCACTATGTTGTAGAATATCTTTTTCAAATGTGTTCCAACAAATTTCTAGCCATGGATGAGATTTTCTCTGTGATATTGTAGATTGTTGTTTACTTAGAAGAACCTCATTGCATTAAACTTATCCTTTTCTCAAGTTATTCCAACATATTTCTAATGAATGAATTGGACTAAGTTCATGCTATGAGTTATTTTTCTTGTTAAAGTTTTGCATTTTCTGTTCTCAAGTGCCATACATAGTTTAGAATAGGTTTTGCTCTGTTTTAGTGTGACCAACAACTTCTCTTTACCAACACTTAGTTCTTTTCCTCTTAGAATAAAAATAGAAAACCAAAAACATTGGAAAAACACTAAACACAACGTAGTGAGAAACAGATACCTAGGCACATATAGTGCATTTCACTTCAGCAATTTACTAGCCCTGGTTGAAAATTTATGACATCAATTTAGGAACACTAAGTTGAGAAGACATTTTGGCGCCGTTGCCGGGGAAGTGTAACTAGGTAGCCTTGTTTCTTACCTCCCAAAAACAATGATATGTGTAGAGAAAGAGACTCAAGGCGTAGATTCATAAGAAGCAAAAGCTTGATTTCTAGAACACCACTTGTTTCACCAAGACCAAGAGCCAGCACACCTCCAACTCAAACCCACACTCCATCCTTTACTGATCTTAGACTTCCAGAGAACTTAAGATCAGATATTCCATTAGAAAGACCTTCCACTTCATCCATTGAACCTGTCTTAGAAGAATATTCTAGGACCCCTGCTAGGGACATAAACTTTTCAACTTCCATAGAAGAATCAACTATGGCAGAAGAAGGGGGAGGAGGAATTTTTAATGGAGAACACACACTATTTGGAGGGGGTAGAGGTAGAGGTAGAGGGGAAGGAGGTAGAGGTGCAGAAGGAGAAGGAGGGAGAGGTGAAGAAGGAGGCAGAGGAAGAGGTAGAAGAGAAATGGGAAGCTCTTTTGGGTTTCCTATAGTAGATGAAGAAACCAATGCAACTATGAAAAACATTTCACCCTTTGTCCTTCAAAACTTTTATGGAATCAAAACTAAAGATCCTGAAACCTTCCTATTTGCATTTGAAGTCCTATGTAGAACCTATGATTATTTGCAAGATGCCCAAAAACTTAAACTGTTCCCTTCAACATTGAAAGGAGCAACATTAAAATGGTTTATGAGTTTGATCAACAGTTCTATTAGGACATGGGAAGACATGAAACATGCATTTCTAGAGAGGTATTTGGATTACGGTATGCCAGTCAACCATAAGGAGGAAGTGTTTAAAATGTTACAAAAAGAGGATGAAAATTTGGAAGATTTGTTGGAGAGGTTTAACTATAACATCAAGAGGGAAAAAATGGAAAACTTAGACCAAGAAACTTTGAAAGCTCTCTTATTGAAGACAATTAGGGATGAATGGTTATATATCCTTAACATGATGGGAAAAGGGGATATATCTCAGCTCACATTACCTGAAATAGCTGAATTATGTATCAACATTTCAAGAGGGAAATCTAAAATTGTGAAAGGACCAAGAGACCCTGCTCTTGCAAGGGCAAGTAAGTCTTCTTCTGGGACAGTAATTAGGGCAGAAATAGGACATAGGCTTGATGAATTCAAATCTAATATTTTAGGGAGTCTTAGTGAACAAATAGACACCCTTAAGTTACAAAATAAGCAGAAAATTGAATCTGATGCCTTAGAAATATTTTGTCCCAAATGTAGAAAGAAGCATGCCTTGAGAGAATGTCCTTTGGATGCAAAAGTAGTAGAGACCTGTATAATTTGTTCAGAAAAACATGAGACCAAGAGTTGTCCTTCATTTCTTGGTCTTAAAGCTATCTTTCAAGAACAAAACTCTACAAATTGCACAAAATCTCTCAATTTTGTCTCTAGAAGACCTTGGCAAGGACCTCAAACACAAGGATTCCATGATTAGCTGTATAATGAACCCCCACCAAATTGGAATTCTTGGCAGCAACCTTGGCCCCAATTCCAAAATCAATCTCAAACTTGGGCACAAGGAGCACAAAATCCCTATGGAAGATACTCTCAGTACTATCAATATCCACCATATCCACATTTCCCTCCTCAACAGAATTTTCAACAAAATCCTCAAAATCCACAACATCAAAATCCACCACTTCCATTACCATTTCCTCAGAAAATAAATCAGTTACCTGTTCAACCCATACCAAACCCCAACAATAAAAATTCTCAGAACACATACATGATAGAAGGCCAACAGTTTCCAATTTATTTGATTACTCCTTTAGACCTTAGTGATGTTCAACTTAGGTCTGGAAGAATACTTGAAAAGAAGAAACCTTCTGTAATCATACAAGAACAAAACAACTATGAGGAAGATTCTCTACGGGTAAATAAAAGTCTTGAAGAAGACACATATTTTCAAGACCCAAATATTGAAAAATCAAAACAAAAAGAACCAATAATTTCAACTCCTATATTAGAGCAGCCATCAACATCCACTTCTACATCTCCCTTTCTAGAAAGATTACAGATTGATAGGGGTGTAGAAAAACAAATTATGGTGCCTAATTATGATTTCCTAGATGAGCTGAGAAATGCTTGTATTAAGATCCCATTATTGCAAGCTATCAAGGAAATTCCAATTTTAGCAAAGACAATAAAGGAGTTTAGCATGAAGAAAACAAGAAAATGAATAAGAGAGACAAAGAAAATTCAACTGGCAGGAAAAATAGTAGATATCATGATGGGTAAGATTGCTATTCCAAAGTATCTAGACCCAGGAAATCCAGTTGTTAAAATACACATCAATGGAACTGATATCCAAAACACACTTATTGATTTAGGAGCAACAATCAATATCATGAGTAGACAAATCATGGATAAACTGAAACTTCCTAATCTTCTTTTTACACCCACATTATTACAATTAGCAGACAGATATGTGATTAAACCTGATGGGGTAATAGAAGACATTCTAGTGTCCCTAGATTCTTGGGAGTATCCTGTGGATTTTATGATCCTAACTCCTAAGAATAATCTAGGAGGGCATCCTATTATATTAGGAAGACCTTGGTTAGCTACACCTGATGCTTTCATTAGTTGTAGATCCGGTGATATGTATATCTCTGATGGTAGTTCAACCAAGAAATTTACCTTGTATCCTCCAGCAAAAACAATTACAGAATTAGATGATACTCAATGGGTAGAGGATGAAGAAGACTTACAACCTCCACAATTTCAGAAATTAGTGAAGATAGCCAGATTCTAAATACCTTAGAAAATTTTGAATCCTCTTCGGAATACAAACATTAAAAATTTCAAGAAGAATCCAAAATTGATTTTTTATCATCAAGACAGATGTCTCTCTATTCCATGGATAAATTTGGCAGCTCTACAATTGAGATATTTCCAGGCAAAACTTTAAACATAAACAAGAACCTAGAAAAATCTCAACAAGAAGAGCTAGTCAAGATCTTACAGAGACATTCTTCTGCATATGCATGGGAGTACATTGATATGAAAGGGCTAAGCCCTAAGACTTGCACTCATCACATATACATAGAGGAAAATTGTAAACCAATCAGACAACCTCAAAGACGGATGAATCCAAATCTTAGAGAAATTGTTAAAGAAGAATTGAGAAATTGTTAAATGTCAACTTTATCTATCCCATTTCAGATAGTCAGTGGGTTTCTCCTTTGGTAATTGTGCCAAATAAAAATGGTAAATGGAGGGTATTTATTGACTATCAAGAATTAAACAAAGCTACTCTTAAAGATCATTTTCTCCTACCTTTCATAGATCAGGTGTTAGATACATTAGCTGGAAAAAAGTACTTCTCATTTTTAGATGGGTTTAGTGGTTATAACCAAATTCAAGTAGCACTTGAAGATCAAGACAAAACCACATTTACCTGTCCTTGGGGTACCTATGCTTACCGAGTATTGCCATTTGGATTATGTAATGCACCTGCAACATTTCAAAGGGCAATACTAGGAATTTTTTCAGATCTAATACATGATTGTGTAGAGGTATATATGGATGATTTCACAGTTTATGGAAACACATTTGAAGAAGCCTTAGCAAACTTGGAATTTTTTTTAAAGAGATGTAAAGAAGAAAATCTTTCACTAAGTCATGAGAAGTGTTTTATGATGTTTTATGAAGGAATTGTTTTAGGACATCACATTTTAGGGGATGGGATTAGAGTTGATGAGTCAAAAGTTGAAGTCATCTCTAACTTATCTATTCCAAGTTGTCAAAAATATGTTAGGAGTTTTCTCGGATTTACAGGATATTATCGAAGGTTTATAGAAAACTTCACCAAGATAGCATCTCCACTTTTCAAATTACTTACCAAGGACTATGAATTCAAGTGGAATCCTGATTGCCAGTTAGCCTTTGAGACCTTGAAAACAAAAATCTCTGAAGCACCTATTTTAAGGGGACCTAACTGGAAGCTACCTTTTCATATTTCAACAGATGCCTCAGATACAGCTCTAGGAGCAGTATTGGGACAAAAAGACCCGATTCCTTATGCCATCTACTATACCAGTAAAAATTTGACTCCTTCAGAGTTAAACTATACTGTAACTGAAAAAGAGTTTTTAGTTGTTGTTCATGCCATAAACAAATTCAGACACTATATAACAGGCTATGAAACTTTTGTTCACACAGATCACTCTGCAATTAGATATCTAATGAACAAATCAATTACTAATGGCAGAGTCATAAGATGGTTATTGATTTTACAAGAATTCAACATTACCATTCTAGATAGGCCTGGAAAACAAAACACGGTAGCTGATTTCCTATCTAGACTCCAAAACATCAAAGATGACACTCCAGTTGAAGATCAATTTCCTGATGAATATCTTTTTGCAATTTCTACTCAAACTCCTTGGTTTGCTGACATTGCTAATTATTTAGTTTTAGGGAAATTTCCTTCAATAATGAATGCAAGAGACAAAAGAAAAATCATTTATGACAGTGCAAAATATTCATGGGTTGCTAATGAGTTGTACAAGACAGGTCCAGATTTTATCATTAGGATATGTGTTCGGGAAGATGAGATGCCTGAGATTCTCAAAGCATGTCATGATGAACCTTGTGGCGGACACTTTGCTGATAAGAGGACAACTTATAAGGTCCTTCATTTAGGATATTATTGGCCATCCCTTTTTAAAGATGCTAAAGAGTATGTCAAAAGGTGTGACAGTTGCCAAAGGGTAGGGAAACCTTCTCCTTCAGGTGAGATGCCATTACAACCTCGGGTACATATTGAACCTTTTGAAAAATGGGCTTTGGATTTTGTAGGACCTATTAGTCCTCCATCAAGACAAAAGAAATATATATTAGTTTGCACTGATTATGTTACCAAATGGGTAGAGGCCAAGCCATTACTTTCTGCTACTGAAGCATCTGTAGTTAATTTTCTTTTTGAGGATATTTTTACTTGTTTTGGTGTTCCAAGGGAAATTTTTACAAATCAAGGAGCTCAATTCACATCAAGCTAGTGGAACAAATGATGGAGAGGTACAAAATCAGACACAAAAAATCTACTCCCTATCATCCACAAGCAAATGGTCAAGTGGAATCTACCAATAAAGTCATTGAAGGGATCCTAACAAATAATGTTCATTTACATAGAAGAGATTGGGCAGACAGGCTTTCTGAAGCCTTGCGGGCCTATAGAACTACATGGAGAAGCACAACAGGTCATACTTCCTATGAACTTGTTTATGAAAAACAAGTTTTGTTTCCCATAGAGTTTCAGATTCAAACTTTTAAAATGGAAGTTCAACTAGGACTTGATCTAACAGAGGCACAAAAGCACAGATTGGAGCAGATTAATGAATTGGATGAGATCAGACAAGATGCAGTCCAGAAAACAAGTATAGTCCAACAGCAAAGGACTAGATGGCATGATAAGTACATCAAGGAAAAGAAATTCAAAAAAGGTGACTGGGCTCTCTTGTTTGATTCAAAGTTCAAAGATTTTCAAGGTAAATTCCAAACACATTGGCTTGGGCCATATGAAATTATGAATTTTTTTGACAATGGAGCAATAAAAATCAGGACAATAGATGAAGAGAAGGTCACTTTTCTTGTAAATGGTCATAGATTTAAGTTGTATCATAAGCCACTTTCAAGAGAAGAATTTGTCAAGAGATTCCAGGAAAACAGTGATGTGAAGTTAATGAAGAAGAATTTTTCTTCTTCATCAACTTAGTTGAATTTTTCTGAATTCAAATGAAAAAAAAATAAAAATAAAAATAAAAATAAAAATAAAAAAAATAAAAAAATAAAAAAATAAAAAAAATAAAGTATAAACATGAAAACTAATCGCTGATTAGCATGTTTATACAGAAAAGATAAAGTGAAAATCAGAATCCTTCTGACACTTTAGATTTTCAAATTTGTTCTTTTTCTGCAAGAAGCTATCACAAAATCATAAGTCTCACTCCATCATGTCTCACTTCATTCATATTTCATTCACTCCATTCATTCATATTTCATTCACTCCACTCATCCATACTTCATTCACTCCATTCCATGGTCCACTTCATTTTCATCTCAGATTTTTAAAATTTGATCTCTTTCTGCAATTGAATATTACAAATCATAAGTTGCAGACCACTTTTCATATTTCACTCCACTTTACATTTATAATCCATTTCATTCCATTACATTTCACTTCACTCATTCTCCATTACACCATATTTCATGGTCGATTCTAATTCACTTCATACAACATTCCATTCCATGTTTCAAAGCTCCTACAGGTATATTCTGCAGCCATATATTCTGCAGTCAGACATTCTGCAGCTAGCCAGACATTCTACAGCCAGCTAGACATTCTGCAGCCAGATATCATGAAGGCAATTATCCAGCAACCACTTGTTCAGCAGCAAATTGACCCTGCACACCTATGTCAACAAGAAAAATCAAAGGGATTATGAAGACTGAAGAATCAATGATTTTCAAAGGAGGACAAAGCATATCAAAACCACAAAAATTAAAGGAAAGGCAAAGGGAAAGTTGTGAAATTATTATGATGACAGAATATGAAAGTTATAGTATAGTTAAGTCATGTATGATTCAAAAAGTTGTTTTGATTATTCGTGTTGATCATGCCTATTAAACCTATCATAAAAACTTTAGACAAAATCCCTTCCATTCCGCCATTTCAAATCATCATTTAAAACTTAATGGTTAAGTACTGAAGTGACCTATTCGGTCACGTCACTAGCCCGAATTATTCAGTGATGATTTTGAATTTCTCACGAGATGTTTCCGCGGTCTTTTCTTCCATGATGGCTCTCAAACTCATTAATTCGTGTGAATCACCCTCACCATATTTCACTCATTCTATAAACTCTTCATGTCATCCTTCCGTAGCTAATTCCTACTGCATAAACAGAGAAGGCACCTTTGGGGTAAAAACAACTCTTTAACAACCATTTTCACCATGGATAGAAGAGCAGTAAATTGAAGGTTGAGAAGAGAAGCCATGGGTCTCATAGTAAGGTCCGAACCCGTCAGAACCAAATACTTAGAGGGTTACCCACAGATTAGAGAAATGCTACAATAGGCTGGGTGGTTACAGTTTTTGGAAAAATTCAATGGTTTTCATAAAGAGGTAACTAAGACATTTGCACGGTCCTTCAATGGAGTAGAAGTTGAAATAGGAGATGTTAAATTCACTATTACATAATCTTTCATTGCAGAAGCAACGGAATTACCCAGGCAAGGTGAACGATGGTTCAAAAATAGGGAATTTCATAATGAGGCATGGAGACAAATGCTCAAAACACCAGGTATGGATATTTCCATTTTTAAGAAGGGCATTCCTAGATTAGCACTGAAGAATAAATGGCAGAATATGTTGCTCATTTTGAAAAAGTTTATAACTTGTGAAGGAAGGTTTGGTACCCTATATGTTTATCATATTCAGTTAATGATGCATTTCTTAGATGAAGAAATCAATTTACCTTTTTTTCCTACTTCATAGTCTGAAGAGAATGGCCTCTAATGTTCAAAAGAGGGTTCAATTCCTGGAAACCACTTTGTACCACCATGGCCTAGTTAAAATCCTAATTGAACATCATTTGAGAAAGGTGGGAGACAATTGGGATGAGTTTCTAGTGAGGAATCACTTTGAAGAACCCAAGGAATCTCCATCTGAAGGCAAACTTACAAGAAGAAGCAGGAGAAGGAAAATTTCCAAATCTGTTGAAACTAAAAATGGTAAGTCCATACAAGAGGACAGTGAGGAGATAATTTCTGAGAAATTGGCTGAAATTAAGAAACAAATTAAAAAGGAGAAGATGATAAGAAGGTCTGTCAAGGAGAGAGGTGAAGGACCATCTCAACCAAGACGAAGCCACAGGCTTAGAGGTATATTGAAGAAAACAGAGGTTAGACAAATAGGAATCATAAACATTGAAGATGAAGAGACACCAACTGCTAGATCACCTGAGTACTAGTACGAAGAGGATCTTTATGAAGGAACTTTAGAGATAGACCCAACACAAAAACAAATCTATAATTATGTTGAGTCATTAGAAAAGAGAGCCTCAGAAAGTAGAGGAAGAACTCCTAGCCCACCAGGATCTGCAATTGATGTACTAAGAAGAGGCAGATATGAGTTAGAAGTACTCAATAGGCACATAAAGAATGAAAATGACATTTTAAGGGAGCAGGTTAAGCTGAAAAGTGATATGAATACAACTCTCTCTCTACAAATTGAAAAATTGTACAAGGCTAGTGAGAAATTGAAGAAGAAAAACAAAAAGTTGAGCAGGGCACTTATAAATTTTAGATTCAAGTTGGTCATAAGGAAGCCTAGGAGGCCATTGAATATCAGGAAAAGTAGAAGAAGGAGCCTAGATGTCCTAGCAGAAGTCTCAGAATACATGAATTGATTGCATGACGACATGCAAAAACCTTGCAGTGGGGGTATGTTGAGCCCCAAAGATGTCATTTTCTTTCACCAAATTTCACTTCATTTCCTTTGTCCCTTATCCATTACAGGCTTAAATGATAAATAGGATTAATTAAAGTCACTTTAGGAATGTATACAATGACTGACTTGCTATATTTTCGTGGTTTTGTTGTTGTAGTAATTTTTGACTAGACTCAGCTACAGAATGCAGCCATTCTGTAGCTAGTCGCCTATTTTGCAGCTATCTTCATGTTCTCACAGGTTACAGGTGTCACCTCAAGGAAAAAAACATATGGTTGAATTCCACAACACTCCCCCATCATTTATTGCTCTCTACGAAGTCTGAGCAAGAATCTATAGGTGGTTATGCACGTGGAAGAGATCAAAACTAAGAAGCAGATTCCTACCAGGACAGGGACACTACAGATGTCTCCAGCAAGAGTACGAGGCTTCCAAAAGAGTTCTAATTTGATTTTAATTGGGAAAGAAACTTATACCTATTTCCTCTCAAGGGTAGTTATGTATTTCTTTTATAAGAATGACTTGGGAGACCGAGAGACAGTTAGCTAGATTGATGTTTTGTTGTTAGATCTCAAAAGTCCGCAATACTATGTTTCTAAAGAATTTCCCCTTTAATGAAAGAAATTCAACTTCATTGCATGATCTAAGGAAATATTGAGGAGATTTGTATGCTAATCCGGTGGTAGAGGGCCCCTACTGCCCGAGAAGATCTGTGCATATTATTTAGATAAGTAACTTTAGCCTTGTTTCATTCCTAATTTAAATAGTTTTCTGAACTTTATGTTTTATGCTCACTGACACCAAATGTTACAGCCAGTCTTGCTCTTATGAATTGTTCCAAAATATCACTAACACTGAATGAGACATAGCTGTGGTGTTTTAGAGTCTAGTTTCATTTTTTTTCTGAACTTTATATTTTTATGCTCATTGACATCAAATGTTACAGCCAGTCTTGCTCTTATGAATTCTTCCAAAATATCACTAACACCGAATGAGATAGAGCTGTAGTATTTCAGTGATTAGTTGCATTTTAGTTTAGTTTTAAAACTCCAGAGGTTAATGACACTCTAGTTCAATTCTGTTCACTATATTTCAAGTTAATTGATTGCATTCTAGTTCCGTTCTATTCAGTGTATTTCTAGTTTTGTTAGTTAGTTGTATTCTAGTTTTGTTAAATTAGACTTAACGGCCTTAATTATTTACAAACCACTCTTGTTCTTAATTTCTACTAATACATCATCATCATAGGAAAAAGAATTTGTAATGTCATTTTGAAGTCTTGACTGTTCTGCAATTTCTCATAATTTCACAAACTGCCTCTTTTCCAAAGCTATTCCAAAAGATTTCTAACTCTTGAATGAGGCTCAACAGTGATATTTTGAGTTTTAGAATGGATTAATTTCAGTGTCATAGGTTAATTTAGAGTAGAGTTCCTCACTATGTTGCAGAATATCTTTTCCAAATGTGTTCCAACAAATTTCTAGCCATGGATGAGATTTTCTCTTTGATATTGTAGATTGTTGTTTACTTAGAAGAACCTCATTGCATTAAACTTATCATTTTCTCAAGTTATTCAAACATATTTCTAATGAATGAATTGGACTGAGTTCATGTTATGAGTTATTGAATTCATGTTATGAGTTATTTTTCTTGTTAAAGTTTTGCATTTTCTGTTCTCAAGTGCCATACATAGTTTATAATAGGTTTTGCTCTGTTTTAGTGTGACCAACAACTTCTCTTTACCAACACTTAGTTCTTTTCCTCTTAGAATAAAAACACAAAACCAAAAACATTGGAAAAACACTAAACACAACGTAGTGAGAAAAAGATACCTAGGCACATATAGTGAATTTCACTTCAACAGTTTACTAGCCCTGGTTGACAATTTATGACATCAATTTAGGAACACTAAGTTGAGTAGACATCTGATGTTAGGAAAAATACAGAAAATCAGCCTAAGAAAACAACAGAGAAAACCAACATTTTGGCTAAGAAAACAGATTTAAACAAAGAGAAAATCAGCCAGCCAAATGTTGAATAGAGTTGCCCTAGTATCTCTGCTAGTGGCCCTATTAAAACAACTCAGATTGACAGTCCAAATAAAACTCAGCAAGTCAAAATTGCTGAAAGAAATTTTAATGAGAAAACAGAGGTAAATACAACAAAATCAATAGTGCCTTTCAGCCTTGAGGGAGAGATTGCAAAGATTAGAATTAACACACCTCTGGCTGAATTAGTGACCCAGGAAGTGTACAAAAACCAAGTCCTAAAAGCTCTGAATATACATGTTGATACTGCTACTTTGAACCTGACAGATGACAAGCCAGAGCTATTGTTTGGTCCTAAAATTGAAGGAAAATACCAAGAAGTGGCTGTGCCTCCCTTCTATGTCAGTCTAAACATAAATGACAAAATATTACATAATGCCATGCTAGATTCAGGAGCATCACACAACCTTATGCCCAAGGTGGTAATGGAAAGCTTAGGCTTAGAGATTACTAGACCATATAAAGACTTATATTCCTTTGATTCCAGAAGGGTCAAATGCTTGGGGTTAATTAAAGATTTGTGTGTTAAATTGTCTCAAATTCCTGCCAAGAATATTGTAATGGATGTAGTAGTAGCTGACATTCCCCCAAAATATGGCATTCTCTTGTCTAGATCATGGGGAGCTAAGATTGAGGGCACCCTTCAAATGGATATGTCTTATGCCACCATACCAGTTTTTGGTCAAACCAGAAGATTATATATGGAAACCCTTATGAAATACATGGTGAGCAGCAAGGACAAACCTCACAACACTCCTATTTATTCCACCCATTCAGATCTAGATTCCTTTATTTTATACAATGAATATGAAGTCACCCAAAAAAATAAGGAAAACAAGCAGGACATTAGTGCACCGGAGCATTCAGAATTGTCTTCCTCTCAACCTCCAGATATCTCAACTCCCAACAACCTTGAGCAACACAAAACATATGAGAATGAAACAAAAACACTTTGGAGAATGAGCTTTGATGGCTCTTGCAACAAAAATAGTGCAGGGGTTGGTGTATGGATACACAACACAAACAAAGGACATGCCTGCAAATTAGAATTTTCATGCACAAACAACATTGCAGAATATGAAGCCCTTATCCTTGGCTTGCACATACTTAAAGATTTAAAGACCAAAAAGATATCAGTCCAGGGAGACTCTGAGTTAATCATCAGACAAATCAAAGGGGAATATTCAACCAAAAACCCCAAACTCAGAGAATATAGAAACACTGTGTTAGATCTCCTGAAAACTTTCAAAAAATATGAACTCATGTTCATACCTAGAGCCCAAAATCACCTGGAAAACGAACTAGTTTTTGCTGCTAGTAATTGCCAGATACCACAAATCGATGAACAGTTCATTATAAAGGTGAAAAACAGACCAGCAGTGCCTGATAACGAGGATCATTGGCAATTTTTTAACAACAACAAACATATAGAGGATTTCCTGCAGTCAAAAAATGAGTTTTCCACAACATCACCAAGTTTCATCCATGAAAAAGAATGTTTAGATGGGAAACAAATTCCTGAAATAGAGTCCTCCTCTCCTACTGATATAAATAAGTTTGATCATCTTTTCAAAGCAAAATTATCTGATGATCCAAACCAAAAGGACCTCGAAATTCTAGAATGTAAAGGTGATACCATACCCAAAGGCCTTGCTCCATTAGAGCAACTCTTTGATTTCAACGATGTGGCTAAGGAACCAAAAGCAGAGCCCATGGAATATAATGTGGAAGAGATCAACATAAGCAACCCAAATGAGCCTAAAATGATTAAGTTATCTAGCACCCTTCCTGCCCACATCAAACAGCAATACATAGCACTCTTCAAAGAGTTTATAGATGTTTTTGCATGGGACTATAAATATTTGAAATCATATGACACTAGCATCATTCAGCACAAGATTCCTCTTAAGGAAAATCAGAAACCTTTCAGACAGAAATTAAGGAGGATAAACCCTGTTTTATTTCCTGCAGTAGAAAAAGAAATTAGGAAGATGTATGATGCAGGGATCATTGTTCCTCTCAAATACTCAGACTAGGTTTCCAATCTAGTATCTGTCAGGAAGAAGACAGGGGATATCAGGCTATGTATTGACTTCAAGAACCTTAATAGAGCCTCTCTGAAAGATAACTACCCCTTGCCGAAATGGACCACATTCTTCAAAAAGTAGTTGGGTCAAAAAGAATATAATTATTGGATGGGTTCTCAGGTTACAATCAGGTTCTGGTTCTCCCAAGTGATCAACATAAAACTACTTTTACTACACCTTGGGGAACATTCATGTATGTCAAAATTCCATTTGGTTTGATGAACACAGGGGCCACTTTCTAGAGGGCCATGGACATAGCCTTCTCAGAAGACATAGGCTATTTTATAATCATCTACCTTGATGATATTACTGTTTTCTCCAAAACTGATGAAGAGAATTTGGAACATTTAAGGAAGGTTTTTGAGAAATGCAGAAGGTTTGGCTTGTCTTTAAATCCCAAAAAGACACTCTTTGGCCTCCAAGAAGGAAAGCTTCTTGGTCACATAATCTCTGAATAAGGGATCCAAATAGATCCTAAAATAATTGATGGCATACTGAATATCAACCACCCTAGAAATCTCAAAGAATTACAGTCTTTCATTGGAAAGATTAATTTTTTGAGGAGGTTCATCCCCAGCCTTGCTGAGCTATTAAGAAACATCACTAACATGCTCAGGAAAGAAGTAGGTGTTAAATGGACAATGAAACCTAAACAATCATTTGAACTAGTAAAGCAAGCCCTTACTCAAGTGCCAGTCCTTATCAGTCCCGATTTCACCAAAGATTTCTATATTTTTTCCTTTGCATATGAGCATACAATAGCTGCAGTATTGTTGCAAAATAATAGCTTGGGGCAAGAACAACCTATATCCTTCTTCAGTAAAGCCTTAAGAGATGCCCCACTCAAATATAATATCATGGAGAAGCAAGCCTTGGCACTGGTACAAGCATTAAAGGACTTTAGGGTGTACATTTTACATTCACATATCATTGCCTTTGTGCCACACAATGTAGTTAAAGATATTCTAATTCAGGACCCCGATGGTAAAAGAGGAAAATGGATTGCCACTATTCTAGAATGACTTATAAATCAGGCCTACTAAACTCATCAAGGGACAAGGATTAGCAAAAATCATGGCCGAGTCTAATTTCAAAGCTCTAGATATGAACATGGTTGATGCCTTGGAAGAAATAGAAGAGTTCCCAACACCATTTACTGAAGAAACATTCATGAACTCTCCATGGTATGCTGACATCATTTATGTGTTGCTTTATTTAAATGCTCCTCCTTCTTTGTCAAAAACAAAAGCTAGATTTGTAAAACATAAGGCTTTAAATTATTGTATAATAGATGGAGTTTTATATTGGAAAAATGCTGTTGGGATACTACTAAAATTTTTACTTGAGGTTGATGCAGGAAAAATCATGCATGAAATGCATGAAGGAGAATGTGGAGGGCACTTAAATTGGAAGGCCACAGCAAACAAGATCCTCAGATCTAGTTATTATTGGCCCACCCTTTTTCCAGACACCCACAAACTAGTAATGTCTTGCCACAAGTGCCAAATTTTGGATGGTAGAAGAAAGCTCTTACCCTTACCCTTGAAACCTATTAGCATCGAAGCACCTTTTCAATAGTGGGGTTTGGACTTCATAGGGGAAATCCATCCATCCTCCTCAGCCCAACACAAATGGATCCTCACAACCACTGATTATTTTACCAAATGGATAGAGGCCATACCCACTAGGAATGCTACTGAATCTGTCATTATTAAATTCCTTGAGACCAACATATTGTCCAGATTTGGCTGTCTTAGAAAAATAATCACAGACAATGCTACTGCCTTTAAATCCAAGAGGATGGTTGATTTCTGCCATAAATATCAGATCACCTTGGGTCACTCCATTGCCTATTACCCAAGGAAATGGACTTGCTGAATCCTCCAACAAGAGCCTGATCAACATCATCAAAAAGTTGTTGGAGCAGAATCAGAAAGCATGGCATGGTAAGCTTGTTCATGCCTTGTGGGTTGATAGGTTAACCACCAATAAATTCAATCAACATGTCCCCCTATCAGCCGGTCTATGGCATGGATTCTATTTTCCCAACATATTTAGGAGTTCCAGTCATGAAACTCCT
The DNA here is from genome assembly GCA_034641835.2 of Pinus albicaulis. Taxonomy (NCBI): domain Eukaryota; kingdom Viridiplantae; phylum Streptophyta; class Pinopsida; order Pinales; family Pinaceae; genus Pinus; species Pinus albicaulis. Next base: position 292,421,844 of record CM076577.1, on the reverse strand, counting down.
TCAGGAAGTCCAAACTGAAGAAAATGACATGCAGAGAAGGATCAATCAGACCATTCATTTGCAGTAGACCAAAGAGGAAGTTTACTAGAGAACTCAAACAATCCAAGAAAACATCAAAAGGTTATTTGACAAAAGGACTAAAGAAAATGACTTCCAGGTTGTAAATGTGGTTCTCAAATGGGATTCAAGGAGAGAAGAGAAGGGAAAGCATGGTCAGTTTGAAAATATATGGAAAGGGCCCTACATCATTCATTCCACAAGAGGGCATAATGCATTTTTCTTGCAAGAACTGAATGGTGAAGAAGTGTTGGGAGGTCCTGTCAATGGCATGATGCTTAAACACTATTTCTGTCAAGAGTCCTAGTTTCATAGTTTTTAATCCATTGTACATACCATTTTCATAAAGAAAAGGGGAAAGAAAAATACAAAAATAATAGAAAAAAAAAAGAGGGCAGAAATAAAACAAGAAAGGGATAGCCCCATACCAAAAGGAAAGGAAAATATGAAAGTGTGCAAGCTCAAATGCCACTACTTTAAAGGAGCACTACTATCCAATCATATAGCCTAATCATGATTGGGCAGATTTCAATTTACTACTGATAGGATAGTGAAAAAGGATTTTCCAAACTGTTTAATCTTGGCTTATCATTAGAACAGATTAGGATAGAAGAAAGAGAATTGGTTCTAACATGCTCAAAACTTGAACCAACAAAGAAAAATAAAATAGCTCTAACAAGATCAAAACCAAAGCTGAAATGAAGAAAGAAAGGTGACTCTAAAAAGCTCAAAATCTGAGTCATAACAAGAAGGAAGAATGTTTTTAAATTTCAGATCTTCAACCTTCAAAAATTTGGTTTTTGAATCTCTACAAGTTTCAGTTCATGTGCAGCTTGTCTTTATGCCATGGAACCACAGCAAACCAGACAGTCTAATCCTGGTTTGGCTGTGTTTTCAATTTCTGTCTTAGAATATAGAGAATGAAAATATTTCAGACAGTTTAATCCTGACAGATATTAGATTAGGTAGAGAATTAAGAGTCCAACTGTTTAATCTGGACTCTTGGAAGAAATAAGGGTAGCATTAGGTAGGTTTATTTTTCTTTTTTCAAAATAATATGTAAAGAGATGCCAGTCCAAGTGCACTCAAAGGAAGAAAATGTTAGGACAAGTAGCTTGGGGTAGGTAGAGATGTTTGTTTCAAAGAATTTTCATGTTGCAGGTCACTAAAGGAACTGCCAAATTGCAAAAAGTACCAGCAGGAAGGCAAAGAAAATTTTCCCAATGGATGAGGCACTGGACTGCTGAAAGCCAGAGATTACTGAGGTTCTGGACACCTAAAGAGCAAGTTGTCCTCCCCAAGTGGAGCCACTGTTAGCCACCTATAAATTCTGTTATACCAAATGGTGGCTAAATTTGTTTTCAAGCCTTCAAGAGATATATTTATTTTGAAAATCTATCATCCTTGAAGTCTTATGTTTTTCCTGTCCTGGAGGTTCATTTTCACTATTGTTTCCATCTTAAACTCTGCTATCTACACAGAAAAGCTACTTCCAAGGCCTAAATTTTCGTCTATCCATCGCCCTCATTTAGACCCAAAGGCCTCAAAACCCCTTCAAGCCTTGTGAAATCCCTTTATGAGGTTTAAAATCCCGTCTTTACCCCTATTGGAACCTCCAAATTCCTCAAAAAACCCTTTAAAATCCTTGAAAATCTTCATTTTCCATTTAGGCCTTAAGCCCCTTTTCGGCTTAGCCCTTAGCCCCTTTCTCTGCATATGACCCGGCGCCTAGGACCAGGCGCTAAGCCCCATCACTCATCGCAATCAAAGTTTCTTTCCCTAGCCGTTCCTTTACTTTTCTAAACTTCCGATGCGGTAAGCACCTTTTCTTCCACCTTCGGTCCTTCCACTTTCCACAGAACCACGTCTTTGCCTTATGATTGGCCCCCGCCATCAAAATCACAAAAATTTGATTCACTTTTTTATTTTACCCTTCTCCTCCGATCCTCCGATCTAATCTCTACCATCGAATCCACAAGAACAGACGACTGAGATTCAATCGTGCTCCGCTCATAAGCCCTTCACCATCGCGCTTGCCGATTAATCCTGACCGTTGATCTCTCTTCCGATCCAACGACCAGCATCCCATCGCATCGCACCATAACTTTTTTCCCTGGACACTCACTTCTGCCAATGCAATGAGTCCATTTCAATCTCCGCCGTCCATTCCCCTCATCTAACGGCTCGCGTTGACCTCAAAAATGGACCCCGCCTCCTTTCGCCAATGCATCTAGCCTTTTATCGCGCTTCTCCTGCACTGTCCGATCTGACGCCCTAGATCTAACAGTCACTATCCAAAATCGCAAAATATTTATGCCCGAGGATTAGAATTTCAAAATTTTGTGAAATAGGAAGTTTTAAGAATCCACGTGTTGCCCGGTGTATGGAATCGCATTCCATTCGCTCAAAACCGCCTCCCCCCATTTTGCTATGCGAAAACCATTCTCGGTTTTCCGCCATACCGCTGCCCTCCGCAATGTCTCTTTTAGTTTTAATCCTAGCCATCGATCTCTGAGATCGCACGGTCCATGTTATATCGTCGTCTCAATTTGTTTGCCTCCCATCTCTCTCCCGAAACGCTCATCGAGAGATCCCCACCGTAGGTCGTCCTGATCTAACGGTCCACGTCCCCTTTCGCACTCAGACCTCCATCAGACCTGGTCAGCTTCTCTGCCAGGGTTTCTTTTGTTTTTCCGCTGCATGCACCACCTCCTCACTACTCCTCCACCACCCCAGAGCCTCTGCAAGCAGTCAAAACCAAGCACACAGGATTTCATAACGAGTTTTTGTGTGTTTGCAGGTTTAAAAGAGTAACTCTGTTAGCAATTTTTCCTACAGTCATGAAGGTGACACAAAGGCTAGGATAACAATCTCGGGACCAGGAATCAGCGTCAAAGGAACCAGAACAAAGGGTAAATTCATGACAGTCAATGGGTCATAGAAATAAACCCTCAGTAAACCCTCCAGCTCAACGAAACCCTCCACCTGTACACAAAACACTCAGAAAGATGAGGATCACATATCCAGTGGCAGAAGACAAGGTATAGAAGATTAATGAAACCTTTGAAGGCATCAGTACTGAAAGCAGTCCGAGAAGATCAGCAAAAGAAAATCAAACAAAGCTAAAACAGTTTGAAGTACAAAGGGACAGAGCAGTTATTGGTGCAGAGTGCTGATTGACGCAAACATAGCCCACCTCCATGCACAAAGGCCTTTCAAATAGTTATTACATCAAAGGAAACTAACACAATCTATCAGAGCAGTTATTTGAAAGTATGGGAGGCTGCTAAGCCCATTCTTCCATTTAACTCACACCTAAGAAGATAACAGTACCACTCCAGATGGTTTTTTCTCCCAAGGACACTCTATGGGTGATTTTTGTCATGTCAAAGGAGCCTCAACAAGCAACGATTGTTACTAAGTCTGTCCAGAAATTAATGTAATATTTATGGCTCAGGATGGAGCATTCGAATGCACTCCTCCTGTCTTTGATGATCATTAAAACCTCCTTCACCTAATTTTCCCATTTTCTTTATAAATACTCTTTGAAGTCTCATTGTAAAAGGTTGGCATTTAGTGATTTCTAAAGTAATACATAGATTGCTACTTTGAAGAAGCATTAGTGTTTTGAAGGAGTGTGGAAGTCTCTGTGTTTTCTGTTGATGAAGGAGGCTGGACCATTGGATCCCTGAGCATGGTTTTGGTGAAGTAATCTCTTATTGTTAATGTTGTTTCTCGTTTATCACTTTGTTCCATTATGCTTTGACTTACAGTAGGATAAAAGGTTTAGGCAGAAAAATGTATCTTAGAAGCACCTCTGACCTGTTTATCCTTCACTGTTTATATGTTTTCCACTACTGAACATGACAGGGTAGTTTGATAGCTCTCTTGAATATTAAATTTGTTTTATTTAAGAAATGGTTAATTCAGTTGTGCTAAAGACTGTGTAGGCATTCCCTCTTTCTTTGCCACTAAATTTTGTATCTGAAATCTCCCTTTGATTATTAATGCTTGCAGTTTGACAGTGAGTTCTGTTTCAATCATACCCTCTGTTTCTTATTGTAATTATTATGTTGAAGGTCCCTATAATTGCAGTCCTAGATATCTAAGGCATTCCCTCTTCTTTGAATGCAATTGTATGTCTTTGTTAAATAAGCCCTTAACAGTGAACTGATAGGGGGAAATAGGGCATTCCCCAAATCCTATAATTCATTAAGAAGGTTTTAGTCTGCATTTCTCCTTTCTTTGAGTGTTTATATTGATTAAGTTCGAAGAAGTGAGCTTACTAGAGGAAATAGGGCGTTCCCCAAATCTTTTAAGCCATTGTGAAAGGATTTAGTTTGATTTTCACTCTTAGTCCTTAATGTTCATCCCATTTCACCTATATTATTTAACAGATCCTTGACTAAGTTAGATTTTCCCTCTAGTTTCCCTTCCTTCTCAATCAGAACTATTTGGAATTTCACATGAATCCATTGCCCAATGGCTTGTAGATTCCCATGCTCTATCTATACTACATGAAACCTATTTGTCCAACCAAACAAAACAAACAACCCTACACTTCATAACTAGCCTAAAATTAACTACCAAAACATTCAAGACACATCCTAATAAAAATATTGAGAGATCCCTCTCTGAGACTAGGAGGGCTAGATCCTAGAGCTCTAAAGCTTGGTTTGCATGTTTCCTTGTCACTTGGCATGCAAATATGCCAAATCACAGGACCCCAACAGTGAAGACAAAGCCCAATTTTGTAGCAATCACCGAAGAAGAGCATGGGTACTTCAAACTACAATGGCTTTAAAGCTGATGAAAAATTGACTGGGAAGGAAGACTTCCATGCCTGAAATATGACATTGGATCTTACGTTGGAAAACCAAGATGTCATGGACTATGTATAGGGTAAAATCCAAGAGCCTCCATCCACTGCACCTTCTGCCACCAATTCAAAGTATAAGAAGGGGGGGATCAAACAAAAGTTGATGATCAGGGACTCAATTCATAGGAGTCTGGTTGCCTACATCTCTAAGATGGGCACATCCAAGGAGATATATGACAAGTTGGTCAACATGTTCAAGGCCAACAATGCAAATCAAGTCCTATTCTTTAAGAATCAACTGAAAAACCTGAAGAAAGGCAGGGATGAGTCTGTCCAATCACATTTTCTGAAGTTGGCCGAAATCAGGAATAATATTCTGGCTATTGGGGAGACAATAACTGATCGAGAGATGGTTCTGTTAATTTTGGACAACTAGGTCCAAAATCCATGTTGTGATTCTCAGATGAAGATGCCAGTATTTTTATTGGACACCTCTTTCGGAGAGGTGTAAGATCAATCTAAAGATCATCTTGATTCGATGAGAAGAACATTTATTTTGAATTTATTCAAGATATGCGCAGGCCGGCCTTAAGGTTTTGTGCCGCAGCAGTTGTGTCACACACCCTCACTGATGGATATAAATAAGGTCAACATTGGAGGACATTTCACTCATCTCATCCTCGCATATTTTCTCTCTCCTCATCGGATTGGTTCGATCACTTGGAGTCTCTTCTCTTCACACGTGGGAAAGTGCAGCAGGGAAGAAAACTATTTTCGGATTTTTTTTTTTTTTTTTTTTTTTTTTTTTTTTTTTTTCGGTTAGGGTTTCTACAGCAACTTTGACCAGCATTGAATTTGGTCAATGCAAGGTCAAACAGACTTGAAACTTTCACAAAATTTTGATTTTCCAAATCCACATTTTTTGGTACTATTCCCGAGGCTAGAAGTTGACTTTGACTTGCTACGTTGACCTTGTTGCTACTGCTGTTTGCGTTGACTGTTGACTGACATCGTTGAATTTTCAGGTTGAATTTTGAGTTGACTGTTTGGCTGTCCTAGAGGGTTGTGTGACATTGCTGGTTGGCTGACCATATTGAGACTTGGCTGGTTGAAGCATCCTGTTAACCACCGTCACGCACCATGTTAGGTCCCTATATTACTATTATAGTCCATTATTGTTGTTAGTGTAACCCCCTTATTGTTATTATTGTACCCTTGTAACCCCCATATTGTTATTATTGTGCCCTTAAATTATTATTGTTAGGTCGGTTAGGATTACATTGTGGCCCTACTAGGATTACATTACGGCCCCATGGACTCCTATATATAGAAAGGAGGTTTTGTAATTTGAATCATCAAAGAATTTTTCATTCATGTAATGTATTGGAGGTTTCCCCCTCGAAGTGGCTTATTTCTAAGGCGTTTATATCTCTTTTCTTCTCTTTTTGGAGATGGTTTCACAACATTTGGTATCAGAGCTTTGAGATTCTAGGGTTTCGTTGCTCCAAACAGGTCAACATGGAATTTTCAATATAACTTTTTTTATACGAAGGTTCAGAATATGAAATTTTTAGAGTGCGAAGAAAAACTCCTGAGGAACATCTTCAAAAAATTTCAGAGCTTGGTTCATAATATTTTCAGAGATATGATCTGTGCAAGTTAGGTCATTTTGTAGGCTCCTGAATTTAACCTAAACAAGTCATCGTGTTATTTTATTAATAACTTTTTTTCTACGAAGGTTTAGAAGCTGAAAGTTTTAGAGTGCGAAGCCACAATCCTGAGGAACATCGTCAAAAAAATTTCAGATATTGGTTCACAATATTTTCGGAGATATGATCTGTGGAATTTAGGGCTTTTTTAGGCTTCTTAATTTCATCTCAAAGAGGTGATCGTGGGAAAATCTTCATAGCTCTCTCTCTACGCATCAGATTGGAATGCTGTAAAAAGTGGCCTCAAGTTCACAGACTATAGTTTTGGTCTATCAATTTCAGAGCCAAATGAGGAAATAGTGACATGTGGCAAGTTGTACAAGTTCGCTCTATTGAACCAGTCCAAAATTGGGTCATTGTGGGATATTGGACATAACTTCGCCTTGAAGAATCCAAATCAGACCAGACTTGTGGCATTTTAAAGAAGCTTCAGAGGGCTACTATAGGGCTGAATTTCATATATTGAGGATTCTAAATTATAGAGATAATTCAATTTAAATATCTAGCTCCTCAAAATAAAGTAAAAGGTGTGTATTTTTTTTTTTTTTTTTTCCGAATTGCATAAGTCTTGTTTGAAGAATCAAGTTGAATTGATTACAAGGGCATATTGTAGAATAGATATCAGTATTGGATTATAAAATGGCCCCTAAAAAGAATTCAACACCCATTAAGCCTTTGGAAAGCTCTACTATGACTCATGAAGACAAAGAATGGCAACATGACATATCAAAATTACAAGAGCAAGTGCAACAAATTTCGCTCTCGCAAAGAGCAACAAAAAATGATATGGAAGTTTTGAAGAAAGGCATGGAAACTAAGATGGATGGTTTGAAGAAAGGCGTGGAATCTAAGATGGATGGTTTGAAGAATGGCATGGAATCTAAGATAGATGGAATGGAAACTAAGATAGACGACATGGAATCTAAGATAGATGGCATGGAAGCTAGCATGGAATCTAAAATGGAAAACATGAAGAATGATCTAAAAGCAGACATAGAAGGTTTGACAAAGTTGATACAAGAAATGTTTCCTAATGGTGAAAATATAGTAGAGGAAACTCATGATGCGAACAAAATAAATGTTAATCATGATTTCATAAAATCTAATGTTGGCGGGAAAAACCACCATATTCCAAAAATGGATATGAGGAAGTTTGATGGAAAGGATCCTGTAACATGGATACTACAGATGGAGCAATATTTTGATCTCCATAATGTGAAAAATGCACAAAAGGTATGCATTGTAACTTTTCATTTAGAACAAAATACATTTGTATGGTATCGATGGCTTTGCTCCCGTAAAAAAATTGTGACTTGGTCAATTTGTACGGAGGAAATGATAGCACATTATGAGGATACAAAGAGAAACACCTTCTTTAGCCAATTGATAAATCTCAAACAAAAGGGTTTAATGGGGGAGCACATTGAGGACTTCCAAAAATTGAGTATAAGGGTAGCTGATATTCCAGAGGAACACAGAATTGATCTCTTCATAGGTACTTTAAAGGATAACATCCAACATGAAGTTCGCATTTTGGAACCTGATTCATTGGAGAAGGCATTCAGGTTGGCAAGAAAAATTGAATGTAAAATTATGGCGACAAGGAAGCCTACCACTCACTTCTATAAAGAGGGAAGTGTTGCTACTCCTAGATTTCCACAACCTAAAAGGTTGACACCACAACAATTGGAAGAAAAAAGAGCAAAAGGGCTTTGCTACAGTTGTGATAGAAAATACACTAAAGGTCATAAGTGTGCTGAGAAGAAATTATTTTACATAGATTGTGAAGAGGAAGAAGAAAATTAACAAGAAGAGGATATACACCAGGAACCAACCCAAGAAGAGGAAGAAATGAGTCTGACCATATCGTGTAATGCATTGGCAGGAATTACCACTCCTCAAACTCTCAAGATAGAAGGACATATCAAGAAGAAAAAAGTAATAGTGTTGATTGATTCAGGTAGTACCCATAATTTTTTTCATTGTAAGGTAGCCAAGGAATTGAATTGTTTCCTATACCCAGCACCAGAATGTCAAGTGATGGTTGCAAATGGAGGAACTATAAATTGCTTTGGAAAATGCCATAATATCAAGCTAACCATGGGGGAATATGTATTGGATACTCCAATTCTTTCCATTCCTATGGGAGGTGCTGATGTTGTACTAGGAGTACAATGGTTACAATCTTTGGGGATGGTAGCTTTTAATTTTAAATAACTTTTCTTGAAATTTTTTTCAGAAGGAAAGGAAGTCGAATTACGGGGTATTACAGGGAAGCTGGGAAAGATAATAAGCTCTAATGTCATGACAAAGCTTCTAAAGAAGGAACAACTAGGCATAATTGCACAATTATGCTCACTAAAAGTTCCAACATCAAAATCATCTATTTCTGCAGATCTCCAAAAAGTCTTGGACAATCATTCCAAGGTTTTTGAAACTCCAAAAGGACTCCCACCTATTCGTGATCATGGTCATGCTATTCATTTTATTCTAGGATGTGTTCCTCCAAACATCAGGCCTTATATATATCCTTATGTCCAAAAGAGTGAAATTGAACATATGATTGCAGAAATGTTAGAGGTAGGTATAATTCAACCTAGTCAAAGTTCTTTCTCTGCTCCTGTAGTATTGGTACACAAGAAGGATGGATCATAGCGCATGTGGCCAGATTATAGGGAGCTCAATAAGCTCACCATTAAAGATGAATTTCCCATTCCCGTGATTGATGAATTATTGGATGAATTACATGGAGCAATTTATTTTACCAAATTGGATCTTCATTCAGGGTATCATCAATTTAGAATGAAGACTGAAGATATTTCGAAAACAACATTTCGAACTCATGAGGGTCATTATGAATTTTTGGTCATGCCTTTTGGCCTTACCAATGCACCTTCTACATTTCAAGGGTTGATGAATTCCATTTTCAAACCCTTCCTTAGAAAATGTGTGCTAGTATTTTTTGATGATATACTAATCTACAACAGGTCTTGGAAAGATCATGTTGAACATGTTGACAGGGTGCTCAAACTATTGCAGGAGAAACAATTATATGCAAAAAAATCCAAATGTTTCTTTGGAGTACGAGAGGTGGAATATCTGGGTCATATTATATCTCACGAGGGTGTTAAGGTAGACCCTAACAAAATTAAAGCCATTAAGGAATGGAAAGTCCCCACAACCATAAAGCAGTTGCGAGGATTTCTTGGGTTAACAGGGTATTATCGAAATTTTGTTAAGAATTATGGGAGAATAGCAACACCTCTAACAACATTATTGAAGAAAGATGCATTTTCATGGACTCCTGAAGCAACTAAGGCCTTTGAACATCTTAAAGAGGCAATGTGCCTAGCACCAGTCTTAGCTACGCCGGACTTCACAAAAACCTTTATTGTGGAATGTGATGCCTCAGGAAATGGAATTGGTGCAGTTTTAATGCAGGAAGGAAGACCCATTGCTTTTGAAAGTCATCTAATCAAAGGAAAGTATTTACAGAAACCTATTTATGAGAAGGAAATGTTAGCAATATTGCATGCACTAAAGAAATGGAGAACTTACCTAATGGGAAGACACTTCAAGGTAAAAAGTGATCATGATAGTCTTAAACACTTTTTGGAACAAAGACTATCTTCAGAAGAGCAGCAAAAATGGGTCACAAAGATGTTGGGTTATGACTTTGAAATAATATACAAAAAGGGGAAGCTAAATGTTGTTGCAGATGCACTCTCAAGAAAGAATGAAGAGGTGGAAGCATTGCTTTGTTCCATTTCTATTATCCAACCAGATTGGATAACCAAAGCAAGAGATGAATGGAAGAAGGATGAAGAAGTGTAGACACTCATTCAAAAGTTGCAGCAAGATCCTAGTACATCTGATACATTTAGTTGGAAAAATGATTCCTTATGGTACAAAGATCGCTTATATCTTTGTAAGAATTCCCAACTAAAACAAAAGATTCTTCTGGAATTGCACACTTCTCCTTTAGGAGGACACTCAGGTTTTTTAAAAACTTACCACAGGGTGAAGAAAGATTTTTTTTGGGATGGCCTTAAATCTGATATTCAAAAGTTTGTTGCGGAATGTTTGGTTTGCCAGCAGAATAAAGTGGAAACAATTAAGACCCCGGGACTTCTACAACCTTTATCCATTCCAAGTCAACGTTGGGAGGAGATTTCAATGGATTTTATCACAGGTTTACCTAAGTCCGAAGGAAAGAGTGCCATCATGGTGGTAGTTGATAGACTTACCAAGTATGCACACTTTTGTGCATTATCTCATCCATTTAAAGCAAGTACAGTTGCTACTACATTTATGGACAGAATTCAAAAGCTACATGGAAGCCCAAGGGTTATTGTGAGCGACAGAGATCCCATTTTTACTGGAAATTTTTGGATGGAGCTATTTTCTTGTTTGGGTACTCAATTAGCTCATAGCTCATCTTATCATCCTCAATCTGATGGTCAAACTGAGATAGTAAATAAATGTTTGGAAGGATATCTTCGTTGTTTTGTATCTGATAAACAAACACAATGGGTCAAGTGGTTACCTCTCGCTGAATGGTGGTATAACACTTCCTTCCATATTGCGGCAAAAATGACCCCATTTATGGCACTTTATGGATATCATCCACCATCCATCACATCATCTTTAAGGGAAAATTCGAAGGTTCAAGCAGTGGAAGATCACATCGAGCATCAGCAAGAAGTTCTCCAACTCTTAAAGGATAACCTGAATTTGGCACAAAATCGAATGAAACAATAGGCAGATCAACATCGCATCGAGAGAAGTTTTGATGTAGGAGATTGGGTATTTTTACGGCTACAACCATACAAACAAATGTCCCTCAAGCAAGCTAAGAAGGATAATAAATTATCGCCAAAGTACTATGGTCCTTACGAGGTGTTGCAAAAGATTGGTACTATGGCATACAAATTGGAGCTTCCTGCTTCTTCGCGAGTACATCCAGTTTTCCATGTTTCATGCTTAAAGAAGTTTATAGGTGAAAATCTTCCAGTTCAAACAATATTGCCAGAACTTGATGAGGAAGGAAAAATCATATTGGAACCTGAAGCGGTCACGAAAACAAGAACTCGACAACTACGAAATCGATCAATTTCAGAGTATCTCATCAAGTGGAAGAACTTACCCACTGAAGATTCTACATGGGAGGATGAGAATTTTATACAAAAGCACCCAGAGCTACTCAAGCGTTGAGGACAACACTTTTTTTGAAGGAGAGGGGCATGTTAGGTCCCTATATTACTAGTATAGTCCCTTGTTGTTGTTAGTGTAACCCCCTTATTGTTATTATTGTACCCTTGTAACCCCCATATTGTTATTATTGTGCCCTTAAATTATTATTGTTAGATCGGATAGGATTACATTGTGGCCCTACTAGGATTACATTATGGCCCCATGGACTCCTATATATAGAAAGGAGGTTTTGTAATTTGAATCATCCAAGAATTGTTCATTCATGTAATGTATTGGAGGTTGCCCCCTTGAAGTGGATTATTTCTAAGGCATTGATATCTCTTTTCTTCTCTTTTTGGAGTTGGTTTCACAACACACCAACACACTTATATATTTTTCGCTTGTCTTATGTCGATCTACCTGTATGTTCTATCAACATTTTACTTTATTGTTTATGTGATTTCTATCTGATATTGGAGAAAAATTAACATTGTAGCAAGCATATAACATCTACATAAATTTACATGGTATCAAAGCTAAGGTGAAGACAAAGCCCTAATTTGTAGCAATCACCGAAGAAGAGGAGGGGCTCCTAAAACTACAATGGCTTTAAGGCTAATGACAAATTGATTGGGAAGGATGACTTCCATGCTTGGAAGATGACACTGGATCTTAATTTTGAAGACCAAGATGTCATGGACTATGTGTAGGGTAAAATTCAAGAGCCTCCGTTCACTGCAACTGCTGCTTCCAAAACAAAGTACAAGAAGGGGGAAATCAAAGCAAAGCTGATGATCAGGGACTCAATTCATAAGAGTCCGGTTTCCTACATCTCTGAGCTGGGCACATCCAAGGAGATGTATGATAATTTGGTCCACATGTTCAAGGCCAACAATGAGAATCAAGTCCTATTCTTCAAGAATCAATGGAATAATATGAAGAAAGGCAAGGATGAGTCTGTTCAATCATATTTTCTGAAGCTGATTGAAATCAGGAACAATCTGCTGCTATTGGGGAGACAATAGCTAATCAAGAAATGGTACTCATTGTACTTGGAGGGCTCTCATCCGAATGGAAAGTGTTCAACATGTTAGCTCTTCATAATTTTCTAGATTGATTGAGATACAAATTGAAAAGGGTAACATCAAACCAAGCTTTGGAATCCAAGGACCTAGCCTTCCTAGATTCAGAGAGGGATCTTTCAATTGTTTGTAAAGATATGACTTGTTCGCTTGTAAATGGCTGTTTTTAGGCTAGATGTTAAGTGCAGGGTATTTTGATTGTTTTTGGTTGGGTATGATACTTTGATAGATTTTAGATAGGAAACATGGAAGATTGTTAAGTCATTAGGCAATGGAGTCTAGCAAGGTCCAGATAAGTTCATCAATGGGGTTTAAGAAAATTCGCAGGGCAAGTTTACTTGGTCGGTGGATCTTTTAAAGTTATGATGGATTTATGAAATGGACATAAATATTGAGAACAACAAGCTAATAAAGGGCTGAAACCGAATCCTTTATATACTTGTAAACTGAGGGAGTTAGAAAATTGATAAGAACAGCAAGAGAATCAGAGGCATAAGCAGAACCTAATCCATTTGATTTCAGACTGAAAATAGATAATTAACCAAGACAAACATTCAAATAAAAACACAGAAAGGTAAGAAACTTATCCAAATTTCTGAGCTTTTATCGTCTAGAGCAGAAAAACATTTAAGATACACAAGTAACTATAAACATAGAAAGAGAGAAAACTCTAATATCCAAAGTTACAGCTATAAGGTTTCCTTAAAACAATTTTAGCTAAGTAAAGGAAAAGAGCATGATTTTAAATAGAGTTCTTTGACAAACCTAGACAAAGCTGCTTTAAAGAGATGATTCCAAGAACAAAATATTTCAGTGGCAACAATATGCAGGGCTAACCATAAATCATAATTGATGCAACTGATCTAAATTATTCAAGAAATAGACAAGCTAAGAACTTGTTAGAGAGAAATAAATGATTTCTCTAATGTATCTTAGCAGAAAAAAACATTAAGACAGTGAAGGACAAACAGATTTAAGGTGCCATTAGAAACATTTCTTAATCTAAATTCTTTGTCCTACTGCAACATAGCAAGATGGAAAACATAATGGAAAACTAGAAAACATAAACAAAAGAAAACTTCACCATCAATCAAGCCTATGGATCCTGCAAACAATCCTTCTCCATCAACAAGCAAATTAGATCATGCATGAGTTCCAACACATCAATTTATCTTCAAGAGATTCAAAGGACTATGTATTATTCCAGCATCAGTTATCAAAATCCAACGTTTACAATGAGTTCCAACGCAGTATTTATGTTGCAAATGAGGAGGTGGAACTGATCTAGGGTTCAAGTGTTACTAATTACAGAGTAAATGCATTCCTGACCTTAAAACCATGCAAGGCATAAGGTAGGGACACGTGTGCAACTACTTCTCTGTTAACTAACTTTGTCTTAATTTTTGAGATAAAGATAGGTGAAAGTATTGACTTTAAGGCTTTATCCTCATCTTTACATTAACTGTTTTGATAGTTTAAAATATATTCTTTTGTGAAATAATTGTTTGTTGCCTTTACAGATAAAGAGTAGGCAAAAGGTGTCAGTTTGATTTATCAAGTGAACAACTACTTCCTTTTGATGTATTCGAGGCTGCTTTAGCCTAATCTTTCCTTAAATTTAATCATTTTAAACTGTGTTTAAGACCTGATTCTGCTTTAGCCTTCATAACTCATTATGCTACCTTTATCACTTTACTGTTTTCTTTAAACCTCTGTTCATCCGTATTTTAGTTGTGTTTTTATCCTTAATATGCTTCGATTAGTCTTTAATCTTCTGTTTATGCCTTTGATCCTTTTTTCTTCAATCTTCATTAGTTTTCTCTGCATTTGTGTGCAGGAGACTTCTTTGATGCGCTGGAGGATTTCAAAAGGGATCAATACTTATGAGGCACCGATCAATCATTGATATGGAACCCTGGATCCCTTTATTCTTTTCTTATAGGCCTTTTTGGATCGTCATCCAAGGCCTGTCACTGTTTTGATTGTGGGATGGCCCTTCGGGCTCGAGGCCACCATTAAACCTGCAACCAAACGAAAAACATAATATAAAACCTGCGAATTTATGGATATACTGCTTTCAGGGGTTTGAGGGAGACGGAAGAGTGATTGCTGAGGAAGGGGATATTATGTGGTGGGGAAATTTCATGGAGGAAATGATGCAAATAGAGGAAAATTTAAATCAGGGCACGAAAACAGGGAGGGGTAGTTTTGCAGAAAACTGACGGTTTTCCCGTGGCCAAAAGGTGGTAAGTGGTAATGGGCTGGGGGAATGCGATAATGTTTAGGGGTTGACACGTGTCCAACCCAAAACCACCTTTTTCACATTGAAAATGCGTGTTAAAAAGTTTTGGTGAAATGGGTGCGAAATCAATTATGGGTCGTCAGATCTGGAGGATAGATGGTTGGGATCCATTTGCAATGTCGTGCAAATCACAAATGGTCGAGAGGGTCAGCGAAACTGCGAAAGAGCGATGACCGTTGGATCTGGAGGATCAATGGTGGAGATGAATAGTGGGAGTGTGCAAAATATAACATATGCGTGAGGGGACAGAAAAATAGCGATGAAGCGCTGACCGTTGGATTAACGAGATCAACGGTCGCGATCTATTGCGGGGGGACCATGGAGGTACAAGGGGAAGAATAGGGAGGAGTCCCGCTGGCCGTTGTATCATGATGAGATCAATGGTGGATATTAACTACGGGGGGAATGGGGGGTACGGAAGGATCTTGCAGGCAGGGTGCTTCCGCAGTGAATGGAGAAATATTGGCCGTCGGATCTGGAGAAGATCAACGGTGGAGATTAACTATGGGGGGACTGGGAGTAT
Source organism: Pinus albicaulis (assembly GCA_034641835.2). Lineage (NCBI taxonomy): Eukaryota > Viridiplantae > Streptophyta > Pinopsida > Pinales > Pinaceae > Pinus > Pinus albicaulis. Next base: position 292,406,159 of record CM076577.1, on the reverse strand, counting down.
GGGCCACGTTGGTCAGGTGCCCCCGTAGTGAACCTGAGCCATTGATCTGGGAGGAATGGATGGTTGGGCTCTATTCGCAATTCCGTACAAATCACAAATGATTGAGAGGGTCAGCGAAAATGAAAAAGAGCGATGATCGTTGGATCTGGAGGATCAATGGTCAAGATTTCATCATAGGGAAGCAGGCGGAATGGAAAGGTGGGGTGAAGGATAAAATGATAATGATGCGATGGCCGTCGGATCTGGAGGATCGACGGTTAGGATTTTATCGGAGAAAGGTGGGTAAAGGGGATGTCGCGAAGTGAAATGAAAAATGCGAGAGTGCGCTGGCCATTGGATCTGAAAGATCAACGGTCCAGATTATATCGCAAACGCGCAAAAAATAATGAATGGGGTGGAGGGAGACAGAAATGCGAAGGAGCAATGATCGTTGGATCTGATGGATCAATGATCAGGATTTCATCATGGGGGAATGAGAACGGAGTGGAGGAAGGCCCGATCACTATTAGATCAAAATGATTAACGAACAGGATTATATCGGGGGGAAAAGTATTTATCGGGCAGAGTTTGGATCCACGAGATAGCGTGAGTCGTTGAATCTAGAAGATCAACGGTTAGGATTCTTTCGACGGGATGCACATTGTGGTGAGAAGGGAAAGCGGAACGGAAGATTGCGATGGCCGATGGAGCGCGAAACGTCAGATCTTAAACAAGATCAACGATGGAGATTGGCTCGGGGGATCAACCATCGGTGGAGAAAAGGAGTGCGGGCGTGACCCTTTGCGATTTGCGATGGAGCGCAGATCGTCCGATATAAAATAAGATCAACGGTCACGAATCCATCGGCGGAGGTTTTGTAAAGCGGAGATGGGAAACGCTGAAGTGTGATGGCTGATGGGGGATTAATACTTCGATCGATGGTCGTGCACCTTGGTCTCGTGGCGGAGAAGGGCTAGGGCTAAGCCGAAAGGCGCTTGAGCCCTATGGTTAAAAAATGAGCGGAAAATAGGCCGAAGCGAGGTTTTTTGAGCCTTTTCAAGGATTCCGATAAGTATAAAAAGGAGGTTTAAACCATTATAAAGGGGTTTTAATGGTTTAAAGGGGATTTTATGGGGAATGAAGGGTAAAAAAGGGTTTTTGGAAGAAAAAGGGAAGGGGAAATGAGGGATTTTTCAAAGGGAAAATGATGGAAAAATGGCTTAGAAACAATCTCTTTTGGTATCAGCAGGGAAAATTAGAGGCTTTTTTGAATATTTTATGAGAAATGGATAACATAGGGATAATGAACACAGTGATATTTCCGAAGCTCATAGATTTTGATGAAAATATTGTTTTTGGAAATCCGTGGACTAATCTAGCCATCATCAGATATAACATAATTTATAGATGGCTAACAGTGGCTCCACTTGGGGAGGACAGTTTCCCTTTTAGGTGTCCAGAACCTCAGTTTATCAATCTCCGGCTTTTAGCAGACCAATGCCTCATCCATTGGGCAACAATCCTTTTCTTTCTTGGACTTGATAATATTTCAGCAATCTACAATATATGACATTCTTCAAAGCAGCATCACTACCTACCTAGTCCTACTTGTGCTAACATTTTTCTTCAATGGGTGCACTTGGACTTGCAAACCCTTTCAACATCATTTTATTCTTCTGAAAATAAGAAAAAATAATCTAAATCTATCCTTATTTCTTCCGAGATTCCACATTAAACAGTTGAACTGTTTTATTTCTACCTATACTACTATCTGTCAAGATTAAGTTGTTTGATAGATCTGCATTCTCTATATTCTAAAACAAAAATTTAAAACATAGCTAAATCAGCATTAAGCAGTCTGATTTGCTATGGTGTCTATGACTTTATGTACAAGCTGCAAATAGAATTTATTTGCAGAAAAATAAAACAAAATTGTGAAGGCTTAAGATCTGAAAATTACAAACATCCTTCTTTCTTTCTTTGGTTCATGTTTTGAGCTTGTTTGAACCATTCTTTTCTATCCCCTAATCGAATCTACTGATAAGCCAAGTCTGAAATGATCTTATCAATCAATGTTTCTAATATCATATTAACATAAATTTAAAGCATGTTCAGCCATGATTAGGCTAGATGACTGAACAAGATATCATTTTGGATTAGCAGTGGCATTTAGACTTGCTCACTTTCAGTATCACTATTTTTTGGGTATGGGGATTGTACCTTGTTTTTGAATTTTCCCTCTTTTTCCTCTTTCTATTGTTTTTGTGTTTTTTCAATTTTTCTTTCAAAGCAAAAAAAAAAAAAAACTAACTAAATGCTCACAGGCTGAGCTTTATTGACATTCCTACCTACCCTAATCTAACTTGGAAATCTCTATTGTTTTATATGATACAATAGTGCCAGTGCAACCAGTTAAGTAGTAGCAAAAAAGGGTAGAAAATATGACTGCTTGTCAGAGATAACCATAGGGTACTTGGAATGTGGGTCTTCAAACCAAGGCCACCAACAGTGGTGACCACTCATGATGTATCTGGCTCTTGCAGAGGATCAATTCTTGGGAACTTGAGCCAATCAGGGCCTTCATATACTCTGCTACATGATCAACAAAAACATGATGGAAACTTTCTTCTTTTAGGCCTTCCATGACTAGTAGGCTATCTGCATCCTTGACAACTTTAATCACTGCATCTTCAGTGTAGCTCTTGAAAGCACAATCATCCTTTTCCTGCACATCAAAAGGCAACATAATTTATTCTTGCTTTGGGGGAGGGAGACTTTCCAAAAATGCTCTGGGGTCCCTGAATTGGTATGCTTGTTCTTGTGAATTCAACATTTCAATCTCAGTTTCATACCTTTGAACCACCAAGTCTAGGAAAATTTTCTTAAGCTCAGGTTTAGCATTGAGTTTTGAGCTGAGAAGGATAACCTTTGGAAGGTCCTCACATTCAAGTTCTGCCAATTCACTTGATATTGCACAACGCAAATCTGCTATGAAACTTGACTGCATTTTTGAAAATTTTTTAGAGTCTTCTATTAGTGAAGTAATTTGGTCTTTGCTATGTTGGGATGTGGAGTGGCCACTATGTTGATTTTAGACCGAAAGAAAAGAAAAGTTAGCCAGATATGATAATATTTAGAGGAAAACTGGTCTTTAACAAAGAAAACTTAATCTTCAGAGTTTCCTTGACTGAGTATGAGTGATGTTTATGATAGAATGGGTTTCCTAGTGGAGTCTTTAGGTCTATTGAGAGTTGTGGAGTCGCCAGGTGGAGGATTTCAAAAAAATTGAGATGGATTGATGTCCACCATCAGTATGATTGGGATTTCTCAATGCATTCCCAGGGGAGTTTACAAGGACTAGTGAAGTTATAGGCCTACTGGAGGCCAGTGGAGTCGCCAGGTGGAAGTTTTTAGCTCTTTTGGAGGTAAAATATTCTATGGTCCACCACCAATGTTTATTATGAAACCAATCTGAAATGTTTTTTGGGGTTTTCTGAGTTTCTATGTTTATTGAAGGACTTAGTGAGTCTACAAGAGCTTTCCAGGCTATTATGTACTAAGACGTCCCACCGTGATCGCCACTATGTTAGCTCCCCGCAATTTTATAGATTGATTGAGATACAAATTTACAAGGGTAACATCAAACCAAGCTTTGGAATCCAAGGACCTAGCCTTCTTGGATTCAGAGAGGGATCTCTCAATTGTTTGAAAAGATATGACTTGTTCGCTTGTAAAAGGTTGTTTTTAGGCTAGATGCTAAGTGTAGGGTATTTTGATTATTTTTGGTTGGGTATGATACTTTGATATATTTTAGATAGGAAACATGGAAGATTTTTAAGTCATTGGGCAATGTAGTCTAACAAGGTCCAGATAAGTTCATCAATGGGGTTTAAGAACATTTGTAGGGAAAGTTTACTTGGTTGGTGGATCTTTTAAGGTTATGATGGATTTATGAAATGGACATAAATATTGAGAACAACAAGCTAAAAAAGGGCTGAAACCGAATCCTTTATATACTTGTAAACTGAGGGAGTTAGAAAATTGATAAGAACAACAAGAGAATCAAAGGCATAAGCAGAACCTAATACATTTGATTTCAGACTGAAAATAGATAATTGACCAAGACAAACATTCAGATAAAAACACAGAAAGGTAAGAAACTTATCCAAATTTTAGAGCTTTTATCATCTAGAGCAGAAAAACATTTAAGATACGCAAGTAACTATAAACATAGAAAGAGAGAAAACTCTAATATCCAAAGTTACAACTATAAGGTTTCCTTAAAACAATTTTAGCTAAGTATTATTCTAGCATCAGTCATCAAAATCCAACGTTTACAATGAGTTCCAACGCAGTATTTATGTTGCAAATGAGGAGGTGGAACTGATCTAGGGTTCAAGTGTTATTAATTATTGAGTAAATGCATTCCTGACCTTCAAAACCATGCAAGGCATAAGGTAGGGACATGTGTGCAACTAATTCTCTGTTAACTAACTTTATCTTAATTTCTGAGATAAAGATAGGTGAAAGTATTGACTTTAAGGCTTTATCCTCATCTTTACATTAACTGTTCTGAAAGTTTAAAATATATTCTTTTGTGAAATAATTGTTTGTTGCCTTTGCAGATAAAGAGTAGGAAAAAGGTGTCAGTTTTATTTATAAAGTGAATAACTACTTCCTTTTGATGTATTCAAGGTTGCTTTAGCCTAATCTTTCCTTAACTTTAATCATTTTAAACTATGTTTAAGGCCTGATTCTACTTTAGCCTTCATAACTCATTATGCTGCCTTTATCACTTTACTGTTTTCTTTAAACCTCTGTTCATCCGTCTTTTAGCTGTGTTTTTATATTTAATCTGCTTCGATTAGTCTTTAATATTCTGTTTATGCCTTTGATCCTTTGTTCTTCAATCTTCATTAGTTTTCTCTGCATTTGTGTGCAGGAGGCTTCTTTGATGCGATGGAGGATTTCAAAAGGAATCAATGCTTATGAGGCACATATCAATCATTGATATGGAACCCTGGATCCCTTTCTTCTTTGCTTATAGGCCTTTTTGGATCGTCATCCAAGGCCTGTCACTGTTTTGACTGTGGGATGGCCCTTCAGACTCGAGGCCACCATTAACCAAACGAAAAACATAATATAAAACCTGCGAATTTATGGATATAATACTTTCATCAGTTTGAGGGAGACAAAAGAGCAATTGTTGAGGAAGGGGATGTTGCATGGTGGGGAAATTTCATGGTGGACATGACGCAAACAGAGGAAAATTTGAATCAAGGCACGAAAACAGGGAGGGGTGGTTTTGCAGAAAACCATCGGTTTTCGCGTGGCCAAAAGGTGGTAAGCAGTAATGGGCTGGGGGAATGCGATAATGTTTAGGGGTTGACGCATGTCCAACCCAAAACCAAATTTTTCATGTTAAAAATGTGTGTTAATTTTTTTGGTGAAATGGGCGCAAAATAAATTCTGGGCCGTCAAATCTGGAGGATCGACGGTTGGGATCTATTCGCAATGTCGCACAAATCACAAATGGTTGAGAGGGTTAGCGAAAATTTGAAAGAGCGATGACCGTTGGATCTGGAGGATCAACGGTGGAGATGAATAGTGGGAGTGCGCAAAATATAACATATGGGCGAGGGGATAGACGAATAGCGATGAAGCGCTGATCATTGGATTAATGAGATCAACAGTCGGGATCTATTGTGGGGGGATCATGGAGGTACAAGGGGAAGAACAGGGAGGAGTCCCGCTGGTCTTTGGATCATGATGAGATCAACGGTGGAGATTAACTACAGGGGGACTGAGGGGTACGGAAGGATCTCACCAGCGGGGTGCCTCGGCAGTGAATGGAGAAATACTGGCTGTCGGATCTGGAGAAGATCAATGGTGGAGATTAACTACCGGTGGGGGGGGCTGGGGAGTATGGGCCACTTTGGTTGGGTGCCCCCGCAATGAACCTAAGCCATTGATCTAGGAGGAATAGACGGTTGGGATCTATTCGCAATTTCGCGCAAATCACAAATGATCGAGAGGGTCAGCGAAAATCCGAAAGAGTGATGATAGTTGGATTTGGAGGATCAACGGTCAAGATTTCATCACAGGGAAGCGGGCATAATGGAAAGGTGGGGCGAAGGCCGAAAGGGAGATGATGTGATGGCCGTCGGATTTGGAGGATCGACAGTTAAGATTTTATCGGAGAAAGGTGGGTAGAAGGGTACGTCGTGGAGTGAAATGAAAAATGTGAGTGTGCGCTGGCCGTTGGATCTGAAAGATCAATGGTCCAGATTATATCGTAGACGTGAAAAAAAGAATGAATGGGGCGGAGGGAGGCAGAAATGAAAAGGAGCAATGATCGTTTGATTTGATGGATCAACGGTTAGGATTTCATCTCGGGGGGAATGAGAACGGAGTGGAGGAAGGCCCAATCGACGTTAGATCAAAATGATCAACGATCAGGATTATATCGGGGGGGAAACATAATCGGGGTGTGAAGTATTTATCAGGTGGAGTTTGGATCCGCGAGATAGCACGAGCCGTTGGATCTGGAAGATCAATGGTCAGAATTATTTCGGTGGGATGCACATTGTGGTGAGAAGGGAAAGCGGAACGAAAGATTGTGATGGCTGATGGAGCGTGGACTGTCAGATCTTAAACAGGATCAACGATGGATATTGGCTCAAGGGATCGACCATCGACAGAGAAAATGAGTGCGGGCGTGACCCTTTTCAATTTGCAATGGAGCGTGGACCGTCCGATCTAAAATGAGTTCAACGGTCACAAATCCATCGGCAAAGGTTTAGTAAAGCGGAAACGGGAAATGCTGAAGTGCAATGGTCGATGGGGGCTTAAGAATTTGGCTGACGGTCGTGGGCCTTGGTCTCATGGCGGAAAAGGGCTAGGGCTAAGCCGAAAGGCGCTTGAGCCCTATGGTTAAAAAATGAGCTGAAAATAGGCCGAAGTGAGGTTTTTTGAGCCTTTTCAAGGATTCCGATAAGTATAAAAAGGAGGTTTAAAGCATTATAAAGGGGTTTTAATGGTTTAAAGGGGATTTGATGGGGAATGAAGGGTAAAAAAGGGTTTTTGGAAGAAAAAGGGAAGGGGGAAATGAGGGATTTTTCAAAGGGAAAATGATGGAAAAATGGCTTAGAAACAGTCTCTTTTGGGATCAGCAGGGCAACTTAGAGGCTTTGTTTGAAGATTTTATGAAAAATGGATAACTTAGGGATAATGACCTTAGTGATATTTCCAAAACTCATAGATTTTGATGAAAATCTTTTTTTGGGAAATCCATGGATTAATCTAGCCATCATCAGATATAACATAATTTATAGATGGCTAACACAACACTACCATTCTCAATAGCAATGTGATACCTGACTTTGACGAAGTACTATCGAGATGCGTACAAGAAGAGACAATGATGAAGGAGTATAAAAATGAAGTAAATGCTGCCTACGCTGCTCATTCTAGAAAGAAGAACTCTGGTGGTCCAAGGAACAAAGGAAGAGCAGGGGCCCAAGGAAATAAGGGCAACTATTACACTTGTCACAAGCTAGGTCATTATGCTAGAGAATTCCCTTTCAAGAAGGATTTTCCCGATGATGATGACAACAAAAACAACTGGAGGAATGGAAATCAAAGGAATAATAGGTTCAAGGGGAAGAGGAAGGCTCCCTTCACCGGAAATGGTCAATCTTTCAAAAGGTCGAGAAATTTCAGGTATGAGGAATCAAATGTTGTTGATAAAAGAAATGAATTCATTCTTGTATCTTCCCTCTCTGCTGCATCTCCACCCGACACTATGGATGTTTGATTGATAGATAGTGGTGCCTCAAGACACAACACTGGGTTCAAGGAAGAACTTTCTGATATGGTTGAGAAGGATACTAATGTGGAAATTATCCTTAGAGATAATTCCACATATCCTGTGAAAGGGATAGGGACTGTGACCCTCCACTTGTCTCAAGGTCAAGTCCTCTGCTTGCAGGATGTACTATATGTACCTAATTTTAAGAAGAACCTTGTGTCTATATCAGCCATGGAAGACAAAGGTTTCAATGTGGCATTCATTAATGGGAAGGTGCGTATTTGGAAGAAGAGTTTCAAGGAAGATATCACCATTGGGTTTAGAGTTGATACACTCTACCAGGTTGGAGGAAGTCCACTGGGAGTGATGACATGTGATGCTATCCGGTAGACAGAATTATGGCACCAGAGGTTTGGACACCTTCATTACAAAGCCCTTCTTGAAACAAGGAAGGTGGTGACGAGGATGCCCGAGTTCACAAATGATCATGAAGGTGTATGTCAGGGCTGTGACAAAGGAAAGCAGACAAGGGGACCTTTCCCCTCAAGTGTCACAAAGACATATGATGTCTTGCAATTGATACATTCTGATCTATCTGGGATACTTCCTATGACATCCTTGGGAGGATGTTATTATTATATGACATTCATAGATGACTTCTCTCGCAAAACCTGGATATACTTCTTGAAAAAGATGAGGCTTTCATGTGGTTCTGTAACTTCAAAGCCTTGGTGGAAAATATAATAGGGAAGAATATCAAGATATTGAGGACCGATAATGGCACTGAATATGAGATGAATGAGTTTAAGAATTTTCGTAGAGAAGCTGTCATCAAGAGGGAGACCACAATGTTTGTGGGCTATAGTGAAACTTTGAATGCCTATAGAGTCTATGTGTCTAGTCAAAGGGAAGTGGAGATATTCCACAATGTCACCTTTGACGAAGATAATTCCTTGAGGAAAGTAGTCAATCTTCCGTGATATGAGGGAGATCATGAAGTAAGGTCTGGAAATCAAGAAGAACCAAAGGATGAGACGATGCCCGATGTTGAAGGACCAATGGACCCGATTGATCCACCTACTTCAATGAGGAAAATACCATCATGGCTCAGGGACACTCTCAAGGATGCCAAGGGAAATATGGTCCCAAGGGGGACATTCCGTGAAAGCAAGAAGTCAAGTAGATACCAAGGATATGTATAAGCCATGAGTACTATTGTACAATCTGAGCCTAGATATTTTGAGGAAGCCGTAAAGGATCAAGTCTGGAAGGATGCTATGCACGAAGAGTATGATTCCATAATGAAGAATGATGTCTGGGATGTGGTTGCAAGACCAGAGGACAAAGCAGTTGTCGCCTTGAAATGGCTCTACAAGATCAAGCATGGATCTGATGGAAGTGCTGAAAAGTTCAAGGCAAGATTCGTTGCTCGTGGCTTTTCTAAAAAGGAAGGCATAGACTATGATGATATATTTGCACCTATGGCCCGATATACCACCATCCAAACTATCATAGCCCTTGCTGCTGCACAAGGATGGAGTCTTCATTAGATGGAAGAGAATACCACATTTCTGCATGATGCGATAAAGGAAGAGGTGTATGTGGATCAACCTCTGGGGTTCGAAGTCTAGGATCGGGACACCCATGTCTGCAGGTTGAAGAAATCCATCTATGGGTTGAAGCAAGCACCCAGAGCTTGGTATGAGAGGATAGATAGCTACCTGATGAAGTTGGGATTCACTCATAGTAATTCTGATCCAAACCTTTACTTCAAGGTTGATAGAGAAAAGCATCTCATTCTGGTGATGTATGTGGAAAACCTCTTCCTGACAGGTGCTGACCCTCTCATTCATCAGTGCAAGAGGGAGCTCACTTCTGAGTTCGAGATGAAGGACCTAGGACTGATGCACTACTTCCTAAGCCTAGAGGTCTGGCAGAGACTTGTAGAGATTTTCATTTCTCAAGGAAAATACACTGTGAAGTTTATAGAAAGATTTGGAATGGTGGATTGTAAGTCCGTGTCGACACCGATGGAGCTCAACTTTAAGAAGTTGAGTGGTAGTGCTGATGGGCCCATGCTAATCCTACTGAGTGTAGTCAACTCGTAGGGGCCTTGATGTTCTTAGTGAACATACGTCCGGACATATGTTTTGCAGTGAACACTTTGAGTCAACATATGGTTGAGCCTCATTGATTTCATTGGGTTAGTGCCAAGAAGCTATTGAGATATCTCTAGGGCATGATAGACCATGGGCTGAGATACACTGCTGAGAGTATGACACTCCAGGGATGTACTGATGCCAATTGGGCTAGTAGTGTGGTGGATTGCAAGAGCACATCTGGATGTTGCTTCACATGCAGATCTGCGTCAGGAAGGAAACTAAAGTTGGTAGCCTTGAGCACTGCTGAGGCCGAATACAGTGTAACATGTATGGCCTGTTGTGAAGTCACTTGGTTGCGAAAGCTCTTCAGTGAGCTATTCGAGCATGTGCTAGATGCCACAATTATCCTTTGTTATAACTAGAGGGGGATTCGTTTGTCATAGAATCTTGGGTTCCACGATCGATCCAAGCATGTTGATGGCTGGTACCATTTTATCTAGGATATGGTACAACGAGGCGACGTAAGGCTCGATCATACATGAATTGATGAAAAGTTCGCGGACATTATCAAAATGCCCTTGGGGAACGTCATGTTCCTAACCTTCTGTGAGAATCTTGGAATTGTGGAACGACCCTATTCTAAGGGTCCTGTTGGAGGATGAGCTCTGGGAGCTCTGGGGGGCTTTGGGGATAGCTTCCTAGAGCTATAAACAACCACAGGGCTAGGCTTGCTGAACCTTTTTGGTGTGCTTCTACCCCACCGTTGTGATGATTGAGTTGGTTCACATCTCATTATCTGTGCCCCGTATGCATCCTACACATTGAGTCTCGAGCTCATGGGAAGTACCTCTCATTTGGCTAGTAAGGTGGGAAAAGCTAGAGCCTAGTAGCAAATACTGATGGACGTATCAGAGATTGTCGTACTCTCTATCTAGGATGGCACGTGTCCAACCACTTGATCTGGGATCAAGTCTAGTGAGGTTTCAGACCTACAAATGACTTCGGGTCAGTGAAACTAACTTCGGGTTAGTATATGACTCTCTTGAGTCCAAGTGAGGTTTCGGACCTCCAACTGACTTCGGTTCAGTGAAACTAACTTCGGTTTAGTATATGACTCTCTTGAGTCCAAGTGAGGTTTCAGACCTCCAACTGACTTCGGGTCAAATAAACCAACTTTGGGTTGGTATGAGACTCTTTGATTTTTATAGAGGTTTTGGACCTCTAGGCTAAATTTTTCAGCCAAGAATGATGCCTTTATGACTGGCCCACTTGTTCTAAAATAAAGAAGCCATCAAAAAAATTTATGACGGGATGACGCACGATGTTTGGATTTCACAGGTGGATGGAGTTCTCCCTAGTTGAGAGGGAGTGTTAATTTTGGAAAACTAGGCACAAACTCCATGTTGTGGTGCTCAAATGAAGATTCCAATATTTTTAATGGACTCCTCTTTCGAAGAGGTGCAAGATCAATCTAAATATCATCTTGATCTGATGAGAAGAACATTTATTTTGAATTTATTCAAGATATGTGAAGGTCCACCTTAAGGTTTTTTTCCCCAGCAGTTGTGTCACACACCCTCACTGATGCATATAAATAAGGTCAACGCTAGAGGACATTTCACTCATCTCATCCTCACACATTTTCTATCTCCTCATCTGATTGGTTCGATCACTTGGAGTCTCTTCTCTTCACACGTGGAAAAGTGCAACAAGGAAGAAAACTATTTTCAGATTTCTGTTTTCGGCTAGGGTTTCTGCAATAACTTTGACCAGTGTTGATTTTTGTGAACGAAAGGTCAAACAGACCTGAAAATTTCCCAAAATTTTGATTTTCCAAATTCACATTTTTTGGCACTATTCTTGAGGCTAGACGTTGAATTTGACTTGCTGTGTTGACCTTGCTGCTGCTGCTATTTACATCGACCGTTGACTAACAACGTTGACTTTTTGGGTTGAATTTTGAATTAACCGTTTGGCTATCCTACAGGGTTGTGTGACATTGCTGGTTGGCTGACCATATTGAGACTTTGCTGGTTGAAGCATCCTGTTGACTGCCATAACACACCAACACACTTATCTATTTTTGGATTGTCTTCTGTTGATCTAATGGTATGTTCTATCAACATTTTACTTTATCGTTAATGTGATTTCTATCTGATATTAGAGAAAAATTAAAGTTGCATCAACCATAGAACATCTAAATAAATTTACATCACCACAGTTGGAGGTCTCTCATCCGAATGACATGTATTCAACACTACCATTCTCAATAACAACGTGATACCTGATTTTGACGAAGTACTATCGAGATGCGTACAAGAAGAGACAAGGATGAACGAATATGAAAATGAAGGAAATGTTGCCTTCATTTCTCGTGCTAAGAAGAATAACTATGGTGGTCCAAGGAATAAAGGAAGAGCAGGGACCCAAGGAAAGAAAGGAAAATGTTACACATGTCACAAGACCGACCACTATGCTATAGAATGCCCTTTCAAGAAGGATTCTCTCGATGATGATGACAACAACAACAACCAGAGGAATGGAAATCAAAGGAATAATAGGTTCAAAGGGAAGAGGAAGGCTGCCTCTGGTGGAAATGGGCAACCTTACAAAAGGTCGAGAAATTCCAGGTATGAGGAATCAAATGTTGTTGAAGATAAAATAAATGAATTCATTCTAATATTTTCCCTCTCTACTGCATCTCTACTCGACACTATGGATGTATGGTTGATATATAGGGGTGCCTCAAGGCACATCACTGGGTTTAAGAAAGAACTTTCTAAAATGGTTGAGAAGGATGTTAATCTGAAAATTATCTTTAGAGATAATGCCACATATCCCTTGAAAAGGATAGGGATTGTGACCCTCCACTTGTTTCAAGGTCAAGTCCTCCACTTGCAAGATGTACTCTATGTACCTGATTTGAAGAAGAAACTTGTGTCTATTTAGGCCATGGAAGACAAAGGTTTCAATGTGGCATTCATTGATGGAAATGTGCGTATCTGGAAGAAGAGTTTCAAGGAAGCTATCATGATTGGATTTAGAGTTGATACACTCTACCAGGTTGGAGGAAGTCCACTGGGAGCAATGACATGTGATACTATCCGACAGAATGAACTATGGCACCGGAGGTTTGGACACCTTCACTACAAAGCCCTTTCCGAAGCAAGGAAGGTGGTGACGGGGATACCTGAGTTCACAAATGATCATGAAGGTGTATGTCAGGGTTGTGCCGAAGAAAAGCATACATCTGATGTATTGCAATTAGTACATTCTAATTTTTCTGGTATGCTGCCCATGACATCCTTAGGAGGGTGCTCTTATTATATGACATTCATAGATGACTTCTCTCACAAAACCTAGATATACTTCTTGAAAAATAAGGATGAGGCTTTCATGTGGTTCCATACCTTCAAAGCCTTGGTGGAAAATTCAAGACAGAAGAAGATCAAGATATTGAGGACCGATAATGGAACTGAATATGAGACTAACGAGTTCAAGAAATTTTGTAGAGAAGATGGCATCAAGAGGGAGCCCACAACTATCTATACTCCTGAGCATAATGGTGTTTTCGAAATAAAGAATAGGACCATTGTGGAATCTACCCATGCCATGCTATGTGACCAAGGCCTACCGAAGTTTCTGTGGGGAGAAGCTGCGAACACTGCCGTGTACATACAAAACCGATGCCCGCATTCCACTATGGACTCCAAAACTCCTGAAGAGGTTTTCTTTGGTAAGAAACTTGATGTCTCAAATTTTAGATTTTTTGGATGTCCTGTTTATTTTCATGTACCGAAGGAGAAGAGGAGCAAGCTAGATGCTTTTGGGAATAAGGCAATGTTTGTGGGCTACAACAAAACTTCAAAGGCCTATAGAGTCTATGTGCCTGGTCAAACGGAAGTGGAGATATGCCATGATGTTACCTTTGATGAAGATGATTCCCTGAGGAAAGTACTCAATCTTCCAATATCTGAGGAAAATCATGAAGCAAGGTTTGGAAATCAAGAAGAACTGAAGGATGAGATGATGCTCGATGTTGAAGGATTGATGGAACCTATTGATCCACCTCCTTCAATGAAGAAAAGACCATCACGGCTTAGGCACACTCTCAAGGATGCTGAGAATAATGTGGCTCCAAGGGGGAATTTCCGTGAAAGCAAGAAGCGAATAGATACCAAGGGTATCTAGCATCCATGAGTACAATCGTATAATCTGATCCTGGATATTTTGAAGAAGACGTAAAGCATCAAGTCTGAAAGGATACTATGCATGGAGAATATGAGTCCATTATGAAAAATGATGTCTGGGATGTGGTTTCAAGACTGAAGGACAAAGAAGTTGTCACCTCGAAATGGTTCTATAAGATCAAGCTTGGATTTGATAGAAGTGTTAAAAAGTTCAAGGCAAGATTGGTTGCCTGTGGCTTCTTTCAAAAGGAAGGCATAGACTGTGATGATATATTTTCACCTGTGGCTCGATATACCACCATCTGATCTATCATAGCCCTTGCCGCTATGAAAGGATGGAATATTCATCAGATGGATGTAAAGACCGCATTTCTGCATGATGCGATAAAGGAGGTGTATGTGGAGCAACCTATGGGGTTCGAAGTCCAGGATCAGGACACCCATGTTTGCAGGTTGAAGAAATCCATTTATGGGTTGAAGCAAGCACCCAAAGCTTGGTACAAGAGGATAGATAGCTACATGATGAAGTTGGGCTTCACTCGTAGCAATGCTGATCTGAACCTTTACTTCAAGGTTGATAGAGAAAAGCCTCTCATTCTAGTGCCGTATGTGGAGGACCTCTTCCTGATAGGTGCTGACCCTCTCATTCATCAGTGCAAGAGGGAGCTCGCTGTTGAGTTCAAGATGAAGGACATAGGATTGATGCATTACTTCCTATGCCTGAAGGTCTGGCAGAGACCTGGCGAGATTTTCCTTTCTCAAGGAAAATATATTGTGAAGCTTCTGGAAATATTTGGAATGGTGGACTGTAAGTAAGTGTCGACATCGATGGAGCTCAACTTCAAGAAGTTGAGTGGCAATGCTGATGGGCCTGTGCTAGAAAATCCTACTGAGTATCGTCAACTCGTAGGGGCCCTGATGTTCTTAGTGAACACTTGTCTAGATGTATGTTTTGCAATGAACAATTTGAGTCAACAAATGGTTGAGACTCATCACTTAGACTGGGTTGGTGCCAAGAATCTGTTGAGATATATTTTGGGCATGATAAACCATGGGCTGAGATACACTGCTGGGAGCATGACACTCCATGGATATACTGATGATAATTGGGCTGGAAGTGTGGTGGATCGTAAGAGCACATCAGGATGCTGCTTCACACTTGGTTCTGCTTTGACATCATGGATGAGCAAGAAGCAGAAGTCGATGGATTTGAGCACCACAGAGGCTGAATACATTGCATCAAGTATGGCCTATTGTGAAGCAATTTGGTTCCGAAATCTCTTTAGTGAGATGTTTGGGCATGTGCTATATACCACCGTGATACTCTGTGATAACCAGAGTGGGATTCAGTTGTCCAAGAATCTTGTGTTCCACGATCAATCCAAGAATATTGATATCAGGTACCACTTTATCTGGGATATGATATAGCGAGGTGCCGTAAGGCTCAATCATATAGGAATTGATGAGCAAGTTGTGGGTATTCTCACAAAGCGCTTGGGGAAGGTCAAGTTCCTAACCTTCCATGAGAATCTTGGTATTGTGGAATGACCCTATGCTGAGGGTCCTGTTGGACAATGAGCTCTTAGGGCTCTGGGGGGTTTTGGGGATAGCTTCTCAGAGCTATAAGCACACACAGGGCTAGGATTAATGAACCTTATGGTGCTTCTGCCCCACCATTATGATGATTGAGTTGGTTCACCTCTCATTTTGCCAGCAAGGTGGGAAAAACTAGAAACCAGTAGCGAATACTGATGGATGCATCAGAGATTGTTGTACTCTCTATGTCTAGGATGGCACGGTCCAACCACTTAATCTGGGATCAAGTATAGTGAGGTTTCGGACCTCCAACTGACTTCGGGTTAGGTAAACCAACTTTGGGTTGGTATGAGACTCATTTTGAGTCCTATAGAGGTTTCAGATCTCTGGGTTAAATCTGTCATCCGGGAATGATGTCTTTGTGACTGAACCACTTTTTTTCTGAAATAAAGAAGCCAAAAAAGCAAGTTATGGCGGGATGACGCACAATGTTTGGATGGCATAGGTGGATGGAGTTCTCCCTAGTTGAGAGGGAGTGTTAATTTTGGACAACTAGGTCCAAAATCCATGTTGTGATGCTTAGATGAAGATGAAAATATTTTTATTGGATTCCTCTTTCAGAGAGGTGCAAGATCGATCTAAAGATCATCTTTATCCAATGAGCAGAACATTTATTTTGAATTTATTCAAAATATGTGAAAGTCAGCCTGAAATGAAATGTAGGTTTGAAGCACCAGCAATTGTGTCACACACCCTCATTGATGGATATAAATAGGTCAATGTTGGAGGTCATTTTCACCCATCCATCACATCACATTTTCTCTCCTCATATTATTGGTTTGGTCACCTTGGAGGCTCTTCTTCATCCACACGTGGGAAACACAACAAAGAGATTTCTGTTTTCTGACCTAGTGATTTTCAGCGCAGATTTAACCAGCGTTAACTTTGGTCAATGCTTGGTCAAACTGACCCAAACCTTGGTCAAAATTTTGTTTTCTTTAGTCCGCATTTTTTGGCACTGAAATTGAGGTCGACTGTTGAATTTGACCATAATGCATTGACTTTTTGCTGTTGTTGTTTTGAGTTGACCATTGACTGGGATAGCGTTGACTTTCGTTGACTGATTTGGCTATTCGTAAGGGTTGTGTGACACTTTTGGTTGGCTGAACATATTGAGAGTTTGCTGGTTGAAGCATCCTACTGACCGTTCTAACACACCAACACACATATATATTTTTGGTTTGTCTTCTGTCGATCTACTGGTATGTTCTATCTGCATTTTACTTTCTTGTTTATGTGATTGCTGACTGATATTAGGGATAAAAAGTAAAGTTGCATCAAGCATATAACATCTATGAAAATTGACATCAGTCCATTGGGCAGCAACACACCTGGGGTTAGATTGATGGGGTGCTTGAGCTGATAGTGCAGAGGTACCCCCGTGGGTGAGGTGAAGATGTCCTCGTACTCCTACATGACCTTGTCCATTTGTTTTTGTCGTGGGGAGGATCCCTGTCTGGAGGTCGTGGCCACAATATTCTTCTTGCCCTGGGGGCGGATCATTAGGAAAACAAATTTCCCAGTTTTGGAAATGAGCCTATTGCATTTTTTTGCAGTAACCAAAGAGATAGCCGCAGGCGGTGGTACCTCTGGTATCCTGTACAACATATTGCCCAAAGTAATAATAACAATGTGATGCCGGGACTCATACACAACATGTCTCTTCCATAAATATGGTTGGCCTAATAATACATCACAGACATTAAGAGGATAAATTTCACATAATACCTCATCTCTGAAGGGCTTGATGCTATAGGGAAGGTGGCACTACTGGTTGACACAAAGATCTCGTCCTTGGTGAAGCCACCTGATGGTGTACGAATGTGGGTGTGCTGTGGTTGGAAAGCCCAAATGCTTCATGACCTCTGCTCAAATGAGGTTCTTTTGGCTCCCACTTTCGACAATGAATTGTAATGGGGAACCCTTTACCCACATATGAGAGTGGAAGAGACACTCCTACTCCTCTGGATCTTCCGGTTCCTCCTTCTGTATCTTCGTAGTGGAAATGGTGGCATTGGGATCCACATCAATAATCTTCTTCCCTTTGTCATTCTCCTTGTTGGGTTATGATTTAGAGTTGAAGCATGCATCTAATTCAGAAGCCCTCATCTCGGCCGCCAGTGATTTCTTGGCTCGACACTCACTTGTGTTGTGAATGGAGCTCTTATGGAACTCACACCACTTTCCCGTGTCCTTCTTCTAATTCGTGGTGTTGTTATTTGCTTGTGGATTTGGTAGGTTATCTTGGGTCGCCATGCCTTTTCTTTGTCCTTTTTTCTATGGTTTATGGGCACCTTTCCCTTGATTTTGATTCGTAGATCCAAAGTCTCGCTTCTTCTGTTTGAATTTCTACTCAATCTTGGAAGCATACCAGTATTACGTACCAAGTGAGGAGATTTCGAGAAACTCCATTTCCTCCTGAATGTATATGTGCAGAAAACTGTGGTACTTTAACACCAAATGTTTCTTTGAATCTTACCCAAATATTTTGCATAGGGTATGAAATAGATTCGTCAACTCATGTACATCTTGATCCCTTTTCTGCCGTAGCGTAGTCCATTGTATGTACTTGTCCTCATAGCTCCCCAAGAGACAACATTATTCCCTGATGCCATCCTCAGAAATAATTCCAAATGGGTACAACCAAGAAAAGAGAGGGTTCCCCCTCGTCATTTTTCTCACAATAGGTTTCCCACCAGTCCTTGAAATGGGGGGTATCTTTGAGGAATGAAAAAATAATATTCTCTCGGTCGTAAAATTCATGAACTGAGAAA
The DNA here is from genome assembly GCA_034641835.2 of Pinus albicaulis. Lineage (NCBI taxonomy): Eukaryota > Viridiplantae > Streptophyta > Pinopsida > Pinales > Pinaceae > Pinus > Pinus albicaulis. The sequence goes on along the minus strand of CM076577.1, from coordinate 292,387,708 downwards.
TATCCTTCTAATAGATTCAACCGTCTATCTACGACATCTGCATCTATTTGGCCTTCAGATATGGGAATTTCAAAGTTTACTTGTACCTTAAAAGGGGTGGCGCCTCCAGAGTGGCTGCTGGATGCAGATGTACCGCCAATGGGCAGTCGTTGAAGGATCTGGGCAAAGTTATCCATCATAGCGTTCCATTTTTTTTTGAGGGCCTCCTCAAGAAATATTTTGATAGGGTATATTGCTCCTTAATATTTCTTTTCATCTCCTATGGGCGGCCATCGGGGTTTGTGAGGCTGATCTTGCAAAGGTTCAACCAGATCGAGCCCTAAATCCTTATACCCCGACCTCGTTGGGGACATGAAAAGAAGGATCGAGAAAGAGCAGACTACTCTGATACCACTGATCTAGATTTATGTCGGAACACAAAAAATACACATATAACCATAAATATAAAAATTCAGTGGAAATAACACTTCATTTCATTAATATTAAAGAACTAAAATCTGTTTACAGACATAATGGAAATAAACTAGATAGGGCACTCGTAGCTTATCTCTGAGAAGCGATGTGGTGGCTATAGGCTTCTGAACTCTGTGTTACAATGAGGCTCGAAGGCCTATATATTATTGAGAAATAATGGAAAACCCTACACATCCAAAAACCTAACCCTAGGAGATGAAACACCAAAATATAGGCCCCGTTGGGTTAAATTGGTACATCAATTTCCCGAGTTCATAATTTTGGCATACTATCTCCGTTTGATGCACATGATACATCATTAGAAAGATCCATCTGAGGAATTCAACTGTTAATTGTGAATTTTTTTTCTGGAATGGAATCATATTCACCGAAATGAAATCATATTTTCCAGAGAAGTGATGCCCAAAAAATGTTGTTTAGGGCCTCAAAACGGCTCCGGAAGTTCAGGACCTGAAAATCTGCTAAAAATAGTAAACTGTGCTATTATTAAGGAAAATGAAAAATTGAAAGAATTAATGGTGGGGCCCTAAGTGGAATAGGAGGGTGGCCACCAATATCCACCTAGATCATTCTCCTCCAATAGTTTGAGCACCCTCTCAACATGTTGAAAGTGATTCTTCCAAGACTTGCTATAGATTAGTATATCATCAAAAGTTACTAACACAAATTTTCTAAGGAAGGGTTTGCAAATGGAATTCATCAAACCTTGAAATGTCCAAGGTGGATTAGTAAGGACAAAAGGCATGACCAAAAATTCATAATGACCCTCATGAGTTATGAATGTTGTTTTCGAAATGTCTTCAATCTTTATTCTAATTTGATGATATCCTGAACAAAGATCTGGTTTGGTGAAGTAAATCGCTCCATGTAATTCATCCAACAATTCATCAATGAAAGAAATGGGAAATTTATCTTTAATAGTGAGCTTGTTGAACTCCCTATAATCCGGACACATACACCATGATTCGTCCTTCTTGTGCACCAATACTACTAGAGTAGATAAAGAGCTTTGACTAGGTTGAATTATACCAGCCTCTGGAATTTATGCAACTATACGTTCAATTCCAGTAATTTGGCCATAGCGATATCTGTAAGCTATGATGTTTGAAGGAACACTTCCTGGAATTAAATGAAGAACATGAACATGATCATGAATAGGTGGGAGGCCTGTGGAAGTCTCAAATACCTTGGAACGATTGTGTAAGTCTTTTTGGAGATATGGAGAAATATATGATGTTGTTTTTTGAACCTCTAGTGATCATAATTGTGCAATTACACCTCATTGTTATTTATTCAGAAGTTTTTTCATGCCATTCCAACTAATTATATTTCTTGATTTCCCTGTGATACCCCTTAATTCAAATTCCTTTCCTTTCCAAAAACATTTCTTGAAAATTTCTGGAAAATTAAAATATATCGTCCCCAACTATTGTAACCATTGGAATCATAGTACAACATCGACACCACACATTGGAATGGACAATATTGGATTATTCAATACATATTCCCCCATGGGCCATGGTTAACTTTATATTATGGCACTTTCCAAAGAAATTTATAGTTCCTCCATGAAACCATCACTTGACTCTCTAGTGCTCGATATAGGAAGCAATTTAATTCCTTGCCTATCTTACAATGAATAAAATTATGAGTAACACCTGAATTAATCAACACTATTACCTTTTTCTTCTTGATATATCCTTTTATCTTGAGTGTTTGAGGAGTGGTAATTCCTACCAATACATCTCAATATATGATCAGATTCATTTATTCTTTCTCATGGGTTGGTTCATGGTGTACATCCTCCTCTTTTTATGTTTCTTGTTCCTTGTCTTCCTTTTCTTCACAATATATGTAGAATAATTTCTTCTCGACACATTTATGACCTTTATTGTATTTTCTATCACAATTGTAACAAACCCTTTTTCTCTTTTTTCCTCCAATTTTTGTGGCATTGACCTTATAGGTTTTGGAAGGCTAGGAACAACAACACTTCCATCTTTATAGTTGTGAGTGGTATACTTCCTTGTTTCCATAATTTTTCTTTCAACTTTTATTGCAACCCTGAATGCCTTCTTTAGTGAATTAGGTTCCCAAAGGTGAACCTCATGTTGAATGTTATTCTTTAAAGTCCCTACTAATACATAAATCCTATGCTCCTCTGGAATATTAGTTACCTTGATATTCAATTTTCGGAAGTCCTCAATGTGCTCCATCATTGAACCCTTTGTTTGAGATTTATCAATTGGATAAAGAAGGTGTTTCTCTTTGTATCCTCATAATGTGCAGTCATTTCCTCCGTAAAAATTGACCAAGTGACAATGGTTTACAAGAACAAATCCATCTATATCATACAAATTGATTGGGTTCTAAATATAAAGTTGTAATGACTACCTATTGTGTGTGTTTCACATCATGGAGATCAAAATATTGCTCCATCTGTAGTATTTGTGTTATTGGATCCTTGCCTCAAACTTCCTCATATACATATTTTGAATGTTGCGGTTCTTGAACCCAATATTGGAGTATCTAAAATCACAATTCATATTCATTTTGTCCTCATCATGATTTTTATGGATTACCTTGTTACCAGTGGGAATCCTTTCATGCAACAACTTTGTCAACCCTTCGAATTTGACATTCATCATGTCCATGTCTACTTTAAAATCTCCCATATATGCTTTTAGATCATCCTTCAAACCTTCCATGTCCCTTTTTATTTTTACTTCTAAACCATACATCTGAACATTCATCATCACTTCAAATTAATTTTTGGTTAATATTTACGAGAGAAAATTTTTTTTCACTTCGTCTCGTAATTTTGACATATAATGTCACATTTCCTCCTCTTCTTCATGTGTCATAGAAAATATTTATGGTTTCTTACTAGATGAGTTCATTTTTTTTTTTTTGAGACATTTTGGAATCAAACAATGATATCTGTTATCACTCATAAATTTTTGAAACATTACTTAACATGGTCATACAGTTCACTCATCATAAAGGAAAAGGTCTCCTTAAATCATTCAAGTTCGTATAGGAAAATTTCAATTTTACATATTTAACCTATCTTAAGGTTCAAGACTACATCCATATTATCTCAAGCCACCTCCATTCAGTTCATGTCATGTCCCATCAGTCATCATTTGCTAATAGTTTTCATTTCCCAAGCATTTAAATTTGAAAAAGGACACTTAAGCCACTTTTACAACTTTTTGTAGCGTTTCATACTACAAAACAACGATTTTCTCTACGAAACTGCCCAATAGTTTCGTAGCGAAACTGTCAAAGGTTAAACTAACTATGCTATGAAAATATTTTTTCTTACCTGTCTTGTCAAATTCGATATGAAATGTCCTTCCATGATTGGAGGAGTTAGGGTGGAGGTCATTCAAGTCTCTTATGGTTAATTCAAAGGTACATAGCCATGCATGAGGTCATCATTACCCTTTTTGGCATGTATGTGTCATGATTAAAGCATGAGCTATCATTTAAAACATAAAACCTTACCCTAAGATGCTATTTGTCATTCAACATTCATTATTTCATGTGGAGCATCTCACTGTCACTGTTTGAGAGCTGCCTCACCACACCAAGCAACTTGCAAAAGGAGATGGTCATGCAAAAGAAAGCATACAAAGGAGGCTATGTGGATAAGAAATAAGCCCATGGAAATCAATATATTAGTGGAGGACCCTAGCTTTTCTAAAGCATGCATCAGTTCAATTTGTTTGAATTTATGCTAGAGCTAATAAGGAAATTGCTGTGTTTTTGGACTGTTTGAGAAGTAAGTTTAAAGAGAGGATTATGGATGAACATAGATGAATTTGGAAATAATGAGAGAGGTTATTATCAATCAAAAAATAAGGAAAAATAACCTCTTTCAATATTCTCATAGGTGCTATCAGTTGGGAGATACAGGGATGTCTTTGGGCCCTATTTTCAGAAAACACAAATTTCCTGTTTTATACATGTTTGTCAAATGCATATTCTGGATAGCTGGAGATGGTACTTAAAAAACCAAGAGAGGTTTTTCTTAAAAACATTCCTTTCTAGAAAAACCTTATCTAGTTTTGAAAAATATATCAGGAATTTGGAAAAATGAGTTCATTTCTAAACTGAAAATTATGTCTTTTTAGGCTGTTTTCATAGCATACCTCAGGCTTAAAGCCATAAATAAGCTACGAAAAAGCCTGTAGCTGCCTTTTTACTTTTAAAATAAGTTTTTGAAGGTTTCAAGGAGGAGGATTCATGATGGTAAGGTGTCATGACTTGATCAACATGATGGAACAACAAAGTAGTGAAGTAAATGGATATAGAAGCCACTTTTTCCACGCTACCAATATACGCTACAAAACTGTGTTGTTTTTGTAGCGAACAATTGTTGGAGGTTTTGAGCATTTTAAAATTAGTTTTTGCCAGCTAGAGTCTTCCAGCATGTCAAGGGAACTTATCATCATATATTTATGACTCAAAGAGAGTACCATGCAACCAGGTCATTAGTCAAAGCAGCGTTGAAGATAAGGGTCATCTATTCCTTAAAAACAGGGTTATGCTCCTCAAATATAGGAAGGTTTTAAATATGTAAATTAGAGGTGAATTTGGTCATGTGTATCTCGAGCATGTGATATTTATCTTGTAACCATAATGTAACTATTTCAAAATATAGGATAGAGCAATGTAATAAATAGGAGTTAGAGTCCTATTAGGAGATGGTTTCTTTAAAGTATAGTTGTCAATTTTCTATTAGAAGTTATGTATTTCAGTTATGAAAGGTTTCATAGGATAATTATATGATATAGCCACTAGGCAGATCATCCTTGTGGTAAAGAATGTCTATTTAAAGACAAATCATCGAAGTAGTAAGGGGTTGGAGATTTTTTGCACTAAACTGCTGCTTTATGTATTTGACTTATATCAATAATACAGAGTGACTTTCTTTTTGACAGACCTGAGATTATCATGGGGTTTTTAATGTCTTATTGATCTATATCATTATGTTTTTACCACTTGTATTAGATTTCATCTCTATTAATCAGAAATCATAATTTATGCTCTTACTTCCTTTAGTGATGAAATGACTGTGTTGCCCTATATTTTATATGTGAGTTGCCTCTGTTAAAGACCCCTATCTGCCTCAGCTTCCATGTCAAGAAAACTTCCCACTGAAACTACTGATTTTTGACTCCATAAGCCCAATGGTAGCAAGCCTGCATTCTTTCAACCTGAAAACATAAAAACAAGTTACATTTCCAATAGAGTTAGCCATCTAGTACCATCATTATTAAATATCATAAACCCCCCTTGAGAGAGCCCTCTCAGATTGAAGAGGTTAAGCTTCAGTCAAAATTTGGTTGGAAACAATTACACTCAGTTATTTGATAAGCAACCAACCAAGTAAAGTTTTGTGATAACATTTTGGTGCGTCTACCGGGAGTCTAGAGACATATTTCCCGAAGTTTTTGTGCAAACAATGAAGCTGAAATATTGGAGATAGTAGGAGCTCAGAATTTTTTTTGAGGCTACAGAACTACCTTGGTGACTCAATTGTTGAAGGATTCAAAACTTCATAGCTTCATGGTGATTCCACTAGACTTATGAAGAACTCAGATGCTGGCTGATGCAGGAGCATCAAGGGCAATTTTCATTTTTTTAATATGTAATAAAGGGGGGTGTGACATTTTTATTATTTTATTAATTAATTTGTTATTTTTAAATAAAATAGGAGATAACTGAGGATTTTGTAAATATTATTTTATTAATTAAAAGGATATGAGAGAAATAGATTAGGAGCCAAATTAGGGAGTAGGAATTCTATGTATGGGACTTTGTTGAGTCCACACCTAAAAAATAGATTTAGTTGAGGATTAGGTGGAGAGATTTTTGGAGTGAATTAAATTCATTATTTATGTATGAATATGAGTGGTTTTTGTGAGGAAAATACACTTGAATAGTTGGATGAGAGTGTGAGTAGTGAGAGGGTTTCTACTTGGGAGCCTATGGGCTTTTGTAAAGGGCCAATAATTGGGAAATCAGGCCAAGAAGGAGGACTTCCATTTCAGGTTTGCATGATTAATGAAAGGATTTGATTTTGAGTTAATTTCCATTGTATAGCTATGGGATTGTTGTTTATGAATGCAAAGAAAATTGTATGAATCGAATTCTGTAAGGGACTGACAGTTCGATTTGAGTAATTGGAATCGATATTGTTTGAAGTAATGTCGATTTGCTGTTGTGAAGATATGCAAATAGCGCACATTTGAATTAAATCTGCATACAATGAAGCGATGGATGAATCGATGGTTAAACCTCTGTTTGCCAAAGTAATTGATTTATTGTTGAATGTCAATGTCCAGCGCAAATATGAGTTTACATTCTCTGTGTAGGGTGGTTTCTTGAATTCTATTTGATATTGTATAATCTGAATGACTGACATACGTGAAAGGGCACAGAGTTTGTTTTGAGCGCTGTCTCTTTTGAGCAGAGAACCGATTGATGTAGTTGGTGGTTGATATAAACGTGGAGGAGCATCAATTCAGTAGAAATTGAGTCGAACAGTGAGAACTTAAGCGCAAGGGAGGAATGACATCGAATTTCATAAGTCGATGGCAAGCTGGTGCCAAAAACACAACGCATGAATTGGGAATGTTTTGGTTTTATTTGAAGGCTATGAGCGATGCCAATGTTTCATTATACATTAGATCTGGTGTTACAACTCAGATCGTTAATTCAATATAATTTGAAATTAAATCATAGCATGAAAGTGGAGGAATTGGGTTTAAATTGTGATGCAGATTTAATGTGGAGTAAGGCGCAAAGACTGTTGGACAGTTCTGGACCAATCTATTTGCAGAATGATGAATTCAATCTGTGGAAGGGCGTTGATGGTAGCGTTCAATGCCGAGCAATTGATAAACGCATAGGATCTGTGATCTATATATACAGAGGTTATATATCAGAGAAATTGGAATCCGGAAAAGGGTGCAGAAGCTGTATGAATAATGGAGCGGTCAAAATGATAGCGCGTGGAGTTGAATTCATGAAGGCACAATCATTGCAGGAGATCGACCAGATATGAGGTGCGATAATGCACATTAGATTTCTTTTAGAAAAGGCAGTCAACGCTGTTTTGAATGAATTTAAAAGTATATATCGGAAATGATAGAGCGATGGTGCAATGCTGCTAATTCAATACTGGAGGAGGTAAGTTATTGCAGGGTCCAAGTTTTAATGACTGGTTGATTTGTTGATGATTGCAAAATTAAATGTGAACGAACGAAGGTGAGTTTGGCATACATATACGTCTTTGTAGATGTTAGATGTTAACATAGCTGTCCAATTATATAATTAAACGCATATGGGTAGTGCTGGTGAGATAAGTTATGGGCTGAAGGTTCAATACTTGGGGTTGTATTGAGTTCAAAGGCGGAACCTTGTTATGATGCTTGGGTTTGTATTGAGTTCAGATAGAATGTTAAGAATCAAGCATGGGAAAACTCATAAGTGCATGGACTAGAGTTAATAATTGGAATTTATTCCAATTGTGGAATATTTGAACTCACATTATTATGGGGTTCTATATACTCATATTTTTGGGTTTGATTACATGGAAAGTGATTGTTGAGTTATGGTATTTATGATTGAGGAGCTTCCGCACTGATAGTGTATGTAAATTTCCTGGCATTGAAGATTTATTGGAATTTTTTTGAGACACATTTTTATATGCACAATATGGTCAAGATTCTGGGTTTTGCAGGGTTGCCCTGCATCACATTTTGGTATCAGAGCAGGATGGCTCTGTTGAAGATGTTTTTTTTTTTTTCTGAATGAGTGCAGGAAGGTTCTGTTGAGAACTGAAGTGTGTTCTATTTGAATATGTGATGAATTCTAAATCTGATATGCAAGCTACACAATTGCAGTGAACAAGATTTCAGAAGTAAATGGAGGACAAGATCATGCAGGATCTTAAAGGTGAGATAATTTTCTGATTTGAAATTTATGATTGAAGTTTATGGTTGCAGACAAGATGATGGCAGTGAACCTGGCATTCAGCTAAAGGCTGGATAGGGAGGACAATTGCAGTGTCCTGAAGAAGAAGGTGAGTGAAGAGATAGCCTAGAGAGAGAGCAGAGAGAATGCTCAAGAGGTTCCAGAGGCAGTGAACCAAGTACTTACCAAAATACCGGGTCCAGTGAAGTGGATTAGTGAGGTAAGGGGCAACAAGAGAGCTTGTTGTTGCAGAGGCTAGTGCAAATCATGGTGAGTGAGAAACTCATGGAGAAGATGATCATGGAGGATCAGAGAAAAGGTTTAGAGGAATGCCACAGAGGTAAGATGACTGATAAAGTCAGAGAAAGAGAAATTGTAGTAATGAAGGTACAATTTCAGGTACTAGAAGAATGGCTGCAAGAGCAGGAAAATCAGAATGGAGGATGGATCTTTCCACTGAAGGGAAAGAGAGTGATTTGGCAACCATTGCAGATGAAGTTGAGGCAAAGTGTGATTTCCTTATTGAAGAAGGAACTTAGAGTTCTTGAGCCAGAGATGGAATTTGAATATTCCACACGCATATCTGTTCAAAGGGAAGTGCTTGAGGAAGCAGTCAAGACTGAAAAGTCTTGTGGTTTTAAAAATAATGAGTTGTGTATGTTTGCAGGTATAGCACAGGGAGATGAGTAAGCTTTAGAGTTTTTTCAAGAAGAGTTGAATCTGAATGCTGTTCAGATCGATGCTGAGATAGCAAGATCTCAAGAGGAAATGAAGACAAAGGAGTCTAATCAGAATGTTGGTGCAGAGAGAGAAGGACCAGCTGATGATTGGTCAAGAGCTGGTGAAGGTATGGAAAATTGTGTGAAGTTTCCAAGTTCCACTCCTAATGAAATTGTTGAATTGTATAGGAAAATAGATATTCAGAGAAGAGAATTGGAGAAGCAGAGGACTTATGTACATGATAATTTGCTGAAAAAGCAAGGCGGGAAGGTCTTCATGAATGACAGTCATGAAGCAGAGGATGAAAAGAAGGAGATACTAGCTGACAGTCTCATGGTAGATGAAAATCAGCATACTGATGTGCTGACAAAGGAGTTGGAAAGGAACTCAGCGCAACATACTGAAGTGTTGCCAGAAGAAGCTGAGGAGAAAGCCAGTGAAGGTTTTCTAAGTCTTGAAGAAGACTTGGAGCTGCGGAGAGAAAACTTGATGAATGAATCAACAAGTGATACCATTGGGTCTTGTGATTTTGATGCTGACAACTTGATTGTGTTTACAGGTGATACAAAAGACAGTCCATCATTTGGAATTGTCTTGGAAGAAGAAGAACTGTTGCAGAAAGAAGATGAGACAATTATGTCTCATATGCAGAGGCTTGTTACCATGGGTGACAAGGAAGAATTGGCTTGTCTGTATAGCCAAGAGAAGACTGGAGGACAAATTTTTGAAACTGCTACAGTGATACAGGATGAGGCTACAGTGTTTGAAGAACTTGATTTGATTGCCAGAATCAATCAAGATGATGATGGAAAATTACTGAAGATTGTCGAAGGGGAAGATGAAGGTTATGCTGGAACTAATTTGCAGCATGTTGATGAAATGCTTGAGAAGAAATGGCTGAAATGTTTGCTGGAGACATTTGAACCAGAGAAAGATAAATTTGCAGGTGATGTAGAGGGACAAAAAGTTTGGGAGGCAACAACATCTATAGTGGCAGCTGAAGCAACATCCATAGTGGCAACTGAAGCAACATCTATGGTGGCAACTGAAGCAACATGTGGGGTGATATCCACAGGAGTAAAACCAATGTTACCAATAATCGGGTAGATGACAGCTGAGATAACATTAGCGGCAGCAACAAAAAGTGAAAGCAGCAGCAGTAGGTTGGACATAGAAATTAAAAGCATCAGAAGACTGATAATGAAGGCGTCTCAGAGACAGCAGACAACATCAAGAAAGCAGAAGAATTTAAGCAAGAGAAAGACAACAAAAGATTGCGAGAGCACAGCCAGTGGGGCAATGCAGCATAAAGTGTGGAGACTTGGAGAAGAACAACAGATAGAAGCAGCGACAAGTGGAAATTTACAGCACAAGATATGGGATCCCGGCATACACAGATCCGAACACATGATCAGGCGATCATGTTTAATTTCAACCTTGGGAGTCTGATGCAGGAGCATCAAGGGAAATTTTCATTTTTTTAATATGTAATAAAGGGGGGTGTGACATTTTTATTATTTTATTAATTAATTTGTTATTTTTAAATAAAATAGGAGATAAGTGGGCATTTTGTAAATATTATTTTATTAATTAAAAGGATATGAGAGAAATAGATTAGGAGCCAAATTAGGGAGTAGGAATTCTATGTATCGGACTTTTTTGAGTCCACACCTAAAAAATAGATTTAGTTGAGGATTAGGTGGAGAGATTTTTGGAGTGAATTAAATTCATTATTTATGTATAAATATGAGTGGTTTTTGTGAGGAAAATACACTTGAATAGTTGGATGAGAGTGTGAGTAGTGAGAGGGTTTCTACTTGGGAGCCTACGGGCTTTTGTAAAGGGCCAATAATTGGGAAATCAGGCCAAGAAGGAGGACTTCCATTTCAGGTTTGCATGATTAATGAAAGGATTTGATTTTGAGTTAATTTCCATTGTATAGCTATGGGATTGTTGTTTATGAATGCAAAGACAATTGTATGAATCAAATTCTGTAAGGGACTGACAGTTCGATTTGAGTAATCAGAATCAATATTGTTTGAAGTAATGTCGATTTGCTGTTGTGAAGATATGAAAATAGTGCACATTTGAATTAAATCTGCATATAGTGAAGTGATGGATGAATCGATGGTTAAACCTCTATTTTCCAGAGTAATTGATTTATTGTTGAATGTCAATGTCCAGCGCAAATTTGAGTTTACATTCTTTGTGTAGGGTGGTTTCTTGAATTCTATTTGATATTGTATAATCTGAATGACTGACATACGTGAAAGGGCGCAGAGTTCGTTTTGAGCGCTGTCTCTTTTGAGCAGAGAACCGATTGATGTAGCTGGTGGTCGATATAAACGTGGAGGAGCATCAATTCAGTAGAAATTGAGTCGAACAGTGAGAATGTTAAGCGCAAGGGAGGAATGCCATCAAATTTCATAAGTCGATGGCAAGCTGGTGCCAAAAACACAACGCAGGAATTGGGAATGTTTTGGTTTTATTTGAAGGCTATGAGCGATGCCAATGTTTCATTATACATTAGATTTGGTGTTACAACTCAAATCGTTAATTCAGTATAATTTGAAATTAAATCATAGCATGACAGTGGAGGAATTGGGTTTAAATTGTGATGCAGATTTAATGTGGAGTAAGGCGCAGAGACTGTTGGACAGTTTTGGACCAATCTATTTGCAGAATGATGAATTCAATCTATGGAAGGGCATTGAGGGTAACGTTCAATGCCGAGAAATTGATAAACGCGTAGGATTTGTGATCTATCTATACAGAGGTTATATATCGGAGAAATTGGAATCCGGAAAAGGTAGCAGAAGCTGTATGAAGAATGGAGCGGTCAAAATGATAGCCCGTGGAGTTGAATTCATGAAGGCGCAATCATTGCAGGAGATCGGCCAGATATGAGGTGTGATAATACACATTAGATTTCTTTTAGAAAAGGCAGTCAACGCTGTTTTGAATTAATTTAAAAGTATATATCGAAAATGATAGAGCGATGGTGCAATGTTGCTAATTCAATAATGGAGGAGGTAAGTTATTGCAAGGTCCAAGTTTTAATGACTGGTTGATTTGTTGATGATTGCAAAATCAAATGTGAAGGAACGAAGGTGAGTTTGGCATACATATACGTCTTTGTAGATGTTAGACGTTAACATAGCTGTCCAATTATATAATTAAACGCATATGGGTAGCGCTGGTGAGATAAGTTATGGGCTGAAGGTTCAATACTTGGGGTTGTATTGAGTTCAAAGGCGGAACCTTGTTATGATGCTTGGGTTTGTATTGAGTTCAGATAGAATGTTAAGAATCAAGCATGGGAAAACTCATAAGCGCATGGACTAGAGTTAATAATTGGAATTTATTCCAATTGTGGAATATTTGAACTCACATTATTATGGGGTTCTATATACTCATATTGTTGGGTTTGATTACATGGAAAGTGATTGTTGAGTTATGGTATTTATGATTGAGGAGCTTCTGCAATGATAGTGTATGTAAATTTCCTGGCACTGAAGATTTATTGGAATTTGTTTGAGACACATTTTTATATGCACAATATGGTCAAGATTATGGGTTTTGCAGGGTTGCCCTGCATCACTGGCATTCTTGTTTCGAGATATGCATGTGTATATTTTTCAGAAATTTATGGTTTCCCAAATCCTTTTCCCAAGGATACATATTTTTTAAGGAGTGGTCCAAAATTTAATGGAGAAGATTTGAGTTTGACCTTGAAGTATATATCATATTTTCGTGACTTTACTGAGCTTCTTAGAGTCAGACCTGAAGATATTTTCATCATATTGTTCTATGATTCATTTCAAGGGAAATGTAAATAGTGGATTGAAAGCTTTCCTGTTAGATGTATTAAGTCATTTGAAGATTTTTGGCTTGTTTTTTTGGAAACATGGATGGAAAGAACAAAGTTGGCAGACTCTCCTTCCATTCAAGGTTTAAAAAAATGGAATGATGATCACACTAATGAGGAAATGGATGAAATTTTTTCTTCGATATTGTCTTCTTATTTAAAGTCATTTGAGTGCAAGCCAGAAGATAAGATTCAATTTTTGGATGAATTTGATAAGAAAATTGATAAATACATTGAAGTTTTAGAAGATTAAATTTAGTCCTATATTCTTCATGGTCAAGATCAGCATATGTAGAAATTTTCTGAATAATGAAGATTTATCCACTGAGATTATCCTGGTCACACACTAATTCGAATTCATGCATAACACATAACCTCTTCTACAATTGATCATCAATTTGCGGAAATAGAAACAGTCGCATGCGCACATAAACACAATATGTAATGGGGAAAGCTTATAGCTGAAAACCCCCAGCTATTTTTTATATTATAATAGAAGAGAACATGTAACAATCTTAGTACAATACTCCTCACAAGTACTCAGTACTGTCTCCAAAAGTTACACACAAACTAGCTCAGTTTTGAACAAGTCACAGGTTCAAAACTCATCCACTATTTGCCTGCCTCTATTGCGCAATCCAAGTTGGTGTAATGAGAGATCCAAGTTCGAATCTCCTTGGCTTCAGCTGCGCAATCCTCATGGGAAATCTCCTCCAATGCTTGTGCAAATATCATGCACAACTAATGTCGCAACTAATAGCAAACTCACCCTTTCATCTACCTCTTCCACTGGTCTTCACTGAACTGTCCATGCACTACAGTAAATTGATGTGTTCTTTAGTTGAATAATGAGTTAATGTTTAGTGAATTAAATAATATTTAATTCACTCCACTCATCTCTAGTGTATTAGCCAGTTAAACTAAACTCAACTAGTTCAACTAAATTAACTTGAACACAACTCCACCAACTGTCACATCAACTCCACCAAACTCCGCCACTTGAGTTCTAACTGAAGTCAACCATGCCGGTGCTCACCAAACCCCTAGGAATAGCATAATTCCTTCTGTCAGATGCATGGGCCACATCCGTAGCTCCAATTGAAGTGTTGTAAGAGAATAAACTGAAGTTTATAGTCCAAATATTATTAAGGGCTAATAATATTTGACTGACCTATTTTTAGACAGGCAGTCTAAAAATAGACTTCGACCTGTATGTATAAAAATAGAGGTCCATCTATTTTTACCAACTCGACCAATCATCCAAGAATAGCATACTGCAACTCCTAGACCATGCTCCATATGTCTAAAATAGACATAGTCTAAAAATAGACTTTGCGCCAAAAATAGCCTGCGGGCCCACTTAGTGAAGGCGACTTCATTTCACTAAGCTCCATCATCTTGCTGCATTTTCAACACTCCCTCTCATCAAGATATGGATTATCTGCAACCCCTATCCTGCCTCTGTGGAATTCGAACTTGCTCCTGGTGAGCGCCTTCGTCAAGATGTCGGCATCCTGATCCTCCGTGGGAACATATGAAAGCATCACGATTCTCCGCTGAACACAATCTCTGATATGATGATACCTGATGTCGATGTGTTTGGATCTATCATGAAATACTGGATTAGCCAAGAGTTTAATGAAACTCTGGTTATCACAGTAAATCACTGTAGGCTCCAAATGCAACCCGAACAATCCAACGAGGATCTTCCTCATCCAAATAGCCTCGCATGCAGCCAAGCTTGCTGCCATGTACTCGGCCTCTGCTGAACTGAGTGCCACGGATCTCTGCTTCCTGTTGTACCAGGAAACTGCTGTCGACCCAATGCTGAAAACTCCTCCGGATGTGCTCTTCCGGTCCATTGGGCTCCCTGCCCAATCTGCATCAGTGAAGCCAGAAAGCTTCGCTCCATCCTCCTGTCTGTACCATAGACCATATCCCGATGTGCCACTAAGATAACACAATACATGCTTGCCTGCCTTCTAGAAGAGCTTGGTAGGCTTAACCATAGCTTGCGAAAGCTGGTTAACAGCATAACATATATCGGGTCGTGTATTGACCAGATACATAAGCGACCCCACCAACTGTCGATAGACAGTGGCATCCACTACCTCCGCTGAAGTAGCATCCTCCTTCCTCCAACCACCAGGAAGAGGAGTATCAACAGGCTTGCAGCCATGCATGTTGAACCTCTCTAGTATCTCCCGGGCATACTTACCCTGAGAAACAAACAGTCCACCACTGCGCTGCCAAATCTCCAATCCCGGGAAATAATGAAGGAGGCCCAAGTCCTTCATCTCAAACTCTCTAGCAAGATCCTCCTTGCATGAAAGTATCAACAGCTCATCACCCGTCAAAATCAGATCATCTACATACAGTACAATGATCAGCAACTTCCCCTCCACCACAATCTGGTACAGGTTAGGATCCGCCTCACTCTTGGAGAATCCAAGTTCGGTGAAATAACTGTCTATCCGTGTGTACCAAGCACGAGGTGCTTGTTTCAACCCATACAGTGCTCTCTTGAGTCTGCACACATGCGACTCACTGCTGAAGATCTTGAAACCTTCGAGCTGCTCTATGTACACCTCCTCCTCAATGACTCCATTGAGGAACGCAGTCTTCACATCCATCTGATGGATGTGCCACCCCATCTGCACTGAGAGAGCTAGGATCGTCAGAGTATGAAGGAGTACCCAGCACGACGAGTGCAAGGTCTCCTCATGACGATCCCTCGGTCATGAGAAGCCACGGTATAAATCTTGCCTTGTACTTCTCACACTCTCGTCGGTAACTGCTTCACTTTGTAGATCCATCGCGAACCCACTGCTGATTTCCCCTCCTGATTTCCCCTCAGGATCCCACTGTGTATCGACAATCTCCATGCATTGTTTCGACAATCGAAGTCATACTCTTCCACCATGGCATCTACCCATCTGGGTTCCTCACGGCTTCCCTCGAAGAGGTGGCTGCAATCACGACACATTTTCTCACGAGAGCCATGTATCCGGTCTTGGGTTCGGTGGCCGTCCTCTTTACCTTGTCTTGGCAAATTCTAGCCCTCTCTGCATATTGAGCCAGTCGCTCAGCTTCTGTAGTGCGCTTGCGCCCTCTGATGGTTGGCGCTGCATGAGTGGTTTCTTCCACTCCATGAACTTCCTCTTGTGGCTGATCCACATCTAGAAGCTCCTCCTTAGGAACTAATAGCTCCTCTTCTGCATGCAAGTGTGGCTCCCTCTCAAGCAAACACTGCATGGCTTTCTCCTCCTGAAATTTGATATCCCATCGCACAACAGTCTTGCGACTGTCTGGAAAATACACTCGATAGTTGTGAGGTGTATCTGTGTACCCCACAAATATTCCAACCTCTGCGGTCGGATCCAGCTTATTTCTGGCGTCCTTCGTCACATGCATGTAGACAGGTGAGCCAAAAATCCTCAAATGAGAAATGTCAGGCCTCTTGCCAGAAAATGCCTCCTCCGGTGTACTCATGCCAAGTATCTTGTGAGGACAACGATTGCACATACAACGTAGTGTTGCATGCTTTAGCTGATGAAGGGAGTAGGCCAGTCATGCAACATCGCCCGTGCAGCACCCACGATCGTTCTGTTCTTCCGCTCGGCAACCCCGTTCTGCTGTGGGTTATGGGGTGCTATGAGCTCTCTCCGAATTCCTTCTACGCTGCAAAAGTCCTTGAATTCAGCAGAGATGAATTCACCACCATTGTCGCTCCTAAGAGCCTTCACATGCTTCCCCGATTCCTTCTCAACCAGCGCCTTGAACTCACAGAACTTTGAGTATGTCTCGCTCTTCTTTTGCATGAAGAAGATCCAGCACTTCTGAGAGAAATCATCAACAAAGATCACATAGTACTTGTGCTTTGCTGTCGAAGCTACTGAGAAAGGACCACACACGTCTGTGTGAACTCTCTCAAGGATCGTCGTGGCGCGACTATCCTTCTCGTGAAAGGTGGCTTTCACATATTTTCCCAAGGTACACCCCTTGCACTGATCTAACTACGCAAGAGTGCCCTTAGGAAGCCCAGTAGAAATCTGTTGCAGTATCTTCAAAGCGCCATGGTGAAGGTGGCCCAATCTCCTATGCCACAGCTCACCCTCATCATCCCGGCTCACCACTTCTCCTGCCTTGCATGCCATTGCTATGCAGCCATCTACTTGAAACTGATAAAGGTTCTTGACTCGAACCCCTATCTTCTGGGTCTCTCCAGTTGTCTTACTGCGCGGGAAAGCCTTTCCTTCGCTGAAGACCACATCATACCCCTTGTCTTCCAACATCGCCACAGGAGATCGAGATTCTTCATCCAATCTCACGGAACATGCAATACTTCCTTGATACGAAGGGTTTTATAGACTCCCTCTCAAGGAAGTAGATGCAGATGCGAGTCGCCTTGTATCTCTACACCATCATCGCCCATCTCGATGTGCACTCCAAGATCTTTTTCCTCCCGAGATCGAAAACGCAAGTCCCGATCTCTGTCATGTGAGATGAAGGCACGATATCCAAGAACCATGCGATCCCATCACACTTGAGACCAAGCATGCGATCGGTGAAAAATCAGTGACCGGAAGCTAAATGCCTCTCCCACTGCAGATCCAGCAACCTTCTTATTTTTCTTCTTGCGGACAATTTGTGGCATAGTGTCCGTGCTGGTGACAGTGAAAACACTTCACCTTGGACATGTCTTGCTTCTTGCCTTTCGCACCAGACTGAGAAGCTTTCTTGCTCTTCCCCTTCTTTGCTTTGGCAGCCAAAGCGCAATTTTCTTCATCAGATACCTTTGATGAAGATCCGTCCCTGGTAGTCTGCCTTATCTCCTCTTGCATGAGATCCGCCCAAAGTCGCTCCCATCCCGGCAACTTCTCCCGACCATTGACAGAGTCCTGATAGGAATGCCAACTCTTCAGAAGACCAAGGAGAGCCAGGTCCACCAATTCCTCTTCATTGACAGTCACCCCCACACTTCCTAGCTCATCTCTGCATTGAGTGAACTTTGTGAGGTACTTGGCAATATCGTCGCCTTTCTCCATCTTAATGTTTCTGAGTTTATCCTTGAGCGCCAGCTTCCCTTGGTCACTCTTACTCTGGAATAGATCTGTCAACGCTTTCCACATCAAATATGGAGAAGCTTTTCCATGCAGGCTGGATACAATGTGATCCTTTACGCCCTCCAACAGAATCCTTCGACATTTCGCCATCTTCTTTTGCCAAGCCTCAACTTCAGCAGGATCATTAGGCTTTTGGACATCCATATCTACGAACTCCTTTAGCCCATTATCTTCTAATATTTACTCCATCCGATATTTCCATGCAACATAATTTGAACTGCCTTCAAGAGCATATTCGAGTCGCAAACCGTTGAAAGACATTTCAACTCCGGCACCAAGAAAACAAGCTGCTGCAAAATTCAAATTCCAAACTCAAAAACTCAACTGCTTCTGGATCTGTGAGAACAAATTATTTCTAGCACAGAGATCGACTGTAAGGGCATTTACTGGATATATCACCTTTCAAAGAAAGGATGGATCTAGAGGCTACCTGGCCCGTTACAGACTCTGTCTACCAAAATAAAATTTTAATCACTATAATAGATCCTGATGATCAATTAGCTCTGATACCATGTAGAAATTTGCTGAATAATGAAGATTTGTCCACTGAGATTATCCTGGTCACACACTAATTCAAATTCATGCATAACACATAACCTCTTCTACAATTGATCATCAATTTGCGGAAATAGAAACAGTCGCATGCGCACATAAACACAATATGTAATGGGGAAATATTATAGCTGAAAAACCCCAGCTATTTTGTATATTATAATGGAAGATAACATGTAACAATATCAGTACAATACTCCTCACAAGTACTCAGTACTGTCTCCAAAATTTACACACAAACTAGCTCAGTTTTGAACAAGTCACAGGTTCAAAACTCATCCAATATTTGCCTGCCTCTACTGCGCAATCCAAGTTGGTGTAATGAGAGATCCAAGTTCGAATCTCCTTGGCTTCAACTGCGCAATCCTCATGGGCAATCTCCTCCAATGCTTGTGCAAATCTCATGCACAACTCATGTCGCAACTAATAGCAAACTCACCCTTTCATCTACCTCTTCCACTGGTCTCCACTGAACTGTCCATGCACTGTAGTAAAATGATGTGTTCTTGAGTTGAATAATGAGTTAATAATTAGTGAATTAAATAATATTTAATTCACTCCACTCATCTCTAGTGTATTAGCTAGTTAAACTAAATACAACTAGTTCAACTAAGTTAAACAGAACACAACTCCACCAAACTCCGCCACTTGAGTTCTAACTGAAGTCAACCATGCATGAGCTCACCAAACCCCTAGGAATAGCGTAATTCCTTCTGTCAGGTGCATGGGCCACATCCGTAGCTCCAACTGAAGTGCTGCAAGAGGATAAAATGAAGTTTATAGTCCAAATATTATTAAGGGATAATAATATTTGACTGACCTATTTTTAGACAGGCAGTCTAAAAATAGACTTCGACCTGTATGTCTAAAAATAGAGGTCCATCTATTTTTACCAACTCGACCAATCATCCAAGAATAGCATACTGCAACTCCTAGACCATGCTCCATATGTCTAAAATAGACATAGTCTAAAAATAGACTTTGCGCCAAAAATAGCCTGCGGGCACACTTAGTGAAGGCAACTTCATTTCACTAAGCTCCATCTTCTTGTTGCATTTTCAACAGCATACCTCAGGCTTAAAGCCACAAATATGCTACGAAAAAACTTGTAGCTATCTTTTTGCTTTTAAAATCAGTTTTAGCAGGTTTCAAGGAGGAGGATTCATGATGGTAAGGTGTCATGACTTGATCAACATGATCTAACGAAAAAGGAGTGAAGTAAATGGATGTAGAAGCCACTTTTTCCACGCTACCCAAATACGCTACGAAACTGTCATGTTTTCATAGTGAACAATTTTTGGAGGTTTTGAGCATTTTAAAAGCAGTTTTTGCAAGCTAGAGTCTTCCAGCATGTCAAGGGAACTTATCATTAGGTATTTATGACTCAAAGGGAGTAACATGCATCCAGGTCATCAGTCAAAGCAGTGTTGAAGATAAGGATCATCTATTCCTAAAAAACAGGGTTATGCTCCTCAATATAGGGAGGTTTTAAATATGTAAAGTAGAGGTGAATTTGGTCATGTGTCTCTGAAGCATGTGATATTTATCTTGTAACCATCATGTAATTGTTTCATAAGATAGGATAGAGCAATGTAATAAATTGGAGTTAGATTCCTATTAGGGGATGGTTTCTTTAAAGTATAACTGTCAATTTTCTGTTATAAGTTATGTATTTCGGTTATAAAAGGTGTCATAGGAGAATTCAATGATCTAGCCACTAGGCGAATCATCCTTATGGTAACGAATGTCTATTTAAAGAAAAATAATCAAAGTAGTAAGGGGTTGGAGATTTTTTTCGCTAAACCTCTGCCTTATGTATTTGACTTATATCAGTAATATCGAGTGAATTTCCTCTTGACGGACCCGAGATTCTCATGGGGTTTTTAATGTCTTATTGATCTATATCTTTATGTTTTTACCACTTGCAGTAGATTTCATCTTTGTTACTCAAAATTCATAATTTATGCTCTTATTTCCTTTAGTGATGAAATGACTATGTTGCCCTATATTTTATGTGTGAGTTGCCTCTGTTAAAGACCCCTATCTGCCTTAGATTCCATGTCAAGAAACCTTGCCACTGAAACTATTGATTGTTCACTCCATAAGCCCAATGGTAGCAAGCCTGCATTCTTTCAACTTGCAAACATAAAAAAAGTTACATTTCCAATAGAATTAGCCATCTAGTACCATCATTATTCAATATCATAAAACCCCCTTGAGACAGCCCTCTCAGACTAAAGAGGCTAAGCTTCAGTCAAAAGCTGGTTTGAAACAGTTACACTGAGTTGTTTGATAAGCAACCAATCAAGTACAATTTTGTGATAACAATATCTATGCTTCAATATGCCCTTTATAGATGAGAAGGCATCTATAAATGAGACATAGTACACAGACTTACCTAGTGATGGAATTGACATAGGTCCAAACACATCACTGTGCACAAGCTCTAATATCCCTTTCGACCTCTTAACACCTAAGGGAAAACTCACCTGATTCCACTTACCATATACACAATGTTCACATAAATCAAAATCCAGAGAGAAATTTGACATACCTTCTACCATACCATTACCATGTAGTATTCGAAGGCCATTCTCTCCAATATTTCCAAGCCTTTGATGCCATAACATGGTCTTTTCTACATAAACCACTAGATTTTCTGCTCCACTTTCAGGAACCACAGAACTATAGCACCCATCAATAACAATGCAACCTAGAATATTATATAGATTTCCAATTCAAACTCCCCACATCAATACAAGTGCTCCCCAAATCATCTTGTAGGTATCTTTAGACCCGCATCATCCAACTTGCTTACATGAATCACATTTCTAGCCAATGCAAGAATATGTACAACACCATGAAGTGTTATAATCCTTCCACCTTGCAACTTCAACTTTACATTTCCACGTCTGATGATTTTGGCCTTCTTGTCATCCCATAAGAAGACATCAACACCATCATATTTATCACACTCACAGAACCACTACCTATGGGGAGTGAAGTGAAAGGATGCACTTGATTCAATCAACCATGCCCCTCAAAATGTGAAATTGAAGAAGAAGCCAAGTACACATCCCCACCTTCATTTGAGGTGGTATTTTCCTCTGCATAAGGAGCATAATCAAATACATTTCCTTTATCAGGAGATTTATATCTATAATTATTTTTGTAGTGCCCTTCCTTTATCGAATTTCCATGACACCTTTACATGTTTTCCTAGAGATTCAGATCTCCCTTTAGATTTATATCTCCCACTCAAGGACTTATTTTTTCTTCTGTTATGGGACCATCCTCATACAAAAAAGGAGTCTCCATTCTGTCTCTCCATATTTTTCTGTCTCATCTACTCCGACAACAAGGATGCGACTATTTCATCAAAATTTAAGGAGTTGTATTGCTACCTATAGAAACAACCAAGCTATCCCACAAATCTAGTAGAGAAAAAAAAAATTGATGCACTTATATTCATCTAAATTTTTTATATCAACAGATAAAAACTTGATTACCATAATATTAAAGGCATTCATATGCTCTGTTACCGAGTCTCCATCCTTAATCCTCGGGTTATATAATTTTTTCCGCAGGAACAATTTGTTGACCAGAGACTTATATTGGTACAAAGTCCCTAACATGTCCCACGAATCCTTCGTCGTAGCTTCCCTTGATACATTCGGTAATACTAAATCTGAGAGAGACAATCATATTGTTCTCTTCACCTTCCGATCTAAATTGTCCCAGTCTTTTGCTGAATTTCTTGTTGGTTTCGTGCTTGGATCTACAAAAATCCATTGATCTCGGTCCACCAACAGATCCTATATCTTAAGATTCCACAACACAAAACTCTAACCATTAAATTTCTCAATCTATATCTTTCCATTGTTCGCCATCTTCTTTCATCGCAAGAATCGATCCCACAGATATCCCACTAAACAGGGTCTACCACACACCCGAGAAAAACCCCTTAGAAATAAAGGCGTCCCCTTGAAGCTGAAAAAATTATGATACCTAATGTAGGTTTTAGCCCTATACAAAAATTAACTGTAAAATAATTCTTAAACAAATATAAACAATCATTTCCCTTGGATCCAAAAACTAGGACTACTAGATTGATTTTCATTATATTTCTTTCAATAATATAGTACATATATATACAAGCTGGGGCATTCATAAACCCCAATCCATAATGTTGGATTAGAACATAATCGTAGTTCCCTTGACCAAATCTACAAAATACCATGGGAAGAAAACCACCATGCCCAAAACCACGTGAAAAAACCATGCAAAAAACCATGGGTAGGTCCACCCACCATATTTATACACATATTCATAACCAAAGTTATAAATTTTCCTTGCCACAACTATCCAAAGTTCTAAATTTTTCTTGCCATTTGCAATTGATGCCACATATTTGACTCTTCAATGACACATCCCTTCACGTAGTAGCTTTCCTCACTAGCTAAAATGCCCTAATTCATATGCAGGGCCCTAATTTGTATGCAAGGAATGCATTTCACAGTGATGGTCCAGGTGATAGCTGCATCTGATGAGGTGAAGGGACTCGATTAGTACTGATTTTGAAAGGCTAGGAGACATACTGGTAAACAAGACGTGGGCAAGGACTAGGGCAGGCTCCAATTATTCACAACCATTTACGTCCTTATAGCTCACAATCATTCATGCCCTTTCCTTACCTATTATAATATTTCCTCTTTCCTTCTCCCTATACATATAATTCATTCATTCATAGAAAAAAAAATTATAAATGGAGACATGGAAATTCATTCATAGAAAAAAAAATTATAAATGGAGACATGGAAATTGACACAAAGATAGGCATGGACAAGCGAAATTATTGGTAAGAGTCAATTGAAATTACATTATCAGGACTTCTCTTTAAGAAATATAGAACTGCTACATAGTAAAATAGTGAGCTAAAAAGGTTTTTTTCTAAATATTTATGTTAAATTAATATGAAATTACATGGAAAAAAGATTGAAAACTTAGTGAAGTATCCCCACAGAGTGGCCTAGTCGAGCAGAGTATATCCCAGCGAATTGGATCAACGAGCATTTATTCACAGGGACGTTGAGTAGGAACGAATCACCTGACATAACATGAATTGATTATCTAGCTTAGGATTTGAGAAAATAAGCTTCCCTCTAATGAAAGAAGGGACAAAGGAAATTTTTAACCCTAAAACATTTCATTAAGTGCATCCCAATGACGTTAGCATCAAAGCAGAAAGTAATAATGCTAAACACATTAAGAAATAAAAAAATTGACTTTTCAGATTTGTATATTGTAAGAAAACAATACCTTGGAGTGAGGAGGGCATTGGTATGGTTATACCACGATATAGTTAGGTCCAAGGGATTTGTCATACGCAGGAGAAAATCATGCATAGCTAATAATTCATATATATGCAGTGGCTAACATCTGCTTAAGATCTAGGTTCACAAAGTAGAAAATCTCAACCCTCAGAACTAAGAATGCTCAACTGAACAACGTGGCTCTCTGCAATGTTGCGACTTGAACTATGTGGCTCTGGGAGGCTCTCTGTTATAGAAAGTAGTTCAGGAAAAAAAATGTAGGAATCCAAACACATGATCACTTTAAACATATTTTAAACAAGGGAAGCTATGAATTGTATTCGACTATTTGAGAGAGAATAATAGTGATACACAGGAGCATGTGGCTTGCATTGAAGCACTACACGCATACTTGAAAATTGTTATTGTTTAACGTATATGGTTGTTATGTGTTCAAACACATGGTTAACATGCATGTAGTGTCAACATGTCATGTTGACACCTATTGTTGACACAATAGTCATTTATTTTCACGAGCTTAATCAACTTATGTGTTGTGTAATTCAAATTAAGAGCATGGTTGGATAAAATTGTTTTATATGTTATTTTAATGAAGAACACAAATTAACTTTATATGGGTGTAGGTGAGCTATATTTCTTAAAGGTTGGAGTGGATTCTCGTGTAGGTCAGATCTAATGTATCAAAACATGTCATAGTTATTCAACTTATGACCTAGCGGTGGAGGTTAATTAAGTTAACCTTGCAAGCTACAAAACTATTATGATTAGGAAAATCTTTGTTAAAATATAAAATTTTGGATGTTTTGTTCAATATTTTTTAAATCATAAAACTCTTGAAGTTTAGAAAGAAAACGAATGACAAAGTCTTTTGTAAATAATTCAAGGGTGTTTCTCAGTATAGATAATAAACAATTTTTTTTTTTTTTCTACAATCACAATGTCATTTGTTGTGGAATATTACTTCTTGCCATCAATCCATCAACCCATTTTGATTTTATCTTTATTTATCATATTACTTCATGCCATCAACCCATTTATATTCATCTTCATTTGCAACATGAAGGAAATTCCTGAAGTCATACCGCATGGTTGACATGCCATAGAAAATTAGTCTTCCAATATAAAGTATAGAGAATAAATAGTATTCAATGTCTTTTGTGCAAGTACAATGCCATTCCTGAAGTCATAGTGGTTGAGATGCCATTGCAAGTTATTCTATGAGTATGGAGAAGAAATAGTATTCCATGTCAAATTCATACTACATGGCTGAGATGCTATAGCATTTCAATCTATAAGAAATAGTATTTGATGTCTTTTCTGCAAATTACAAACCATTTCTCAACGAATATTACTTCATGTGATTGGCCCACTTTGTATTTATCTTTATTTGTGAGTATCAAGAACTTACATAGCTGATATTCCAAACAAAATGATCTTTGAATGTGAAATTCGTGAAGTCATACCACATGGATGAGATTCCATAGCTAATTGTGCTTGAATGGAAATAATTTATTCAAAATTTGGAAAGAAAGGTGGTTGTCATTTTCCACTATAGTCTTAATGAATAACTCATTATCGGATACCATTCCAAAACTCTCATCGTTATTCAACTCATGTCCAAGTGGTGGAGGCTCTTGTTCCGTTGTTTCACTCACGGAAACATGACACAGTCGATGTGAGGACCATTATCAATCTTAATGATCATTCATAGCATGATGGCTATGTATGATTTCATCAATTATGTAGCCATAATACCTGGCTATAGAGTCTCTCGGCTTAAAAATCCAACTATGTTGAAGTTTGGTGTGGCTTGCCCCAAATATAGTGAAATACCTAAATAATTGTAACTATCTATAAACTTTTGAATCACAATTTATTAACCAAAATCACAATTTTTTAACCAAAATCTAATCTCTCCAATGATATACAACTTAACAAACCAAAAAAACACATCCCAACATTAGATGAAAAGTGCTTATATTAATTTTAAAACTCAGAAATAAGTTAGCCTTGAAAGCTGTGAAAATATTATGATTAACTAAGTTTTTGTTTTTAATGTTTAGCTCATTCTTTGTCAAATCATAAAACTCACTTGGGAAAGAAAATTAGTGATACATACTTCTGTAAATAAGTTAGTTGTTTTTATCAATATAAATGATAACTAGTATTCAATGTTTACTGCGCAATTAAAATACCATTTTTCAAGGAATATTACTTACTGTAGGTCATAATAAATGGGTAGAAAGAATATTAGTGATATCGACTTTTGTAAATAATTTGGTTGTTTTTCTCAGTATAAATGATAACTAGTATTCAATGTTTATTGTGCATTTACAATGCCATTTGTGAAGGAATACTACTTCCTCTGCCATATAAAACATAAATTCGTGGAGTCATACCACATAGTTGAGATGACACGACAAATTATCTTTCAACGAGAAATTTGTGAAGTCATAAAACATGGTTGAAATACTGTTATATAAATGTGAACATGAGATTCTTCCAACTCAATTCAAATTACACAGATCACAAACACATGCGAAAAAGAAACAAAGGAATGATAAAATATTGGATTTTAAATGTTCATAATACTGACACTAGAGGTTGAACACAAGACATCAAAAAAACTTCACGACATGAAACATGTTGCATGTTCTTATGTGCTTGTTTATTTCTCATTTCAAAATGATGATTAATATATATATGTATCGTTATTTTATGCATGGTACTTATGTGAAATTTGAAGTTATGAAATTGTTTTTTTGAAGTTTGAAAAATATTTTTTAGGAACATTTTATAGATAAATGAACAATTTTAAATTAAAGGTATTGCACGGTGACAAGGACCACCACTACTTAGTTTCCCTTTCTATTAATGATCATCTATTTGTAAGTAAAATGTAGATTTTCCTAAAATCAAATTCGTCGGATAATTGATATTCATATTTTTAAATGTCACTTTCCAAGTGAACATCACAAAATGAAATTTGTCATATAGTTTATATTCTACCTATTTACTGTAATAATGTTAACATATTTAATATTTGAAGTATCATATTTTATGATTAAAAAATTAAATTCTGTATTTAAATTGTTTATATGTTATTAATTTTATCACTACACAATTATCATGTCATTTATTATTTATATTTAATAATTTGTATTTCTCCATTAATTATATTTTCTTTTACAGGGATTACATGAATAATGTGGAATTTTGTAACATATATAATTTTAATTAAGTTTTAATATAAATCTACATAAATATTTAATATAATTTATATATAAAATTTCTATAGTGGCAGGAAGCGGAGGAGTACTCTATAGTTCTAAGGAGGACAAAATGTTCATGTATTTAGGTCTTTCGGTCATATGTGAAATTGTTAGTCATCAGTATTTTTCACTTGTTAGTGATGACTAGATCCATAGCTGAGTTTTCTAGAAGCTGATCTCCATATGTCAATTTGTCATCTAGAAAACCATCATAAAACTTTTTCGCCCTCCTACTTTTCAGTCTGCCCATGTCAAGGTGAAACCTCATTATCACTATCATATCTAGCTTTAGCCCTACTAGTCTGCCCATTAGCTCTAAAAGGACAATCCAAGACTATTTCAAAAGCCTCCCCTAAGTTAGGAAGTGGCGCTTTAAGGCATTTTACCCTTGGCAACCATCAAAAGGCCAAAAAAACCTCTATCTGCTACAGACCAATCATAATAGACCTCCCACTCTGCTAATGAAATTAGTCACAGCTCTAAGTCGCGCCACTTACACGCCCCTAAGTCTCAGCACTGCATAGACCACAATCTCAAGCTGATTACTAGGTGTTTTAAAGTGTTTTATGGATTTTACCAAGACAGGAAACATGTTATCATCTCAGGAGAAAATTCTTGAATCTACATTTAGAAGAACAGCTGCTTCTCAATGTAAACATGAGCCTGAGATATATCTGCAAGACAGAGAGTTCCTCATCAAGACCTTGCAGCTTCCATTCAGCATGAAATCATAGTAGAAGAAAGACACCACTGTCAAACGGACTAGTAATTTGTCATGGCCAAGAACCTCCTTCATCTACAAGCAAAGGGTTAAGGCGCCTCCTTCATCCACAAGCAGAGGGCGATGGCCAATATTGACTTCAAGGATTGCAAAACTTACTATAAATCACATGTTTGTTTCTTACTAGACAGTAAAACAGTGACTCTAGGTTTCTGAGTGAAAGTGATGATCAAAACAAGGCTAAGATCTGAAATGTGCATGACAAAAGAAAGCAGGGTTTTTGGTCTTGTGTCCTAAGAAAGAGGATCATTTGAAGTTTCAGTCATCATCATGGCGCATAAAAAAGGACTCCTTTAATCAAAGCTGTCATAACAAATATCTCTGCAGGGGTGTTAATATGAATAGCTCCAATCAGTCTTGAGCAGGAAAATACTTCAATAAAAAGACCCTTGTGTGTTCTTTTGTTTCTGTTGAAATGTGAAATACAGTCCATGGTTTCTGGATGAACATAAAGAAGAGGCAGGAAAGTAGTACACAGTCCCAGACCTAAGACATCTTGGTATCAGTCAAAGCGCCAGTGTAAGTCCAGTTGTTGCAATCTACACATCACCACAAAGACAAATGTTATGATCTGAGTTTTAAAACCCTAGAAAAATATGTAAGGCTAATCAGGCATGTCTTCATTTCCACATGGAAGAAAATCCCTATAAAAAGTCAGAGGTATCATATTAGCACTGGGAGCAGATGAAAGATTGTAAAAGAAAGCACCTTCTTAGACAAAGGATGATCAAACCTGGGTGGGTACAACTACATTTTACACCTATAGTCAAAATTCAGTTCACAGTGGGCATCATTTAATTCCAAAAAGCATTAAGAGCAAGATGTTATTTTGTGTTGAAGAAAGGGAAAAAGAATCTCTGTCAAAATGTCAAAGAATACCCCTGCAACATGAAATATCCTCTACAGGTGTCCTCTTTTCATAGCAAAGCACCCAAATTTTTAAAAGGTTATTGAGATGATAGTTCACTGTTACAAAGGAAGGTAGTTTCCCCATGAAACAATTCAAAACACCCTGCTGTTACATTTTGAATAAAGGAAAGCTCTTAGAAGAAAATGCCCCTCTTATTAGACAGAGAATAGTAGGAGCTCGGACAATAACACTAGGTCTCACCCACAGTCAGAAAGAAGCATCAGTTGGAGACATGCAGCTACAGTCCTAAGGTAGATTTGATCCAGTTTTCCTCTAGCAAGCAGGTGGAGGTATATGGAGCAGAAAAATTCCAAATCAAATTTTGAAGTGATAGGTCATTTCCTTGCAAATGTCAAAGGACGCCCCATCAATCATTGGTGTATTACTAAGTGGACCTTCCATGTTGAAAATGTCACCAAAAAGGGCCAGCAATAGCAGAGGTTATTTCCCTAATGTTAAAACACAATGAAAAGAATCTAATCCTGGAGGTTTGTTATTATAAAGAATCATACTCACCAAAACTAGCCAGAATGTATGCAACTTTTTTGCCAACAATATTTAAAGGTAAGAGCCCTTATAGCACATTTAAAGGCACTGTGTATTTCAAAAAAGAAAAGGCATTTGTTTCGAAGGAGAAAATTTCAACAAACCCTCACAAAGGTAATCACAAGGAGGCATCAAAATTGTTTATTGTTGAAGGGTTTAAAGACCATTTCCAAGAGTTATGTTGCATGTCAAACACAAAAAATACTCCCTTTGCTGTTCACTGACCAAAACAAAGAATTTTCGAGCTAATTGGCACAAGTTTGGAGCCTTTTGATCTGCGCGGCGCGCCTGGAAGAGCGCGCAGCGCGCTCAGGTAGAGAAATCACACTAGGCAACAAGGACGCGCGGCACGCCTGTAGGTTGGGTCATGTCGGCCCGACCAATGACCAGACAAACCTTTTCTGCGCGGCACTTTCTGCAGCCAACGCGTCGCGCATGGTTTAAACTTCCAAAACACCTCCAAAGGTTTTTCTAAGCTGCTCGAATCGCCTGCCCAAGCTTGTCATCAAATTCTAAAGGTCTTCTATGTATCTTTTTACTCTTCTTCAAGACTGCTAAGAGAGAGTGAAAGGGATGGAACTCGTGGGGTAAAATCACAATTTTGAGTTTTGTGTTTTATTTGAAGAAACAAGTTTTGCTGTAGTTTCTGGTGGATAAAGATGAAGTATTAAGAGCTTATGAGTCTTGTTGATAAGAAAAAGCCATAAACTACCCCCAAAGCTGTGATAAAGGAAACAAGAGCGCAGGGCTTAAAGAGATAAAACATCGTTTTTACTCTCCATTCCTTATAGCATATCCTGTAAGTGAAAGTCATCATTTGCATTCGAAGGTAGGGCAAAGCTGGTATAAAGAAAGAGTGGGGTATAGAGAAGGAAGTTTTTGTTTGAAGGGGAGTTTTTACTGTTGAAGGCTGCAGGCCTTGCTACTACATCATAAAAACAACATAAGCCCTTTTTCCCTATCTTATGAACAGTGACTTTGACTGTGTTGATAATGTTGAAATATGTTAGTTGAAAGGCATGACAAAGGAGTGGAGTTCTGTCTAAAGAAGAACCTTGATTGATTGATTGCTGCAAGACCACTACTACCACCTACAAAAACTTTTCAAACTCTGTCACCATGTCTGTAAACAGTGTTTTTGCTGTGTGGGTATCCATGGTTTAAAACTGTGTTAAAGTGCTGAATATGCTAATGAAATACCTACAAGGAAAAAGGTTTTGAACTCAAAACTGTGTTTTCACCTTCTTCTTCAAAGGACAAAGGTTTCTTATATCTACAAAGCATCAAAGGGCAGGTTACCTTTACCAACCACAGAAAAGATAGTTGTTCACTATGTATACTACTTGACTATCTTTCTGTTCTTCAAGTTCATTTGATATGTTGATATTCAGATGGTTGAAAGTGCGATCTTCTAGAGAGACAGGGTTCTATATTGAAAAAACAGCCTTGATTGTTTGAAAGTTAGAACTCTTGCAGGCTTGGTTGAAACCTTTGAAACATTTCCAAGATCTGTCACCTTTGTTCTATGAACATGGAAATTGACTGTGTGTCTGCACTAAAGGTGACTGTGTGTATGGTGTGAGCTTTGTTGGTTGATTAGCATACGAAGAAAAAGGCAAGATTGTGAAGTTGAGAAGTTTACCTTGGTCAAAGATACAAGAATATATTGATTGGCCTCCAAACATCACAGAGCAGGGTGACCTTGTCACTATACACAGCATATTCACTTGACTGCTTATCTTCCTTTCATTATGTTTTTTCTTCTTAAAGGGTTTTTTGGTTGAATTACATATCCAAGGTTGGGAAGGCCACATTTTAAAGGGGCAGAGGTTTCACATTGAAAGAGAGCATTTTGCACAAACATCTATAGAAACACTGTTTCCTTATCAAAACAGTGAGTTGACAGAATTTGATTTAAAAGAAGGCATTTCAAAGACTTTGAAGAATTTTGGTGTTTCAGGAGCACATCTAGATCAAGATGCCCCTCTAGGCAAGGCAACAGGAGCAGCATGACAGTGGTAAAGATGAGCAGCAGCAGGAAAAAGAGGAGAAGAGTGCTGAACAGCAGTAACTCCGTAGTGATAAACAACAATTTCAAGAATCGCCCGGCACGGAAAGAGAGGAAAGGCACATCAGCACTTGACATTTTGGCTTCAGATTTGGAACAAATTGCTAAGGACCCTTGAGGGTCATGCAGGAAAATTTTGGGCACATTTTGACAATTTTTGGTTTTTTGGCATTTTTGAGTTTTTGATCAAAAACTCATAAATTCGCCATTTCATTTTGAAGATTCATCAAGGGAGGAGAATGGTATCATCGGATGCCATAATTTCATGAGCATTTCCTCAGTGATTTTTAGAGCATTTGGAGATCATTTTCCCCCTCAAAACAGCGAAAAAGGCTCGCATTTTGCACACTCTGCCCGGTCTATCAGCAGACTGTAATTTTCTGGCTTTTTACACACAGGTACATATTTGGAGGACTTCTGGGCATCGGATTGGAGAAATTTCAGCTGTGCCGGAAAGTAGACACTCAGAGATTTCCAACGAGCTATCATGAGCCTCGTTTCGACATCAGGAAGGCTGCCAAATGTTTCCGGCAAGTCAGGGGACCTTTTTCTGATATAAATTTGAAGTATTTTTGTAATTTTTGAACCTCAAAAATCTGCTTTTTCCAAATGTGCATTTAGCTATTTTTGCACTTGGAAAATGATGCAAAGTCAATTAAATTCCCTTTTTTAGCAATTTTTAGATATTTTATGAGATATTTTTGTGCCTTGGGCTTTGCAAAGCCTCAAGGACAAGTTTAGATATTTTGATTAGGCCAATGAGGATGGAAGTTGAACCATGAGGTTTTCCTCACTTGAGCCTATTTATTCCACAAACTCTCATTGTAAACAAGGCTGAACTTGAGAAGAGAAGCAATATATGGTCATATGAGCTTTGGAGAAAATACTTGTGTTATGCTTTTGGATTGCCTCTTGAATGTTCTTGGATGGATGATGAAGGATTGTTGATGGATTCCATGACATGGTAGAATGGTATAGTGTCTCTTGCTTTGTTGTTGTCTTCTAGTTTCCATTCATGATACATGTTTCTTGCTTGCTATAGATCAGTAGAGAACAAATTTGAGATATGCCCATGGAGGCACCTCAAATTTCTTGAATCTTCATAGCCTTCATGTTTTCTTCTTCCTTAGTTGCATTAAAGAATTCTTAACTGCTCTTTAACAACTTGAGGATATTGTTGCTAGTTTCATTCATAGTTCTATGCATGTTGAGTAGGATGTATGGTGTGCCCTGCTTACCTATGACTGTCCATAGTCCCATCCATGAAACTATCTCTTTGATTGATTAGATTATCATTTTGTTTGAACCAAGGAGGCCTAGTTCCGATCTAGCCCTTTGCCTAAAACTATGCAAATCTTGTTGTTCAAAGTGCCCAATAACTTGAAGTACTGTGTTTAGGCATTCCGGCATAGTGTTTTGAGTTGTTAGTCTGTCTTATGTGTTTTCCCCAAAGTCTGATAGCCATTTCCCAAAGTTAGAGGGTCTTATACTTCTATGCATGGCTTGAATGTTTGTTTCTATGTATTTATTAGTTTATAGTTACATTTTGCATGATTAATGGTTTGCCCTACCATGTTTATGTTATCTATTGAACCAGTGATGCTTGAAACTCTTTGTTGTTCACAAACTTGATGTCCATTTACTCCATTTTTCCCAAAGATCCTTTCTACCTTGAATCAAATCGACCCTTCAACAGCCTTGTATCGTCATCTAATAGCTTTCTTGACCTTTTGACCCCATAGCCCAGTTAATCTAACATCTTGTTATCTATTTTATATCTTTGATCAGTTTCATCCCTCACAACTTAAAAAACCAAAACCAAAAAACATACTCCATAACTAGCCTAAAATCAGAACACAATAAACAAACACACAGATATCCCTTACACATATAGAGAGAGCCCTCTTTGAGTCCAGGAAGGCTAGGTACTTGGGCTCCAAAGCTTGGTTTGATGTTACACTGTCATTTGTCTTGCCAATCAGCCAAATCACGGGAACCTAACATAATGGCGATCACGGTGGGACTTTTCTGAGTTTATTTTAATATGAATATCTTGCAAGACTCACGGAAAGCCCCTTTTTGAACTAAGCATACCTACCATTGAGCCACCTCATCGCCACCCTAACATCATGGCGATCACGGTGGGACTCCGAGTATTAAACAAACTTAGATTCCCTAGACCTTAAGAGACCTCAAGAATACTATTTGATTAACTTATCCCACCGCTCACTAACATAATGGCGATCACGGTGGGACTTTGAGTTAGTAACAATCTAAGGACACCTTAGAACTCCAAAAGTCCCTTATTTTCAAGTATACCTACCAGTGAGCCACCTCATCGCCACTAACATAATGGCGATCACGGTGGGACCCTGAGTAACAAAAAAACTTAGATTCCCTATACATTCATAAACCTTTGAGAATTCTATCTGATTGACTTATCCCTCTGCTCACTAACATAATGGCGATCACGGTGGGACTTACTGAGTACATGACAATCTAGCAAACTTTTATAGACTCCTTAGTCCTTCAACTTTTAACTTAAACCATCAGCCTTTAGAATCATTTAGTGTAAATTCTCTGTTTCACCATCTTAGCAAAGTGATGAATCAAGTTTATAACACTCTTACATCCTAGGCTGCACATAAAACTCAGAAAAAACCACAAAAACTCCCTTAGATTGGTTTTTGATAGTATTGGTGGTGGACCATACAAATATACCTCAAAACAACTAAAAATCCACCTGGCGACTCCACTAGCCTCCAGTAGGCCTTACTGTTTTACCGAACTCTAGATTACTATCCGATCAACCTATCCCGTCACTCACTAACATAGCGGGAGATGGTGGGACATTGAGTACATGACAGTCTAGCAAACTCTTATAGACTCTTAGTCCTTTAGATACCATAAATAAGCAAGCAGTCCATAAGATTATTTTAGAGTAAAACTCTTTTTGTTGTCGCCACCCTAGCAAAGTGTTGAAACAAAGTTTAGAATACTTTAAAAACATAGGCTGCATATAAAACTTAGAAAATCCAAAATATTTCCAGACTGGCTTTACTTTAGTTACTGGTGGTGGACCATAGCTAAATATTTTCAAAAACAAACAAGTTCCACCTGGCGACTCCACTAGCCTCCAGTAGGCCTTTTTCCCCACTAGTCCTTATAAAGACTCCTAGGAATGCAGTAAGTAAACCCAAACATCCTAATGGAGGAATACATGGTTCAACACCTGGGGACACAAAGGAGATATGCTCCGATGAGCAGAGAACATATCCCTGGTTTCCCACACAAAATGCCCACAGATGTAAATTGGTTCGAAGACCTACCTGTCTTTCGAAATGAAAATATTGACCACCCATTTTTGCACCTCATCAAATTTCATATGCATGTATGTAGCTTAAAGGTTGAATGGCATGAGGAATGCCTTATGAAAATGTTCATGGGTACATTAGAAGAAGAGGCAAGAGAATGGTATGAAAACCTAGAACCTCGTACCTTGTTTTCTTTGAAGGATTTCCACAAAGTATTTTGTAAACGCTATATAGGGCATTGTCCATCTTTATCATTGGCTGAAAATTGTTTTGATCACTCTGAAAACCTCATACAACACATTGTAAACATTGAAGAACACTACGGAAATTGGCATCCTGAGGAGTTTTTAGAGGAGGTCCATAATTTTCTTACCCAAGCTAACAATCAAGATGACCAAGAAAAGTTGATCCTAGATGAAATCCATCAAGAAATAAGAGAGGATCCACAAGAACTCTTTGAAAAGGTTGAAACAGATAACAATCCATCTGCCCTTTCATATAAAATACAAGAGGACATTCAACCACAAGATCAACTTCCACAAAAGATGGAAAGAAATTGTTGCCCCATCCAAAGAAAACAGAAAATACCTTCTCCCTTAACTGAACAGGAAATAAATCAAATAATAAACACGCAGACAGCCTCTGAAACTTCATGTAACCAAAACTTTGCTGATTTTTCTCTTTTAAACCCTGCATATCATAAATCAGAAAATAGATTTGTAAATCAGGTTGATGAAAAGCAAGCTGATTGTCCAGTATACATGGCTGGTGACATTACTTATGTTAATGATTCTCAAATGTTTGATCAATATGTTGATGATTATGATTTCCAAACAGAAGGTAACCTTGCAGAAGACTCGGTTTTTTATTTTCGGGAAGAAGCTCAGTCTCATAAACCTGAGAAAAGTGAGCAGCCATTACAGGTCATCTACAACACCAATGAGGAAAGCCTTGAGAGTTCAAAAGCAAGTGAAGAATCTTGGACTCTTTGCTCTACTTCACTTCAGTCCGTCAAATATAGCATTCACATAATTGGAAATCAACTGTTTTTCAGCTTTGATAATGAGGTTGAGAAGGATGATGAAATTCTCAAGCATGTTGTAAATGAGAAGCCTTTGCCTGAAATGGTTGAGGAAATCATTTTTGACATGGAACCTTCCTTAACTCCAGATTTGTAGCCACCAAGTTCCATTGACTTACAAATTGCAGATGATGAAGTAGAGGTTGAGAAACAAATGAGAGTTGTCACACTATCCTTTGAAGATAATTTACTGTCAAAGTATATCCCTGCTCATCAACCTGATGACCTTCACACAATTTTCAGCCCGCCCTATCAAAACACATCAGCTTGGCAAGAGAATTACACTGCAATATATGATGAACCTGTCATTTTAAGTAATCATGAGCAAGGGGAAGAGTTGCTGTACCAAGGGGGTCCCAAATATGGTCAAGTGGGAGAAAGAGTAATCCTGAATGAAACCTATATCTCAAATCCTCTAGATCAGGTATTATTCCAAGATCCAGTTGTTGTTTTCCTTGAAAAGTCTGAAAGAGTAGTGGTTTCTATCATAAACAAGTTACTACCAAGAATGAGAAAAAACTTAAGTACTGCTGTCCAAAAACCTGCCAAATGGGAGTGGCCTTGTCATTATTTCTGCATCATGAAAGAACTAAACCAGAGTCACCCATGCAATCATCTACTTGACTGGTTACATTGGAAAGAAGAGTTCACCAAATGTGTATGTTGTGTACAGTTTAGATTAGGATAGGTAGACAGTAGTAGAAAATAAGATCATCCTTGTGAGCATATTTTCAGTTTTAGATTTTTTGAAGAAAAGTAAAAAAGCAGAAAATACAAAAACAGTAAGCAGTAGAAAAAGAGGGTAGTTTCTAAAGACAATGGCAAAGCCCCATGTTCCAAAAAATAGTCCTTCGGAAAGCGAGCAAGTCTACATGCCGCTACTTGTACTTCAATGTCTTGTTCAGCTATCTAGCCTAATCATAGCTGAACATGTTTAAATTTATTTGTTGATAAGTTAGTGAGTGCAAAAGATAGTCAACATTGTGTAAAATTGACTTATCACAGAGTTTAGATTAGGAAGAGATTCTGGTTCCACATGCCTAAAACAGAACCAAAGAGAGAAGCGAGGGATGAAAAATACATTGTACATCTTAGCCCCGCTTATCTAGTTATCCTTTTGTTGCAAAATAATATTTGTGTGCAGCTTGTCTTTTATGCCGCAAATGCATGACAAATCAGACTGTCTAATCCTAATTTGATCATTTTAAATTTCACGTTTTAGATTAGAGAACAAAATCCTGTCAAACTGCTTAATCTTGACAGTTGATCTAGTATAGGTAGAGTAATGAAGGAGTTTATCAGTTTAATCTGAACTCCCGACAGATATAAGAGTAGAAATAGATAGGTTCATTTTGCAAAAAGAAAAATATACATTGTCAAAAGGCTGCTAGTCCAAATGCGCCAACGAGAAGAAAAAATATTAGGAAAGATAGTGGGGTAGGTAGAAGTATCATTAATGTTAACCATGCTGTCACTTTTCAGAAATAGCATCAAAGAAAGGTGAAATTTTGCGCCAATGGGTAAGGCACTGGTCTTCATAAGCCAAAGATCTGAATTCTGGACACCTCCTGACGAGGAGCTGCCCTCCCCAAATGGAGCCACTGTTAGTCATCAGTATTTTTCACTTGTTGGTGATGACTAGATCCATAGCTGAGTTTTCTAGAAGCTGATCTCCATATGTCAATTTGTCATCTAGAAAACCCTCATAAAACTTTTTTCGCCCTCCTACTTTTCAGTCCGCCCATGTCAAGGTTAAACCTCATTATCACTATCCTATCTAGCTTTAGCCCTACTGGTCTGCCCATCAACTCTAAAAGGACAATCCAAGTCTGTTTCAAAAGCCTCCCCTAAGTTAGGAAGTGGTGCTTTAAGGCATTTTACCCTTGGCAACCATCAAAAGGCCAAAAAACCTCCATCTGCTACAGACCAATAATAACAGACCTCCCACTCTACAAATGAAATTGATCACAGCCCTAAGTCACGCCACTTACACACCCCTAAGTCTCAGCACTGCATAGACCACAGTCTCAAGCTGATTATTAGGTGTTTTACAGTGTTTTATGGATTTTACAAAGACAGGAAATATATCATCATCTCAGGAGAAAATTCTTGAATCCACATTTAGAAGAACAACTGCTTCTCAATGTCAACATGAGCCTGAGATACATCTGCCGGGTAAGGAATTACTCATCAAGACCTTGCAACTTCCATTCAGCATGAAATCACAGTAGAAGAAAGACACCACTGTCAAACAGACTAGTAATTTGTCATGGCCAAGAACCTCCTTCATCTACAAGCAGAGGGTTAAGGCGTCTCCTTCATCTACAAGCAGAGGGAGATGGCCAATATTGACTTCAAGGATTGCAAAACTTACTATAAGCACAGGTTTGTTTTTTACTAGACAGTAAAACAGTGACTCTAGGTTTCTGAGTGAAAGTGATGATCAAAACAGGGCTAAGATCTGAAATGTGCAAGACAAAAGAAAGCAGAGTTTTTGGTCTTGTGTCCTAAGAAAGAGGATCATTTGAAGTTTCAGTCATCATCATGGCGCATAAAAAGGACTCCTTAAATCAAAGCTGTCATAACAAATATCCCCTACTTACGGGGGTATTAATATGAATAGCTCCAATCGGTCTTGAGCGAGAAAATACTTAGGTAAAAGACCTGCGTGTTCTTTTGTTTATTTGAAATGTAGAAATACGATCCATGGTTACGGATGAACATACAAAAGCGAAGAAGTAGTACGCAATCCCGAAGGATCTAACATCTTGGTATCGGTCAAAGCGCCAGTGTAAAGTCACGATTGTTGCAATCTACACATCACCACAAAGAACAAATGTTATGATACAGGTTTAATTTACTAGGCAAGTGTAAGGCTAATCATGCATGTCTTCATTTCCACATGGAAGCAAATCCCTATAAAAAGTCAAAGGTATCACATTAGCACTGGGAGCAGATGAAAGATTGTAAAAGAAAGCACCTTCTTAGACAAAGGATGATCAAACCTGGGTGGGTACAACTACATTTTACACCTAT
Organism: Pinus albicaulis; assembly: GCA_034641835.2. NCBI lineage: Eukaryota > Viridiplantae > Streptophyta > Pinopsida > Pinales > Pinaceae > Pinus > Pinus albicaulis. The sequence continues at coordinate 292,348,638 of CM076577.1, read as the reverse complement.
AGTCAAAATTCAGTTCACAGTGGGCATCATTTAATTCCAAAAAAGCATTAAGAGCAAGATGTTAGTTTGTGTTGAAGAAAGGGAAAAAGAATCTCTGTCAAAATGTCAAAGAATACCCCTGCAGCATGAAATATCCTCTACAGGTGTCCTCTTTTCATAGCAAAGCACCAGAATTTTTAAAAGGTTATTGAGATGATAGTTTACTGTTACAAAGGAAGGTAGTTTCCCCATGAAACAATTCAAAACACCCTGCTGTTACATTTTGAATAAAGGAAAGCTCTTAGAAGAAAATGCCCCTCTTATTAGACAGAGAATAGTAGGAGCTCGGGCAATAACACTAGGTCTCACCCACAGTCAGAAAGAAGCATCAGTTGGAGACATGCAGCTACAGTCCTAAGGTATATTTGATCCAGTTTTCCTCTAGCAAGCAGGTGGAGGTATATGGAGCAGAAAAATGCCAAATCAATTTTTGAAGTGATAGGTCATTTCCTTGCAAATGTCAAAGGACGCCCCATCAATCATTGGTGTATTACTAAGTGGACCTTCCATGTTGAAAATGTCACCAAAAAGGGCCAGCAATAGCAAAGGTTATTTCCCTAATGTTAAAACACAGTGAAAAGAATCTAATCCTGGAGGTTTGTTATTATAAAGAATCATAATCACCAAAACTAGCTAGAATGTATGCAACTTTTTTTCCAACAATATTTAAAGGTAAGAGCCCTTATAGCACATTTAAAGGCACTGTGTATTTCAAAGGAGAAAAGGCATTTGTTTCGAAGGAGAAAATTTCAACAAACCCTCACAAAGGTAATCACAAGGAGGCATCAAAATTGTTTATTGTTAAAGGGTTTAAAGACCATTTCCAAGAGTTATGTTGCATGTCAAACACAAACAATACTCCCTTTGCTGTTCACTGACCAAAACAAAGAATTTTCGAGCTAATTGGCACAAGTTTGGAGCCTTTTGATCTGCGCGGCATGCCTGGAAGAGCGCGTGGCGCGCTCAGGCAGAGAAATCACACTAGGCAACAAGGCCGCGTGGCGCGCCTGTAGGTTGGGTCATGTCGGCCTGACCAATGACCAGACAAACCTTTTCTGCGTGGCACTTTCTGCAGCCAACGCGTCGCGCATGGTTTAAAATTCCAAAACACCTCCAAAGGTTTTTCTAAGCTGCTCGAATCGCCTGCCCAAGCTTGTCATCAAATTCTAAAGGTCTTCTATGTATCTTTTTACTCTTCTTCAAGACTGCTAAGAGAGAGTGAAAGGGATGGAACTCGTGGGGTAAAATCACAATTTTGAGTTTTGTGTTCTATTTGAAGAAACAAGTTTTGCTGTAGTTTCTGGTGGATAAAGATGAATTATTAAGAGCTTATGAGTCTTGTTGATAAGAAAAAGCCATAAACTACCCCCAAAGCTGTGATAAAGGAAACAAGAGCGCAGGGCTTAAAGGGATAAAACATCGTTTTTACTCTCCATTCCTTATAGCATATCCTGTAAGTGAAAGTCATCATTTGCATTCGAAGGTAGGGCAAAGCTGGTATAAAGAAAGAGTGGGGTATAGAGAAGGAAGTTTTTGTTTGAAGGGGAGTTTTTACTGTTGAAGGCTGCAGACCTTGCTACTACATCATAAAAACAACATAAGCCCTTTTTCCCTATCTTATGAACAGTGACTTTGACTGTGTTGATAATGTTGAAATATGTTAGTTGAAAGGCATGAAAAAGGAGTGGAGTTCTGTCTAAAGAAGAACCTTGATTGATTGATTGTTGCAAGACCACTACTACCACCTACAAAAACTTTTCAAACTCTGTCACCATGTCTGTAAACAGTGTTTTTGCTGTGTGGGTATCCATGGTTTAAAACTGTGTTAAAGTGCTGAATATGCTAATGAAATACCTACAAGGAAAAAGGTTTTGAACTCAAAACTGTGTTTTCACCTTCTTCTTCAAAGGACAAAGGTTTCTTATATCTACAAAGCATCAAAGGGCAGGTTACCTTTACCAACCACAGAAAATATAGTTGTTCACTATGTATACTACTTGACTATCTTTCTGTTCTTCAAGTTCATTTGATAAGTTGATATTCAGATGGTTGAAAGTGCGATCTTCTAGAGAGACAGGGTTCTATATTGAAAAGAGAGCCTTGATTGTTTGAAAGTTAGAACTCTTGTAGGCTTGGTTGAAACCTTTGAAACATTTCCAAGATCTGTCACCTTTGTTCTATGAACAGGGAAATTGACTGTGTGTCTGCACTAAAGGTGATTGTGTGTATGGTGTGAGCTTTGTTGGTTGATTAGCATACTAAGACAAAGGCAAGATTGTGAAGTTGAGAAGTTTACCTTGGTCAAAGATACAAGAATATATTGATTGGCCTCCAAACATCACAGAGCAGGGTGACCTTGTCACTATACACAGCATATTCACTTGACTGCTTATCTTCCTTTCATTATGTTTTTTCTTCTTAAAGGGTTTGTTGGTTGAATTACATATCCAAGGTTGGGAAGGCCACATTTTAAAGGGGCAGAGGTTTCACATTGAAAGAGAGCATTTTGCACAAACATCCACAGAAACACTGTTTCCTTATCAAAACAGTGAGTTGACAGAATTTGATTTAAAAGAAGGCATTTCAAAGACTTTGAAGAAGTTTGGTGTTTCAGGAGCACATCTAGATCAAGATACCCCTCTAGGCAAGGCAACAGGAGCAGCATGACAGTGGTAAAGATGAGCAGTAGCAGGAAAAAGAGGAGAAGAGTGCTGAATAGCAGTAACTCCGTAGTGATAAACAACAGTTTCAAGAAGCGCCCGACACGGAAAGAGAGGAAAGGCACATCAACACTTGACATTTTGGCTTCAGCTTCGGAACACATTGCTAAGGACCCTTGAGGGTCATGTAGGCCAATTTTGGGCACATTTTGACAATTTTTGGTTTTTTGGCATTTTTGAGTTTTTGATCAAAAACTCATAAATTCGCCATTTCATTTTGAAGATTCATCAAGGGAGGAGAATGGTATCATCGGATGCCATAATTTCATGAGCATGTTCTTAGCGATTTTCAGAGCATTTGGAGATCATTTTCCCCCTAAAAACAGCGAAAAAGGCTCGCATTTTGCACACTCTGCCCGGTCTATCAGCAGACTGTAATTTTATGGATTTTTACACATAGGTACAGATTTGGAGGATGAACGTCGGTTGGAGAAATTTCAGTTGTGCCGGAAAGTAGACACCCGGAAGCTTTTCAACGAGCTATCGCAGGCCTCGTTTCGACATCGGGAAGAAATTTTGCCAAATGTTTAAAAGCAGAGTCGGGGGACCTTTTGCAGTATAAATTTGAGAGAAATATTTTGTAATTTTTGAACCTCGAAAATGTTGCTTTCCAAATGTGTGTTTAGCTATTTTTGCACATGAAAAATTATGCAAAGTCAATTAAATTCCCCTTTTTAGCATTTTTTAGATATTTTATGAGATATTTTTGTGCCTTGGGCTTTGCAAAGCCTCAAGGACAAGTTTAGATATTTTGATTAGGCCAATCAGGATGCAAGTTGAACCATGAGGTTTTTCTCACTTGAGCCTATTTATTCCACAAGCTCTCATTTGTAAACAAGACTGAACTTGAGAAGAGAAGAAATATATGGTCATATGAGCTTTGGAAGAAAATACTTTTGTTATGTTTTTGGATTGCCTCTTGGATGTTCTTGGATGGATGATGAAGGATTGTTGATGGATTCCATGACTTGGTAGAATGGTATAGTGTCTCTTGCTTTGTTGTTGTCTTCTAGTTTTCATTCATGATACGTGTTTCTTGATTTATATAGATCAGTAGAGAAAAAATTTGAGATATGCCCATGGAGGCACCTCAAATTTCCTGAATCTTCATAGCTTTCATGTTTTCCTCTTCCTTAGTTGCATTAAAGAATTCTTAACTGCTCTTTAACAACTTGAGGATATTGTTGCTTGTTTCATTCATAGTTCTATACATGCTAAGGACTTACGGTATGCCCTGCTTACCTATGGCTAGCTATAGTTCCATCCATGAAATTTCTCTTTGAATGATTAGATTATCATTTTGTTTGAACCAAGGAGGCCTACTTCCGATCTAGCCCTTTGCCTAAAACTATGCAAATCTTGTTGTTCAAAGTGCCCAATAACTTGAAGTACTGTGTTTAGGAGTTCCGACATAGTTTTTTGAGTTGTTAGTCCGTCTTATGTGTTTTCCCCAAAGTCTGATAGCCATTTCCCAAAGTTAGAGGGTCTTATACTTCTATGCATGGCTTGAATGTTTGTTTCTATGTATTTATTAGTTTATAGTTACATTTTGCATGATTAATAGTTTTGCCCTACCATGTTGCTCAATCTATTGAACAGGTGATGTTCAAACTCTTTGTTGTTCACAAACTTGATGTCCATTTTCTCCATTTTGCCCAAAGATCCTTTCTACCTTGAATCAAATCGGCCCTTCAACAGCCTTGTATCGTCATATAATAGCTTTCTTGACATTTTGACCCCATAGCCCAGTTAATCTAACATCTTGTTATCTATTTTATATCTTTGATCAGTTTCATCCCTCACAACTTAAAAAACAAAAAATCAAAAACTTACTTCATAACTAGCCTAAAATCAGAACACAATAAACAAACACACAGATATCCCTTACACATATAGAGAGAGCCCTCTCTGAGTCCAGGAAGGCTAGGTCCTTGAGCTCCAAAGCTTGGTTTGATGTTACACTGTCATTTGGCTTGCGAATCAGCCAAATCACGGGACCCTAACAGAAATAATCAAGGAGAGATATATGGTCTCTACTAAAGACATTTTTTAGCCAAATAAAATTAGAGACATACTTATGGTTATGGAAGATTCTCTCCTAATCCTGCATCATTTGGTCAAAACTTCCTGTTAAAATAGAAATCTATGGAAAACATCATGAAAAATATAAGAAAAAATGAGGATGATATCCCATCTAAATCATATCTCCATGTCCTAAGAGACCTCAATAGAGAAGCAACCAAGTAACATTTTAATATGTCATACTTCCTATGTTATAATGTAACATTTTAATGTCATGTTTCTTATATTATGGTAAGGTCATTGTGGGAGGGAACCAACCTAGGTGACTTACTAACAATATCCATATCCATTTAATATGAATTTTGTTATTGTTTTAAAATTGAATTAACTTTTATTATGTTGATATATGTACTTATATGCTCCTGACATTGAGAATGTGGATGACAGTGATGAACTGTTTCAATCCATCAACCTATTAGAGACAATTTAGAAGGCTTTAAGAAAATTGAATTAACTTTTATTATGTTGATATATGTACTTATATGCTCCTGACATTGAGAATGTAGATGACAGTGATGAACTGTTTCAATCCATCAACCTATTAGAGACAATTTAGAAGGCTCTAAGAAATGCAAACAATGAAAATTTTCCATTGGCTAGGTGTGAATTGTTTGTTGCATATAAACTATATTTTATTGCATATTGTAAGGTAACATCTAACCTTACTTATGACTCTAAATTAACCCAATATATAAAAACCCAAAAAATATCCACTAGCTCTATAACCTAAGTTTCTAAGTTTCTAAAATAAGTGTTTTTTTTTAACCATTAAGAAAAATAAAAATAAAAATAAAATCAACCATTTCTCTCAATTACTGTATTTATATAATTTTGAAAGATATTATTTTTAAAAAATTTCATTCTTAATCCTTTCATAACATAAATATATATAAATTTTCCCGTCGATAATAATTACAGGAAAGAAAATGTATAAATAAATATTCAAATAAATATATAAATTTTATTCAAAATGTATACATAAATATTCAAATGAAAACATATAAATTCCTGTCTAAAGAGTAATTACCAACAAAACATATATAAAAGTTTTGAGCAAGAAGATAATTACTTATATAAACATATATTTAACAACTTTCCTTACATTTTTCTAAGACAACATTATTCACCAACAAACATATTTTCCCATAACAATTTCAAGTTCACACAAACAACAAAATCAAATCAATATAATATTCGGACTTTAAAACGAGACTTGTAAAGTTACCCTTCAACGACATTTGTCCTTTCAAATATGAATAGATCATCTTTAGCTTACCTTTAATAAGTTGTGTTGTAAACTATGTATGCCTTATATGGATATATTATGTATTACTTTCTCTAACACATGCTTTTGAACTCAGAACACAAAACAAAACTGATTTTCTCACAAAATATTTCCTTTTCCTTTTAAAAACGGATAAACGAGACATTCATTTAAAAATAAAAAAAAATTCTGAGCTAACTAATTTTATTAATATATATATATATATATATATTTTTTTTTCGATCTACCTAATTTCAGATTTTCCAAATCATTGTGTAAAATGTAACCATTTCATTGTTTGAAAACCATAATATCAGAAACCAATGTTAATCAAAACTATTATGAGGCCCACTACATTAATGTATCAAGAAACTAGTTTTCAAAAATATAAATTGAAAAATATAAATTACAAACTGTTAATTTGGACTTTTCTCCAAAATATAATGAGGCAAATTAATTCGGAAGAATTTATATTATTAGGAAAATTACATTTGATATAAAGTTAGTAGTATAATTATAATTATAATAATTATGATTATTATTATTATTAAATATTATTATTTTTATTTTACATAGATTTTTGGTGATAATTATATGAGGTAAAAATTTATCTACCAGTTTCGAAGTGGTCGATTTTCAAGATGAGATGAGAGATCAGATCCAATCATTAAACCTAAATAGATGTAGAGAACTAGAAAAGGACAGGGAAAATTCGCTATTGGAACATAACAACTAATTTGACTAAAAAGGAAAAATAATGATTATCTATTAATTTTGCCAAATTTTTATTTTTATTTTTTTAATATTTTTATTATATTTTAATTTATTTTTATCAATTTTTATTTTTATTTTTATTTTTATTTTATATTTCTATTATATTTTAATTTATTTTTATATATTTGTTTATTTTTAATTATAATAATTTTTAATTCAAAAGATTTTATTATTAAAAATTTTAAATTCAATTTTTTTTTTTTTTATAAAAACTGGAGGAAATTAGTCGAAGGTCAAAAGAGAAAAAATATTAAAATATTTATTCTTATAGTTCATCATTTATAATATTTGTCTTTGAATATTGAAAATTAATTAATAGAAATAAATCGACATCTAGGAATATAGGGTAGGGATCCAACACGTGCTAATACTCCACCCATCGTCTCTATTGAGATTGAGAGGTCTTTTTTCAATTTCTAAAGCCTCCCTTAACTTACGGTGATGAAAATGGTGAATCCTAGCAGTAACCTTAGCCTCTTAAGTCTTCAATTGTCACATCTATCTACACATTTACTATAGAAACAACATAAATGTAAAAAATTTTATACAACCCATTTAACAAGACTTCTAACTATAAATCATATGTTTATAAACTATCCGTCAACCAACCCTAAAATCTCATCGAGACTATGATTTTAATCACAGTTCGAAATGCATTTAAACACAAGGGGAAGCACGTTGGGTTTTTATTGATGTTTTAACATAGCACAAATTATTAACAGACTTAACAACAAACACGTTACCATTAACATTTAATATTGCATATGGGAATTTAATGATCGATCGTTCGAGATCTCCGGTTACCCACCGGATGAAATCTCGGCGATCCCTGACAAATCTGTTCATTAATTAGAATATTGAAATATCCGTCCGGTTGGCTCCTCGCACTCCTCGCCAGTGCCATGTGTCATCCTCCAGCGTTATCTACTGTACAGGAGATTAATCCGGGTGTTTACTATGCTATCGCGCCTCAACTTACTCGGAGGAAAGTGAGGGAACGACCACCAGATGACATTTTGCCTATGGGCCATTTCTTACTCTGCGGTTCCTCTCTTCCATGGCGTGCATCACAGCTTGGCTCCTTCTGGTTTTTCCGGCGTTCTCTGGACCGAGGTAAGCCAACCATTGTTTGTTTTTCTGCTGTTTAAGTCTCAGTGACTTTTCTATAAGCAGACCTGAAGTTTTATTTGTTTCGATTGAAATAGGTCCTGAGGTAGAAGGGTTATATTTATATTTTATGCAGGCATGCTCTGCCATAGTTGGCACAAGTCCATGCTCTTCAACTCGGATGCCTTAAACCTACAGTTCCACTCCACCATCGGCTATCGGAGGTAAGGGTTCGCCTCCCAAACCACAAGGCATTCACTGCATAAGTTCAAGCTTACGGTCTTTGTCCTATGTCTGCTTAAACTCCATTTTTCCGTTACCTTCCAGGAAAAGTTGGTCCGGTTAACGGATTCAATCTTCTCTATCAGGTGTGTGCAGATACAAACCCTCTATTTACTTTGATACTCCTTACGCCCAAATACTTCTGGTCCATCTATTTATTCCGGGGTTATCTAACAGCTTTTTAATTTACTTCTACAGGTGAGGAAACTCTCGCTAAACCATATCTCTTTCCATGCGGAACTCAGTTTGTTCAGGCAGCTGCAATGAATTTGTTTCCTTTTCTACAGGTATTCCGCCGCTCTCACCATCATGCAATCGTGGCATGAGTTAGCTTTGAGTTAACCTGCATACAGGGTCACCTAGCTTAGGGTTTTAGTTGGTATTACAGGGTTTTCAGAACTTTTCCTTCTTGAGCCTCGACTCAAAGGTGTTTTACATATTTCAGGGCATGCACTCTATTTTTTTCCTTGGCTGTAAGTTTAATCTCTGTTAATCATATTATGGTCGTGACCCATGGCGCTAAACTTTGATGTACTAGAAGGCAATAATTCTACAAGAGTTTTTCCTTTCCATTCATCGTCTGTTGACCGATAAGATTTGCTCGGAACTGTACATGCTGTACTGTTTAATATATATATATATATATATATATATATATATTCACCAAGTCGCTGGAAAATAAATCTTGTTCTTTCAGAATTTGTTCATACTGAGTTTAAGCAATGTATAATTAGTTGTATGGCCGCTCTCGGTCTTTCTGCCTGAGGTTTACATATGGACCTGGTTAATAGTTAATGTTTTGCTTTGGAATAAAATATCTGGCTCCCGACTAGGTTCTACAGGTCGTGAACTTCTTTGTTACTATTGCGTATGGGTGATCATTTTTCTATATAATGCTATTTTCTTTTCATATGTTATAATCATAGTAACCCTCTGTCTTACTTTTCTCCGTAGAGATGTTTGCTCCTGATTTTGGGTAATCGATGGTACTGCATACTTTCTGAGTATAGATGGATGTTATGGATTTTCTTGATTCCCATTTCGATTCCTGTTATAAATGTCTACTTAGTTAAATTACTAGGTTTTCGGCACCGGCCGCTGAAACATGGCCGAGTATAGCTGTTTGATAAGAGCGCTGAAGCGGGATGGGGTTTCTAACCCTTCCCAGCTTTACAAGCTCGTTATGGAATAATATGTCTCTGCTAGAAGAATAAAAAGGCTCTCAATCGTTTGCTTTTAACAGTGGTTTGAACAATGAAGCCTGCACATTTTTCAGTTTGCATCCGTGCCTGATTTGAACTACGGGGTCTAATGTTCGTTATACCATGTCCTTCAGATTTCGTATTTTACTAACTTCCCATAAAAGAAATCAAGACGTAAACATTTCCTGTGCCAATCTTTTGTTAACTATTCCATTGATAATGTCTTGATCATAGAAAGCATTATATTTTCACATAACATTGCGCTATCTAGGCTATCTGTTACTTCTTAGTTCAAAACCAGAACAAAATTCCCACACACAGAATTTATGCTTACAAAGATTTCTTTAACTATCACAATAAAGAAAACTCAGATTATCTTTAAGTGTTCTCTGAATAACTACTAACAATAAACAAACTTCCTGTAGCATAAAATTAGAGTCTTTGCTGTTTTACTTATCTGTTAGGAGATAATAACTCTTAAACTGTGGTCCTCCCAACCATCAAGGGAGGCAATGACGTCCTCCTCTTGCCCCCTAGCTCCAGAATATCAGTCGGTGCCACGGGAACAAAGAATACTCCTTCTGTTGTGACCTCTGGACGACCTATCCAGCCACAGACAGATAATTCTGGTTATATGGTTTGCAGAAACTGTTCTCCACTGGTCTTTCACCCAGCTCTAGAGATTACTGCATCTTACCCTTTACCAGAAATTCACAGAACCCCTATCCCTCTCCTGGGATTTTCTTTTATCCCTGGAGGGTAGGTAACTGTCTTCCAACTGTTCCCAACCACCCTCTATTCTTAGAAACTTTTCCAACAGTTTAAGAGATTCCCTTTTTATTTACTAACTCAGTAATGCAAAGTAAAATGGTGTTTTTGAGTTTCTTTTACCAAAATAAAGTAAACAAATAATAAAAATAAACAAATTGCCTTTTCAGCTTATTCATGCTAATTAACTCTAAATGAGGGTGTCACATCAATGCATATATGATAGTTAGTCTTTTCTGCATCTTCTGTAAAGACAGAGAAGTGAGATCTTCCATACTTAATATCAACATCGTGCTCAAAAAACTTTTGATTTATTGTTAATTAAATTCAATATCACTATTAACTAATAAATATTAATAATAATTGATTTATTCATATTTCATTCATTATTATTAAATTAATTAATTAAATAATTAATTTTATTTCATTCATATTAATTAATTAATTCAATATCTCATTAAATAAATAAATAATTAATAATATTATTAAATAAATAATTGTTATTTATTAATATTGTTTGATTAATATCAATAATTTTATTAAATAAATATTTATGAGTATAAATATCATTAGTTAAATTTAATAGCATTATTAATTAATAAATATTAATAATAATTAATTATTTCATTTATATTTTATCCGTTATTTATTTATTCATTCATTCATTAAATAATGAATGCATTAATTAATTCAATTTTCTTTCATTCATATTAATTAATTAATTCATTCTTTTATTAAATAAATAAGTCATTCATTAAATATTTCATTCTATTCATGTGGAGAAAAAGTAGTACATTAATCTGATCAGAAAACATGTGGTCTCACCCCGACCGGGTTTGTTGACCAAAATTTGCACTAGATGACAAAAATACAAAAAAGAAACTAAGGACATTATCCATAAACGACAATGCCAAAGGCACCAAAATACAGACATAACATAAAAAGCACCAGAAAACATAATAGTCGTCCAACGTAATAGAAGTAGGATTGTCTGGGGTTGTTCATGGAGGAGGCGGAGGACAAAAGTTGCACTGCATGTGCCCTTCAAAGTGCGCCAACCAAGTCTCTATCCTTTCCACTTTCCCTGCTAGAAGGTTTTGGCCTCACCAGACCACCACCACTCTCTGCCTGAATTGCAAATGAAAATAGTGCATCCTTTCCAGTGTATCCACCAGCTTAGCATGCTCCTCCCAATAGACTCGCTTTATTGCGTTGACTCGTTCCATTAGACTATGGATAATTTCTTGGCAATTTTCTAAGCACTAGTGTTGGATGCCCTACGTGGGACTAGCTTCAGTGCCTCGATGACCAAGCCCACTACCTTGTCTTTTGCCACCCCGTCGTTGTGACTTTTGGACCCTCACACCTCCACTCCTGCTAGAACTCCACTTGCCACCTCCGCGACCTCCACGTGCCCCCACACCAGTGACTCGTGAGCCACGAGCGACCAATGGTCTTGCCACCCCGACAAGATGCAACAACCACAATTTCTGTGTCCTCCTCTCCCCAGAGCCAGGGCTGGTTGGGAAGGAGGAACACCTACGCTGCATAGGGGCCTTAATGTTGCCTAAAAGAGGAGGACCACCGTGCACAGGAGCCATGGACCAGGCCACCCAAAATATCACAGACCACCACCACCAGAAAACCAGACCCTGGTTACACCAAAAACTGTTTTGAAAGTGTTCCATGTCATTTTTTCACCATGATATTTGACTGTCATTATGGGTTTATTTCCATCCATATTATGCTCCCTTAGAGGTAAAAATTACTCATGTTCCTGAACCAAGTCTTGGAAACTGGAGAAAATCTCTTCAAAACCTTTAAAAGATTACTTGTGTGCTTTTTGTGACCATTACCTGCACATGCGCTGATACTTCTTCTATTAGTCACGGCGATCGCTGCTATGTTCGCCACTAAAAACTGCTCACTCCCGTAAAAAGGAAGTAAACACGAAAAGGTAACCTCTAGAAGCCTAGTTGGTCGAATATTCTCCCAACTGGAAGCCTCTAGAGTCGCGTCAGTTCGAGCTATATCCCTTTATTCATGTAGCTTATCCCTTGGCAAAAGGAACCCTCATATTTTCATTGAAGGACCTCATCCCTTTCTTCATGGATCTAAAACTTCCTCAATCACTCTATAGATTGAGCTGAAGTTCCAGGTTTGAGGGTATTTGGTAGTTCATGGTAGATTCTAACCTGGAGAGAGTTCATAAGAGTTCATAGATTATGAATTATCAAGTTGTCAGTTGTACATTGAAGATCAAACCTTTGTGCACAAAACTTCATGTTGGTCATTCTAGAGAGGAAGGATTGTCAAACCAAGGAAAACGATTGTGCAGACACATGGGAGAAATTTGTACAACATCAAGGCTCAGGTTGTAATATTTCTCTTTTTGATTTTTGATAATACATATGGATCTGTTTTTCTCATTGTCTTGTTTATGAATTCATTGAAATGATGTCAAAAATTATACTCCTTGATCACTGAGTTGGACTGGTATTTATGATTATTATATACTGCAGGTGCTTTGATCCTTTGCATTGTTTGTGATTGCAGGTTCTTCTCAGCATTGAAGGCTTGTTTTGGAGCGAAAGGAAAATAGCTATATCAAACTTATCGATTGAAAGGTAGGATCATAACCTCCTCATTTCTAAGTCATAATAATATAAAATGAAAATAGTTTAGAGAAAAAGGCATTCAAATGGTTGTTTGTTTCTAGTTACCTGTTGAGGTACTAGGGAGTTCGCTCTTGTCTGCAAGAGGGATTAATCCACAAAAAAAATTTGGCGACTCAACTGGGGAAGACAAGTTTAGTTTTTTTTGGTTTAATATTCTAGATTTCCTAGTTTGAGTTTTCTAAGTGTGGTTGGGTGTATAATTAGTGAGCCCTGGTACTGCACCAAGAGTGCTACAACTCCCAAGGGCTTCCCTACTTTATTTTATCAACCCGAGGTTCATACAAACTTGGAGGTGACAGTGCTATATACACAACAGATGCATTATACTCATGTCATCCTCTTCCACTCTACGAAAGGGTGTTGCTTCTAGGGTTTCTCGGTGAAGTCTATCACACTTCAACGAAACTAAACTAAATCGCATAAAGGAAATGACAAAAAGGAAACTAAATTAAATTGTTGAAAATAAATGACAGGAAAGGAAACTAATGCTAACTTGATGAAAAGAAATGGCAGAAAGGAAATGATAGAAAGGAAACTAATCTAAAGTGCTGAAAGGAAATGACAGAAAGGAAACTAATTCTAATCACACTTAGTTGGCCAAATGGCTAAACACACTTCTACTCATCCAATGCTCTATCTACCATGATTTTATTCATGCAACTATGTATGATCTAACTAAACTTGAAAATGTGTTGTTTTGCAGTTTGGAGAAGAAAGGGGTAAGGGTGCTAATGGAAGGCTTAAACACATGAGGGCAAGGCTTGAAGGTGAATGAGTGGTCCTACTTTATTAAAACCTTATGATATCACAAATTTCATTTAGAGTGGGGAACTTCCAAATATGTGAATGAAGAATTGGAATTAGGATGTCGGATATGCGATTTGCGATAATTCAGCACGGTACCAAAATGCGATTTCAATATTTCGCAATCGGGGTTTAGGAGTCGATAGAGGTAAGTGAGGTGCAGGTGAATTTTATGATTTTCAACTGTGATCAAATGACGTGGCAGCAAGGCGGGTGGTGGAGTACGATAATGATCTCACAATCGGAGTTTCAGGGGCAAATAACATTAATGGGGATCATAATAATTTGCGATTTGTGATTGTGCAAAGGGGTTTGCGGTAACAATAGCCCTGGTAAGTGAAATGAACAAAGAAGGGTCAGCCTTTAACGTTCTTGGAGATTTTTCGATAATAAGCAATAGTGGTAAGGTGAAAAGGTTATCGCAAACACAATGAGGAGTGATAAAAGAAATATGAGAGGGAGGATCGCGGTATGCGAGATGTGATAAGCGAGAAATTTTAAAATAAAAGAGCGGAGGTCAAAGTCTAAAGTGTTTGGAGGGTTTTCAAGTTAAAATGGATGTGATAGATGGGAAAAGCGAAAATAAGGGATAGAAGGTGAAATTTAAGGTTTTAGGGGAGTTTTCGAGTATAAAAGGGTGCGGGAGCTACGATAAGAGGAAAGGAAGGAATAGAAGGCGTAACCAATATGCACAGGGGCGTAACACAGTGTACCAGAGTGTAACAATAGAGATGGAAGGGAGATGGAAGATGAAGTGGTAGGCGTTGGAGAACTTCTCCTGGGATATACTTCCCGTACCTGCAATCAACCTATCTATTTATGCAAGAAAGGCAGACAATATGTTCATGGAAATACAAGCACTGATCTAATCTATTTCCAAGAAATCATAAGTGAGAAAGCATTTTTGGTCTATGGGGAAAGGTCTACCCTCCTCGAGCTCTATTGACAGAGTTGAGAGGGGAAGGCCGGCCTCATAGCTTTATGGAGTTTATCAACTATTCTACTACTCTGTAAGAAAATTAAATCTACAACGAAAGACAATTGGAATCAACTAAAACAACAATGAAAATACCAACAAACTAGCTAACTGTTCAAAAGAAAAACTAGCTAAATGAAATGAAAGAAAATTGATAAAAACAAAATAGATGAGGCACATGGATTGGGCCCTAACCCACAAGCATCGCTCTCTAAAACTAGATCAGTAAAATAACATCTGAATACTCATTGCATTGCAAAAATATACAGTCTTACTACATCCTGAAGGTCTTTAAACAACAAAAGCCTAATAGGATGGAACGAATGGCATGGGATGGAATGGAATGGACTGGCATCGAATGGACCCCTATATTTTATGTGTGAGTTGCCACTGTTAAAGACTCCTATCTACCTTAGCTTCCATGTCAAGAAACCTTGCCACTGGAACTATTGATTGTTGACTTCATAAGCCCAATGGTAGCAAGCATGCATTCTTTCAACCTGCAAACATAAAAAAAAGTTACATTTCCAATAGATTTAGCCATCTAGTACCATCATTATTCAATATCATAAAACCCCCTTGAGACAACCCTCTCAGACTAAAGAGGCTAAGCTTCAGTCAAAAGCTGGTTTGAAACATTTACACTGAGTTGTTTGATAAGCATCCAATCAAGTACAATTTTGCGATAACAATATCTATGCTTCACTATGCCCTTTATAGATGAGAAGGCATCTATAAATGAGACATTGTACACAGACTTACCTAGTGATGGAACTGACACAGGTCCAAACACATCACTGTGCACAAGGTCTAATATCCCTTTCGACCTCTTAACAACCAAGGTGTGCACGAAATTCACTTGCACCTCACACGTCATTTGATTGCAGTTGCAAATCACAAAATTCACCTGCAATTCACATGAGTAGCATGCGTTGATACTCATGTACAGAGTATTGTTCAAAGTTCTTGGATCATCCACTGACTTGATTGTGTAAGTTGCAACGTCATCCTCAACCACAAACACAGCTACATATTCACAATATATTCAAATGGTTCACAGTGACATGAATAAATATAACAAATTGTGGACAGAAATGAATGGCCCATCAAACCTTTGGCATTTCCATTTCCAAGAATCACAACTTTGTCCCTTGGAGGGGCTGTAAGGCCAGTCTGTCCCAGGCTTGGAACGAAAGGACCCGCAAAATAGTTGTTGGAGATGAATGTGTAAGGAATGCCTTCTGCCTCAATTTTCCAACAGATTTTGGCTTTCAATTGGTACATACTCTTTACAGGCTCCAACCCTATTTCTTTTTCAACAACATTCCCAAACTCAAAAGGAAAAAACCTCTGTATCATCATGAAAAATACCCATTAGGGTATCAATTTTTCCAAAAGTATGAAAAGGAGATTATATTATCAATCAAGCAAAGAAATTCTGTGCATTGCTATTTCAGAGAAACTTCTACTACCTTGATAGTGCCAACATCTTTTATAGCATTGATAATATTGAATTAGTCTGCTATCTGCAATCTACCTAATGTGAAAATTACCACATCCACCAATTTAATTGCCTCCAGCAGGCTTACATAATTATCCAGAGAACCCTGCAGGGCATTGAATTTTTTATTATAAAATCGATCATCAGAATAAATTTTTGGTCATCATAACAAGAATAATTACTAATATAGCAGTGGATTTTAAAACAATTAAGAGATTAATGAGATTACCTGGATACAAAAAAAAAAAAAACAAGTAAATGAGTAAATCATCAGAATTTTGGCAAATCACAAAACCATATCTGCTGGCCAGAGAAAAAAGCACAAAAACCCTAAGACCCTCTCAGATATTTTCTACAGAAAACATATCCTAACCTAATCAAAATAAAGGACGGAAATAAGGGGGCACAAACCCTCATAAAGGTTGTATAGAGAACATATTGTAATCTAATCAAAACAAAGCATAGCCTGGGTATTGTAGAGGACTAAACCTTCAAGCAATTATCAAATTTTGTCCACAGACAACGCATGAAATTGCAAAGCAAACGACTGTGGAAGAAATAGCAAATAAGAGGGCCATGAAATGAAATATATTGAAAAACAAATGACGTGTTAATATTATTTGCCAAAAAGCAAAAAAATAGAAGTTCCATACCTGTATAAGAAAAATTATTTGAACTTATGAAAATGATTACAGAACGTGAACACAGGAGAAGATCTGAAGAATACAGAATGAGAGAAGATCTGAAGAATACAAGAAAAGTGTGTTGTATTTTATAGAAGACAAGGGATTGGAAAACAGTGGGTTGTATTGATAGAGAGGTGGTTGTATTTCTTATCGATGCCTCAGAACCAATGTCACATGTGTTGCCACCTGGAAAATAAGTAACGACTTCAAATCAACAGGAAACAGGCATTTAATCATCTAACAAAAGATTGAACAACGCACACGAAGGACAACAAGGCAACATGTATGTTGTTTTCAAATAGTGACGCCTTACGGCGTAAATAGAGCCAAAGGTACGGTCGTATCCAAGAGATGTCAGGGTCCTCAAGAAAGCAGTGGTAGTGTTTTTCTACCATACATTAAAGGTGTTACTGATAATATTTCTAGGGTTTGGGGGAGGAGTGACATTTTCACACAATTCTCAGCAGCAGGAACCATTAGAAAAAAATGCGTTCATTTAAAGATAGCATTAGTTAGGAGAAGCTTAAAGGTGTTTACAAGATTGACTGCTCATGTGGGAAGATTTATAATGGTGAAACAAGACGCTCTCTTCAAAAGCATCTTAAAGAGCATGGTGCCGATATTAAACATGAGCGATCTCGAACCTCGGCTTTTGTTGATCATTCCTTGAAAACTAAACATCCCTTGCATCTTGGGGATACTAACATCATTGCAAGGGAGGAACACTATCAAAGATGAAATATCAGAGAAGCGCTGGAGATTATAAAACACCCGCATAACATTAAGAGGGATGAAGGATACAAGATTAGTGACAGTTGGCGACCTCTAATTCGACAGATGTGCTCCTTAGGTTCATCCTCATCCTAGGTATAATATCGCAGGTTTGCTTCTTCTCCTTATTAGTAAACAAGTTTAGGGCCTCGTCAGGACAAAACACTAAATTTTTTTTCATTCACTCGTAATAATTATTTTTATTAATTAATTTTTAATCTATTAATAAAAATTAATTAATTAATAATTATTATTAGTAAATAAAAATAAAAATAAAAATAAAATAAAATTATATTTATTAGGATTGAGTTAATAAATTATATTTAATAATAATAAAATTCATTGGCTTAGTAGAATTAATAAATTGTAATTAATAACTTTTATTTATTAACATTTATTTAAATAAGGTTATATTAATATTATTTAAATAAACAATAGGTATTTTTATTTATTAATTATTAATTTTATTAATTAAGAATAATTAAAACCATTATTAGTACCATTTAGGGTTATATCATATAAATATTTTTCAATTAATTAACTATTAGATTATTTAAGGTTAATCTTTTTAGGTAATATTTTTAATTTTTTTTTAAATAATTAACAAATTATGAAATTAAATAAATTTTTTAAATTAGGTGATATTATATTATAAATTATTAAAATTAATTTATATGAATTTAGTAGCACTTAATGATTTATAATAATTAAAAATTAAATTAAATTAATAAATTATGAAATTAATTAGTAATATTATATTAATAATTTTTTAAAATATTAATATTTAATTATAGATGATATTATATACTATTATTAAAATTAAATTAAATAAAAATTAAAAAAATAAAAATTTTAGATTAAATAAATTAATAAAATATGTTTGTGTCTACTCTTCTCATCATCCTTCACTATTTAAGCCTAGACCCATGCAACCTTCTTTCAATCTTCATTCACTTCTTGTCTTGAAGATGGATCCCCATTGAGATTCGAAACGTCGACCATTGTTTTATGATACTGTGGATAATTTGGATTCTGCAAGTCACTACTTATGTCACAATGAGAAAGAAACATTGTAGATGAAGAAGAATACTTATAGTAAATGGTGGAAAGTGGACCAACACTCTATCTATACATTACCATTGTAGAAATAGTCATGTTAGCCAAGGTAAACTAGAAAATTGTAAACATAAAGGTTGACCATAGTAGAATGAAAATCATAAACAGTAACTCCACTTAATTTACAAGTGAAGCGTTGTGGATTATGCCCAGTCATAACATGACAACAGGTTGAAGTAAAAACCTCATTATATTTTGGTTAGAGAATAAAAGGTCAGTGAATACAATGAACACATTCTGTTATCATTGCTTAGGCATGAAATTGTCGGCCTCGCCTAAGAGAAGTGTAAGTAAAAAAAAAATAACATTGAGACAAAAAGAGATTGAAACCTTTGTATTGAAACCCTTGAGTTTGCAGTGCCACCACTGAGTGGCTACTTGTCAATGGAGTTATGGCAAGAAGTTAATCAACCCTCATTAAATTTGGAATAGGTATTTTAAAGAAAGGACCTATGAATTTGAGTTAACGATTATAAGGAAAAACTATTACTAGGGTTGAGTTGAAGCCAACATCCTAAGCCAATCCCAAAAAACCGTGAATAGAAAGAAAAAACTGCCAAGGAGGTTAGAGGAATCAAGGAAACACGTATCAACAAATTCAAAATGATTCTCTTGGGTGACTTACGTTTTCCCCTGCTTCCACAGAGGAAGTTACAACCACAAGAGAATATGAATAGTTGATGCTTCAAGTACTAGATTAGATGTAGTAGTAGAGACAACTGCAACAAAGGAATTTGCTTCATTAATGTCCCACAAGGCCGATTCTGCATACTCAGATATATTGATTCATCATTGTCAGTCAAGGAAGGAGGGCTTGCTATTTAAATGGAGCAAGGAAGGAACTACTTCTCTGCATCAGACAAGATACCCTCACTGTGAGATTCACTTTCTAACAAACTATTTCCCGCCTCTTCATCCCCTTTATTCCATGATTCATGCTATGCGGATGGGGTTGTTCATCTTGGTCAGACAACAGGCATGATAGTGCTACCCCCTCCACAAAATATTCTAGACGAAGCAATAGGTTTGAGAATCCATAACCAATTTGGTTGGGTCAGGGGTAAATAGAGGTGATTAAATAGAATAAGTTTGGGTAAGGCGGTAAGTAAAGGGTGATTAAGATGCAAGGTAGATATACTTGGTATAATTAATGGATAAAATAATAACTGAGCTTGTAATTGGTTAACCTAGTAATTTATATATTGATATAAGGCTTTGATTGTCAATGAACTTACCTTTTCAATGAAAATAAAGTAGCACTGATTGAGTAGAGATTCCACATGTGACTAGATAGTTGAAAATCCAAATGAAATTATGGATCTGGAAATAATTTTGGTGAGAGAGAATAATTTTTATCAAAGAGAATAGTTCTTGTGGAAAAACCGTAAGACACACAAAACAATGTGTTAAATCCATTTCACAAATATTTTGTGACTTCATAAGATGAAACAGGGAGGTCACAACCCTTACCAATAGTAGTTTTAGTAGCAGAGAAGGCACAACCAGGAGCACCAGTAGTGGAAAAGGCAGCTACTGGAAAAAATATTATATTTTATTTCAGCAACAATGAACTCAGCAAAGCCAAAAACAACAAAATCAAAAGAAAATTCCCGTTAAAGGTCACAGGAAATTTTTGAACCTACAAAAAACAATGATACTATCCATAATCTATCCATGATATAGAAAGTAGTGATATTATCTTTCCCTATGGTTTTGGAAATTGTCTTGATGATGAAATGTCAATCAAGTATTCATATTGATATATGGCATATTGATATGACAAGGAAACCTTCATTATGATAAGAAAACTGTAATTTTTCATTATCATTGTCGTAGACCAGTTTAATATTGTGCTAAATAGTGATAAATATTTGAGAATATACATACATATTGGAATTTTCCCTTATTGTCATGGTTCAATTCTAATGCAAGAGATTTGTTAGGTTTGGTTCAATAACTTGAAACCAATGGTTTGAACAGTGTAAATATATTCATCATAGAGGTGCAGGTGAATTTTGTGATTTGCAACTGCGATCAAATGACGTGGTAGCAAGGCGGGTGCGGAGTACGATAACGATCCCACAATCGGAGTTTCACGGGTGGATAACATTAATGGGGATCATAATAATTTGTGATTTGTGATTGTGCAAATGGGTTTGTGGTAACGATAGCCCTGGTAAGTGAAATGAACAAAGAAGGGTCAGCCTTTAACATTCTTGGAGATTTTTCGATAATAAGCAGTAGTGGTAAGGCGAAAAGGTTATCGCAATCGCAATGAGGAGTGACAAAAGAAATCCGAGAGGGAGGATCTGCAGTGTGCGAGATGCGATAAGCGAGAAATTTTGAAATAAAAGAGCAGAGGTCAAAGTCTAAATTTTTTGGAGGGTTTTCAAGTTAAAATGGATGTGATAGCTGGGCAACGCAAAAAGAAGGGATAGAAGGTGAAATTTAAGGTTTTGGGGGAGTTTTCGAGTATAAAAGGGTGCGGGAGCTACGATAAGAGGAAAGAAAGGAATAGAAGGCGTAACCAATATGCACAGGGGTGTAACACAGTGTACCAGAGCGTAACAGCAGAGATGGAAGGGAGATGGAAGATGAAGTGGTAGGTGTTGGAGAACTTCTCCTAGGATATAATGCCCGTACCTGCAATCAACCTGCCTATTTATGCAAGAAAGACAGACAATATGTTCATGGAAATATAGGCACTGATCTAATCTATTTCCAAGAAATCATAAGCGAGAAAGCATTTTTGGTCTGTGGGGAAAGGTCTACCCTTCTCGAGCTCTATTGACAGAGTTGAGAGGGGAAGGATGGCCTCATAGATTTATGGAGTTTATCAACTATTCTACTACTCTATAAGCAAATTAAGTCTACAACGAAAGACGATTTGAATCAATTAAAACAACAATTAAAATACTGGCAAACTAGCTAACTGTTCAGAAGCAAAACTAGCTAAATGACATGAAAGAAAAGTGATAAAAACATAGAAGATGAGGCACATGGATTGGGCCCTAACCCACAAGCCTCGCTATCTAAAACTAGATCAGTAAAATAACATCTGACTACTCCTTTCATTACAAAAAAATACAGTCTTATTACATCCTGAAGGTCTTTAAACAACAAAAGCCTAATAGGATGGAACGAATGGCATGGGATGGAATGGAATGCAAATGGAATGGAATGGACTAGTGTCGAATGGACCATAATCGACCGTCATTAGCTCTTGATCAAATTTATTTATCCTCAAGGGAAGCTACCAACAAATCCCTAGAAAATAGTGATTGAGTCCACTTTGACTCCAAGTAAACCATAGATTGAGTGCACTTTGGTCTTCGAATTGCTTGGATGCCTTTGATAGTTAAGGAGGGTGGACAACCCCCTTGAATCTCTCCAAGATTTATCAATAATTTCCTGATATTTCACTCATTTATTCTTCAATATTAATCTTCCAGTGACAGGGAGGAAGTCCCTAAATTATCTCCTTCTTTAAATCTGCATAATCTACTCAATATTCTCACAATATTCTACAAAAATAGCCAATATTAAGCACAAATATGAAATTACCTTTAAACCTTCCTAAGAACTTATTAAAGCATAAGAAAACATTATTAAGTGCATAAGGAGAGATTTATAATATCTTTTATGTGAATAAGGAAGGTTAGATGGGCCTCAGAAAGGTTGGAAGGGCCTTATTTTATGTCTAATTTAGAGGCCCATCAATAACCTTTTAGATTATTTGAGCAAGAAATCCTTATATTAGTTTTTTCCAGCTTTTCTTTGCCTTGCGCGATTTTCTTTGGAAAATATAGCGATAACCTGTGCAACTTTCTAGTATAGTTCAGTGCGCATGCGCACTGGTTTTCACTAAGAAGCTGCGCACCCCCTGGGAAATTTTGAAAAAATTAAGATTTTCTCTTCCACAGTCAGATAACCAAATTCTTAAGGTTTAACATGATCTATAACAGCTATCAAATTCTTTCTATGAACTCCTCCTTAACACCTTAAGTCTTGTTTGATAAATCATCCTTTTGCATAATTCAGTTAGGGTTTGCCTGGGTTTGTTATTTCTCTTTTTGTAAGATAGATTCAATTGCCAAAGATCACTGGTTTTATGTTATTTCCTTCTTGAGCCACTAGTATTATTGCCATCCTTACCTATTTGAGTATTTTTTTCTTAGTTGATTGCAAAAAGGGAAAGCTTCTAGATCACTCAAGTCTGATTTATCTCAAACTAGTCTTTCTTGATTTCATTTCTGCTAAGTTCAAGTGGATTATATTTTAGTTTGCTTACAACTAAGAGAAATCATTAAAAGACACTCATAGGCATATTATTTAGGATTGTTAATTAGAAATTTTATCTGCTTTGGATTTTTTAAACTTCTTAGGGTTTTTAGAAGTTTATTTCTTT
Organism: Pinus albicaulis; assembly: GCA_034641835.2. Classification (NCBI taxonomy): domain Eukaryota; kingdom Viridiplantae; phylum Streptophyta; class Pinopsida; order Pinales; family Pinaceae; genus Pinus; species Pinus albicaulis. The sequence continues at coordinate 292,325,460 of CM076577.1, read as the reverse complement.
TGAGATTTGTTTGTTCATCAAAATTGTAGTTTTTTGGCTTTGTAATCAACGAAAAATTTTCATCACAAAAGAGATATTGGTCATGCTTGGAAATGAAATTGTTTTCTTGATGAAAAATAAATATTATTTGAAGTTTTAGGAAGCTTGTAATTTTTGAGTTCAAAGTTCCTTCAACTTTCTCTTAAATAGAATTCATCGAAATAAAGAGTTGCATGTTCATATTGATGCATTTAGAGTATTTTGAGTCAGGTCACAATATCATCAAGTTTCATCTCCATACCCATTTGCGTAAATAATAACCAAATCAATACCATGCTTAATAAAATCAATCTAGATATTTTTTACAATTTCTAGGGCTCATTCCACCAATTTAGCTTTGGCTAGTTCTTTGAAATAAGTTGTAATTAACATTCCAAAGAAGATACAACAAAAAAGTAGCGTCTTGCAGTATGGAAATCCAATTGTTGCATTTGTGCTATGGGAAGCTCTTCTTAAAAGAGGCAAGTACGAGGTCATGTTGGACCTAGTGAGGTAATCACACCTACTTCATTGGCAAAGATAGAAGACATGCACATAATACAAACAATAAACCTCGGATTAACCATTGTCGTGGAGCCTGGGGTTACTTGTTAGCAAACTTATAATTTACCATGTCGAGGAGCTCTCAAGGGGATTGAGCTTTGATAATTTTCCCTTGCGTGTATATCGGACCACAAACTATTCCCCCAAGTGTAATTTTCTCAGTTGGTGACCTTAGTGGCCATAATATTTAAGATTTTTCCAAAAGTGACGGTGGAGGGAAGGTCCCACTATACCTGGAGCAGACGTTGACTATAATCACTTGCACTTTCCGGAGGGTACTCTTCACTTCGAGATGGTATAGTGAATTTACTTGCATTGGACTGTTTCATTAAGCAGGTTGTCAGTGTAACTGTTCCAACCACTAATTTTCCACATTAATTTCCGTGACGTTGGATTTCATCATCAACTATTGCTTTTATTGTGGAAACATACTATTTGTGTGGGGTTTGTCTCTTAAATTTTGTAGGCGCGTGCTCATTTGTTTGATTTTTAGAGGCCTTAAGTGTATTGCTTTGAATTTTTTTTGATTTCATGTGTTAAAAAGATTAATCATGGCTTAATTACCGAGATATTCACGTAGAATGCGGGGGAAACCCCATGAATATAAACCTAGTCAATTGGAAAAAATAAAAATTGAAAGACTTCAAGAATTAGGAACCAGGTATACTGAAAAAGGAGAAACATCCATTGCAATACATCCTAATTTCAAAGTTAATCAACCTCAGATAATTGAAAAATATCAATAACAACCAGAAATTTCTGAAGTAATTACAGTTGAATCTATTACTGGTGAGTTATCAGATATGCAATTCACTAAACCTGAAATATCTTAGCCTGAATTTGATTCCACTTTATCTGAGTCACTTTTGGATCTCATAACCCCGACTTCTCGTTGTCCTCGTTCACCTCGAGTGAAACTTATCATCATTGAGAATCTTCCTCCTGGCCTAATTATCATTGAAGAGATATCTGACGTGGAAGAAGAGAATACACTTCCCTCTCGTCAATAATCTTTAGATCTAAGGTATAGTGAAAATTTTTACCCTTTCATTCCTTTTAGACCAGATCCTTGGTATCATCAATTTACCAATTTTGTACACAACTCTAGTTACACACAGTCACCATGCTGCATACCATTCTACGCTTTACCCAAAGTTAGTTACATGGATTCTCAAAGCATGTCTACTGAGTCATCTATGTTTTCTTCATCACCAAAAACATTTTTGTATGGCGGTCCTTTTTTTCCTGCTGTGTACCAGTCACTCTCTGGCACTTTCTCAGTAGCATCTCCATTCTCTGAAACTTATACCATGTCAACTGGTTTGAATGAGTCTACCACCGAAACTTTGACAACGAAACATGTCTATATGTTTTCCGAAAATATCCCTCAAGTTGGCTCACAAGGTGATTATATAGCGCCTGGGGGGCTGCAGCCTCTCCAAGGACAACAACCTCTCCAAGGGAAACAACCTTTTCAAGGGAATCAACCTCTCCAAGGGCAATAGCCTCTCCAAGGGCAGAAACATTTTCAAGGGCAGCAACCTCTCCAAGGGCAGCAACATCTCCAAGGCAACAACCTTTCTAAGGGAAGAAACCTTTCCAAGGGCAACAAATTTTTTAAGAGAAACCATCCTTTCAAGGAGGACAACCTTTTACTGGAACCTATCCCGTGGTTATAGGGCCAAATATTCATGGTAATTATCAAACTTATGTTTCGATGCCTCAAATTGGTTATGGTCAACCTTATGCATCGTAACCTTCGATGGGAGCTCCATACCCAGGGATCAATACTATGTGAAACCATTTGTTTAATCAATGGTATTTGAAACCTACATTGAAAGCAACTATTAATCAACATGATTAGCTAGATGGACAATTTATTTTTACCCAAGTCCAACAACCTGTTCAAGGTGCGCTTCAAATTACCCCATAGGTATCTTTGCCAAGAAGTCAACAAGTTGGTCTGAGTACTCCTAGTACTCCTATCCAATCTGTTGTGAAAAATTCTATTCAACAACCAAGTATACCTATCCTGGGAGTTTCTCAAACCCATATTGTTACAACCCTTCAAACGACAACACCAAATGTTACACAGGCAATTCCTTGGATTACTACTCATAAAATAGGACCTATGGTTTAGTCTAGTCCTCAAACCTCTATGGACAACCTATTTCAACAATGTTACAAACAACTCTACCTTTTATAGGTAAAACCTTTCAAGGACAACCCTTTGTTGGTCAATCTATTCAAGGGCAACATTTTATAGGACCAACTATTCAGGGAAAAACTTCAGCAAGTCAACCTTTTCAAGGTCAGTTTGTTCAAAGTCAACCATTTCAAGGGAAATTTCAATATGGAAAAATGGGGAAAAATCTAGTTGAACAGAGCCAACCATACCCTGGTTATACATATCAAATACCAACTCAACCTAATTTTGGTATGGATAACCCTGGATACCCTGGGGGTATACTAATTCCAACTGCTCAAGCTATCCCAAGTTTTCCTAGATATCCTCCTCTGGATACTGACATTTTCCCTCAAGGTTATCAATTTTCTTAGCAAGACCCTAACTGGTGGTTACCATTCATTTCAAATTTAGACTTATCAGAATTGTCTCGGCTAAAAAATGATCCAATTTACTATCTTCTGTTTTGGCCAGCAATGTCTAATAAGTTTCCCAGTGATATTCCAAAGTTTGAAGGAAAATCAGGAGAATACCCCTCGAATCATGTGATGAATTATCATCTGTGATGTGCATCTAATTCTTTAATCGATGATTCGATTCATTTGAGACTTTTTCAAAGAAATTTGACCGGCTTAGCCACAAAGTGGTACATTGAGTTACCACAAGGCTCTTTCAACAATTTCAATGCTTTAGCAAAAACCTTCCTAACTCATTTTCAGTTTCCAGTCTGTTATGATAATGGCACGAAACTTTGGACTTCATTAAAAAAAGGTACGTCTATGTAGAGTTCAGATCACATACATGAATGGCGACATAGACGTTGCTTAGTCAAAGTTTTCATTTCGGATCAAATTCTGGTTGAATGGTTCATCAAATCATTACTTCCTAATATTACTGAAGATGTAGCTAAAGGATTGTTGTAACATAAGCGCAGGTCATAGCTAGAGCATAGTACCCCGAACTTATTTACACACAGTTCGGTACTTTGTATGAAAAAATTCCTGATCTACCACGTCCATGTCAACTCACTGCAACTCCTTATGGTTCTCATGCCGCAGACAGTGTAATTGGTACAGTTAATATGACAAAAAGTAAGAAGAAATCATCTAAATCTACTTCTCCAATCATAACTCTAATAGATTCACCTAAAGGAGATCCTTCCCTAGAAACTTATGTCGAGATTCATGTTGTAGAATCATCTACAACCGAAGCTAAATCATCTAGTAATAAGAAGAAGGGGAAGGGTAAAAATAAATAAAACACTTCTCCCAAAGAGAAAGAAGGAAAAACCGAACCATTGGACGAAAAACAGAAACCTCATTATCCTTGTCTCATCTGTGATGATGATCACTACACCAAAGAGTGCCCACATCAGGCCAAGGTATCCAAATTTGTCAAAGGTTCACCCACACCCGCTGTCCTGAAAGATCCTTTTCCACCACAAGACAACAAAATGATAATGATCAGATCTTCTACCAATTCATCGGTGGATATCCTAATGATGTCCGAGGTCATGGTTGTGACGCGATCTTAAGACTATGGATCTAAGAGTCCTGTAACTAGAAAAGAAATTGAATCATCCAGTCAACCTCTAGTATCAACTCCTTCGGTTTCTAAGCCATTAAAAATTGAGAAACCTAATCCTGATTTCTTGATTAAACCACCTTCAAAAGGTGTAATTAGAAAATCGGATTTCAAACCCACATGCAAGAGCCACACATAACTACAATATTTTTGAAGATTTGGCCATATCCCCTTCAGCAATGTCGGCCCTCGAAGTGATTTAATATTGTCCAGCTCATAGGAAATTACTATTATCAACTATAGGAGCAATTGATCCTCAAGAATCAAATCTCATTGTCTTTGATCTTGAGAATTTTGTGCCTAGACTCCCATATCAAATGGCTTTTCAAATTCCAGTATTAGTCAAATATAGGAAAGTTTTTCACACAGTAATTGATGAGGGAGCATCTATGTGCATTATGTCCTTAGCTTCTTGGAAAACTCTTGGTTCTCCAAAAATAAACAAGTCACTGACGATTCTTAAAGCCTTTGATGGAAGAGGTTTTTTCCCATTCAATATACTCCAGGATCTACCTATAGAGGTAGAAGGAAAAACCGTAACTCTTGAGGTGGAAGTTGTTGATGCCCCACTTGATTACAACCTTTTTCTATGTCAAATTTGGTCTTATGCTATGACCGTTATCGTTTTGATCAGTCTTTTAGATGATCTTGTTTCCTCATAAAGGAAAGGTTGTTAAAATTGATCAATTGTCTTACTTTGCTTCAGACCTTACCTCAACAGATAGTATTCAGCATGTCGGAAAAACAATTATCCCTTATGAAGATGTTGGGGTAGGACTAATTAAATATTCTGCTCTCATGGGAAATTTTTCTATACCTTCTCCTAATGTACCTCGAAATATTTCCAATATCAATATGATTACATCAAGCACAATTCCATTTGATGACACATGAAATGTGCCTTTAGAATCTAAATTGGACTCCTATGGTGGCGAGATGCCTTTAAGTCTGTATGAGTTGGCATATGTAGCGATACAATCGTGTTCTATCATTCCATCAACTAATACTGATAAAATGAATGTGGTCAGTGAAGATTCTTCTTCTTTATCAAGCTCAGCCATGATATCATTTTCTGATCCTTTTCAACAAGTGTTTTCAATTGATGAAAATATCCGAGAAATACTGTCATTAGACGAATTACCATGGGATGCTCTTCATCATCGATCTTATTTTTTGCCTGACCTTGATAGAATTGAAAATGATTTTTCATCCATATTTTCGATTGATTATGTCGAGGAACCTCAAAATCCTATGTCCATTCTTCATTTGGATTTTGAGACAAATTTGGGAAATATTTCTATCACACTTCCTATCAACATATCGATTAATCTTGGGATAACTGAAAACATTAATATAGGTGCTTCTTGCTCGATTGAAGTGATCAATTTATAAAAATCCATATTTCAGGAATTTCAAGACATTTTTTCCTGGTCTTATGAAGAAATGTCAGGTATTGATATTAATATTGTTATTCACGAAATTAAGGCATACCCAGATGCGAAACATATTAGACAAAGATTACGTCCGATACATCCGCAGAATGATGTTGCAATAAAAGTTGAAGTTGAAAAATTACTTCGTGCAACATTTATTTATCCTATTCCTTTGACGAATTGGGTATCTAACATAGTTCCTGTAACCAAGAAACAAGGGACTATCAGAGTATGTGTCGATTATCGAGATATTAACAAGGCCTATCCTAAAGACAATTATCCTACCCCTTACATCGGTCAAATTGTTGATGATTGTGCTGAAAACGAAATATTCTCGTTTACGGATGGATTTTCTAGCTACAATCAAATAAACATACTCCTTGCTGATCAACCTAAAACAACATTTATATTTCCATGGGGAACATTTGTGTACTTTAAATTATCATTGGACTAAAAAATTCTGGCGCAACGTTTCAAAGAGCTATGTCTTACACATTTCACGATATCAAACACATTGTACAACCCTACTTGGATTCTTTATGCAGACAAGATCATCCTACACATTTACGTGCCATCTTTATGAGACGTAGGCATTCCAACATTCGTTCGAATCTGCACAAATGTGTATTTTTTGTACAATCAGGATGCTTACTTGGGTTCATTGTTTCAAAAGAAGGAATTCGTTTCGACGCATTGAAGGTTGAGTCCATTGTCAATTTACCTCCTCCTTCCACACTTCGCCAACTCCAAAGTTTGCAGGGAAAAGAAAACTTTCTGCATCATTTTATTTTGAACTATGCAGAGTTAACTAAAGGTTTCACTCGGTTATTAGAACAAGATGTTCCATTTATTTGGGACGAGATTACCGATAAATATTTTGATGCACTCAAGCATGCATTGACCCATGCATCGTTGTTGCATCCGCCTGATTATCACCGATTACTTTTTTTATTTAGTTGCATCTGATTCCACGATTGGAATGGTCTTAGTTCAAGAGGATGAATCCAACAATGAAAATTTGATTTATTACCTAAGTCGGAATCTAAACCCGATAGAAATCAAGTATTCTCATCTGGAGAAATTGACCTTGGCAACTGTTCAAGCTGTCCAACGATTCCTTCATTACATATTGTTACGTAAAACCATAGTGATATCTAATTGCAAACCGGTGATTTACATTTTGAAGAAAAAATTTCTTGGGGGTAAATACTCCAAATGGATCATTATCCTACAAGAGTTTTATTTGGAGTTCGAAAAATCCAAGTCTAAGAAATCACTGGTTTTTCCTGAACTTATGTGTGATTTTCCCTATACTCAATTTGAAACATGGCAGAGGACAATCTTGCTGATGAATCTCTGTTTCTAATCTGTAAATTAGATCCTTGGTATGGATATATCATTATATATCTCTAGACCCAAACCTTTCGACCAGAGATTTCACGATCAGATCAATGTAGAATACGATACCAATCTCAACAATACAATATTGTTTGTGACACTCTTTATTATTGTGGTGTCGATTCTATTTTTCAACGTTGTATAAATCATGAAGAATCTGGAAGGGTTTTGAATGAATGCCATTATGGAGCATGTGGTGTTCATATGTCTGGGTTTTCCAAAAATCCAAAAGGTATTGCACGTTGGCTATTTCTGGCCATCACTATTCAAAGACTATATTCTTGCGGTTAGAAAATGCCACAATTTCCATATTTTTGGTTGAAATATGCATGCACCTCCAACTCCTCTTCACCTAATCATTGTTTTCGGTCCTTTCACTAAATGGGGCATCGATTTATTCACATATAACCCTCACTTGGATGGGGGGCATGGGTATTTTATTTTCACCGTATACTACTTTACTAAATGGGCCGAGGCGATGCCTACATTCACTGCTGATGGAAAAAATGCAACAATTTTTATATTCAATCACGTGATTGCTAGGTTTGGTGTCCCTCAAGTTATTGTTACGGAACATGGGAGCCACTTTCAAATTATTATGATGACTGAACTTTACGCTCAACTTGGCCTACAAAATGATAATTCTACACCATATTACCCACAAGCTAATGGTCAAGTTGAGGCTATCAACAAGGTTTTAACCAACATTATTAAACGGATTTTCGGAACTCATAAAACAAATTGGAATACCATTCTTTTTTCTACATTGTGGGCATACCGTAAATCTGCAAAAACATCCACAAGGTTCACTCCTTTTCATCTAGTTTATGTTTTGGAAGCTATGTTACCCATTGAATGTGAAATTTTGTCACTCAAATTAGCCATTGAATTGTTACCAGCTAACTCTGAAGAGGAGAAACACTTCCTATACCTAGCACAATTATATGAGACTCATCGCACCACTGCATTAGCTATCGAAGCTCATAAAAAACGTGTTGAGGCTCAATATGATCAAAGTGTTAACCCTTGTATATATTCAGAAGGTGACCTAGTTCTAGTATATGATCAAGCTCACGGCAAACTAGGTGTTGGTAAACTCGAACCAATGTTGCATGGTCCTTATATTGTTAAGCACGTGCTTGCAAAAGGAGCCTAAAATTTTATTGATTAGGATGATGTATCTTTAGATAAACCCATAAATGACCTTTATCTCAAGAGATATTATGCATGATTCTTCATGTGAAGATCATCTTTGTACATTAGTTACATTTTAGAACAGTGTCTCTTAGATTAGTTATTTTGCTTGACAAGTTTTCTCTACTTTCACTACTTATCTTGATTACTCTTGATACTGAAGATGTCGACTTTCCTTCATACTTACATTGGTTTTGATGACGGTGCCTATCGTAGTACATGGAACATTTCTTCCGCTGCTTGGGTCATCTATTCGCCCACCGATGAGTTAGTATCTATTCATGGGATTTGCCTAGGTCAAACAACGAACAATATTACATAATATATCACAGTCATTGAGCTATTATCTGATGCCATTGAATTTGGAATTTAGCGTTTGATTGTTAGGTTAGTTTCGTAATTCATTGTATTACATTTAAACAATATTTATGCTATTAGAAATCCAACTTTGTTAAGAATGTTTATAAGGGTTTGTCTCTTGGAAAGACAATTTGATTACATTGAATATTAACACATTTCAAGAAATTTAAACACATTGGCTGATGCATTAGCTAATCAATTTTTAAATAGACATCTATAGCATTAAAAGTAAAACAAAACAATATTTGATCCACATTGAACAAGATACTCAAAGATCGAAAGTAGTAATTTCATTAGGTTAAACTAGTTGTGTGTCAAAAAATATTACATCATCTGTGATCATAGGTTTCAAACACCTTATGATCTAAAGATATTGATACAAAAAACAAAACACCAATCTAGATCGACCATCATCTATCCATGATGATGATAATGGTAGCAGACTATGGCACGTGCCACCCTGCACAAATATCTCTTGAATGGGCCTGGAACCCCAGTCACATGTCTCTAGAGCCTGAGAGGTATATCATCCATCCCTATATCTGGGATGTTAATAGCCAACCTATCTAGGTTGTGCTCTAGCTCTGTAAGGGCCTCTACCGCATCGGTCAGTGGGGGGCTTGCTTCTGTAGGATGTTCATCTCGCCTGTCAAAGCGACGAAGCGCTGTTGGTCGTGATGGGCCAACATACGCATTTTAAATATTTATCAGTATTGGACGAGAAAAAAAATAAAAAATTAGATAACACAAAAAATTCAAAATGAGATATTTTACCTGATGCATTCCACTGTGTTCCCAGTGGGAGTGATGTGTTAGGGTCACCCCTGAAATCTACCCCTGCGTAAGGAAAATCATCAATCATGAATATTTGGCTCTTGATCCATATAAAGAACTGAGGGGTATATCGAACCACATGAACACCATCGCCACCATGGTGAGCCATCAATGACACCCATCGTAACATACATGGTTCTCTAGGACCTGTCGGATCCACTGGAGACTCTTGAGGTGCTAGGAGTGGAATCCTCTCTGAATCGAAAGACACAATAATGGCTCCATAGCCGAATTTTTTCAACTTCTCATTATTCGCTCTCGTAAGTTGGCCTTACATGTTGACCAACACTCCTTCACACCAGTTGAAAATTTTTCCCCCTGAAAACATGTGGAGCCGCACTACCACAAAACATGGTAGCTATAAATGTAATGATCTTTAGGTCTAGTCACACATTGGTTTTGATATCAATGCGACCATCCTTCAGCTCTGAATCTTGGCTGCAATACTAAGCCATATAATATGCAGTGGGAAGTCCCCCTAGTCATGACCAAAACAAGGAGATGTCTCACCATCTACGGGGTAATCTAGTGAGGAGATATATATCCTCTGGCTCGATCACAAGCCCGTGATCCCCAATGATGAAGCATTCGTCTCGAACATCCTAAGCATTGACTAACCAGGTCATCGGTTCTACCTGTGCCTTCATTCCTTGAATTGCCCAGAATTTATACAAACCCAATTATTTAGCATGCGAAGTGTTGCTGGGTCATTCATGGCTTCTTTATCATGCAACTCATGCTCCCTTGCTCTCCATTCCAACACGATTACTAGCCTGCAAACAATCAATGAAGAAGATTAGAAATCATTTGAGAGAATTTGAGCCATTTTTTATGGATAGAAATGAAATTGTGAAAACCCCATAGCGCTTGCACAGATTTTATGCATACACAATGCATTTTTGCGCATGGGATATGCATAAAAACCGTGACGGCCCAATGATTTTTCTATTAAAAAATCATCGGGGTGTGCGGGTTTCACCACGAAAACCTACGCACCCTCGAGGGCGGATTTAAAAACCTTATTTCCCCCTAAAAAATGACCTAAAAGATTAAAATGAAAAACTAAATGGATGAAAAGGAAGATAATGATGAGGTGGAATACTTGGAGCTGACAGTTCTCGAAATGGCTGACTGATTCTCCCAACATCTGCTCTAGAATATTTAGGGAAAAATCTCTTTTTTCTCTGCTCTGAAAACCAAAATGTAAAAATGATTTGTTTTGACCTATTTTTATAGGTTTCAATGAATAAATAATATTATTTTGTTTATTTTCACCTTTAGGAGTCAAATTTTGAATGTTTTTCCATAATTGAAGAGAAGGTGATTGTAATTTTTGAGTTTTTGTGTAGGGAACAGGTTATGTTTGAAAATAATCATTTTGAAAATGAGTAGGCTTTTATCACTTTTTCGGGATCTTTAAAAAATATGAAAAAGTGAAAACTTGGAGTCCTCTTTTAATCCCTTTTCATACTCTCTAAACATGAAAATATTGTCGAGCACTTGACTATTCGAACTCATTAAAGTAAATGAACAATCGTCTATTTAGTATAAGTTTACCCCTTTTCCGGACTGAACTAGACTATTTATAAAAAAGGTATACGTTGACTAAGCATGGTCAATAGAGTTCTCTCCTACATTATTTTATCCTTTTTCGGGTTTGAGAGACTAAATTTATGAAAAAGAACACTACAAAGTTTACTTATATTTTTCTTCTGACTCCCTAAAACTGAAAAATACCGAGTTAATCCTATGCTGGACTTGTTAAAACCAAATAGTACAGGACTTGTCGATTACAACATGACCGAACCACTCCTTCTTAGGGTTCGTTAAAAATATTGAGATGGACTGGTCTGAAGGATAAGCTTACACAACAAGAAAATGTTATCCTCCTCAAACTTGAGAAAAATAAAGAGGTACTTGCTAGTAATGGTGGGGGAAAAAGTGAGAAAAATAATCCATTTTTTATTCTTGTTCTAAAAAGCAGCATGTCGCTCTTGAACACAACACTTTGTCACACTCGTGTCTGGGTTGGATGATGCTTTTGTCTTACAGTTAATCAAACCACATTGAAAGTATTTAGCTAGTTTTTGGTATTATCTTTAATTCAAATGCTACCAAGCCATTTATAGTGTTGTTATGTGTTCAAGAGAAATTTCAATTTCAAATTCACCATTCATTGCGAACATTTGTCTCCATTTGTGTTGACCGTCCCTGAGTTAACCCTTGCAAAAAATTTCTTCAAAAATTGACCTAAAGGTTTCATGTCATAGGCTTTCCTGCGACAGATCAATTTCTATCGACATCAACTCATTATCTAGAAAGTTGACTTAGAATCCTATCACTATCTTGGAATCTGCATGCCCTAATGGCATGTTTCTTGCCTTCAATGAAAGGTTCTTATTATTTACCTTCGTTCGAATGATTCTATGAGTGTTCGACTGCAATTAATTCATTCACACTTCATAGATTGTGTTGATGTACTTTGAGAGCCATTGTCATTATTGGTGGTTTCTCTCACACTTGTTAATGGTTTTCATCATTGGCGTGTAATCAAGTGGTTTCTACCATGTTTTACTTCGACACAATCAATTACATGGATAGATTCGTGCTAGTTCGAGAAGTGGAAATCAAGACCCTAGATCTAGTTTCCACCATCCAGGCTATGAGGAGTTATGTATTCATGATATTGTAAACTTCTTTATGAAAAATGGTTGTGCCCATACTGTGTCTACTTTTGATGTAATGCTAAAGTCATATTTGTACTAGGAAATTTAGTTAGTTTTTCTCTAAGTATGGGAATTCCTACCTCAGTGATGATATATATTTGCGTTGAATTTTTCTTACAGGATTTCGATTGGTGTCTCCAATCTAATCCTTGGAATTATAAAGCGCTTCTCTCTCTCGAAAAACTTTCTCAGACTTCACACTTTAGGGGGCAATCTGTTACACGTCATTTTGTCACCCTAACATTTGACTATCATTATGGGTCTATCACCATCCATATTATGCTCCCTTATAGGTCAAATACTCATGTTCCTGAACCAAGTCTTGGAAACTGGAGAAAGTTTCTTTAAAACCTTTAAAATATTACATGTGCATGCGATGATACTTCACTAGAAAATTTGGCCCAATTTTCGACGGCCACTTCGTCGCTATTCCGACACATAGTCGTCGCAAGAGCGACAATTCGAGGATGGGAAAAACATGGTTTTCCATTACGTCGCAATTCCGACGCACTGACAAAGTGTCGCACTACCAACACTTTTTCCATCGCTTCCAAAGAAGCGTCGCTCTTCCGACGTTTCCCAAACCGTCGCGCTTCCGACGTTTGTAAACTGTCGTAATTCTGACGAAATGTGGTTCGACGTTTTGAACATCGCTCTTCTGACGTTTGTAAACTATCGCAATTCCTACGAAATGTGGTCCGACGTTTTGAGCGTCGCTCTTTCGACCTTTGTAAACTGTCACAATTCCGACGAAATGTGGTCCGATGTTTTGAACGTCGCTCTTCCGACGTTTTTATACTGTCGCTTTTCCGACGTTTTTATGTTGTCGCAAGACCGACGTGTCCCAGAAGCGTCGCAATACCGACGCATTACAAAATCGTCGCAATACCGACCCTAGGAAGACCGATAGCAATCGTTCAAGACGTCGGAAGACCAATGCTTACAAAGCGTCGGTATACCGATGGTGGGTTCAATTTAAAAAAAAAAATGAAACTTTAAAACAGGACAGTAAATCTCCAATATTTGTTATGAATTGTGGGCGTTCCAATGACCGTGAAATATTAATATAATAAACCACCCCGCAGCGCTTCGACTATAAAAAATCATATAAACATGGCTCTGTATTTCAAAAAACAGGTTTAAAATAGAAACAGGGCAACATTTTTTTTTCCAATTGTTATGAACATAATTCGACCGTGAAATATTAATATAATAAACCACCCCGCAGCGCTTCGAATATAAACAATCATTTTTTTTCACAAGAGAAAAAACGTTGTTTTGAATATATTATATGAAGTAAAACAGTCCATGAAGTCATTACATTTTCACATCTGAAGATTGGAACCCAAATATCCATCCAGAAAAGTGGAAGTCCCACCCCAAAAAATGATAGAAAAATACCCCATGTCACATACAGGGACTTGATATAAAACCCAGTAACGGTCCACATGGAGATTATCGACAATCTGAGAAAGCATCCAAATATGCCCGAGGCATCTATAAGAAAGTGAAATAGCCGTATGTAGAATAGTAAAGCAACAGATAGAGTACCGACGTCCATTGTTCCAAATACAAATTAAAGTACCCAAAATCCTTGAACAGAGAAAAACGCTAATCATGTGAGGAGTGTGATATGTCCAAAATATAAAAAGACCATCAGACCATATCAATACACCAGCAACATAGACCAGCATCACTAGTTTTGAAGGCAAAGTGATAACCTGTCAACATATAAAATAGTATCATAAAGCGGATACAGGAAATGTGTAGAGACATGTACTGTTGATATACGCCTCACACAAAAAGCATTTATGATAGAGCAAAAATATGTATAAACCCAGGGTCGATTGTATGTTCTGGCTCGCTTGTTCTCGGAAATAAAAACCATCTGCAGAAACCCAGGCTCACTTGATTCCAAAATTGGTAACCATCTGTTGCATCCGAGATGTAAGGTTCAGGCTCGCTTGTTTCCATTAGTAGCCTGCTACAACATCCACCCTGTTCATAGAAAAAAGGTTCCTGTAGATATACAGAGAAATAGTATAATACGTAGACCATATAAACATGGCTCTGTATTTCAAAAAACAGGTTTAAAATAGAAACAAGGCAACATTTTTTTTTTCCAATTGTTATAAACATAATTCGACTGTGAAATATTAATATAATAAACCACCCCGCAGTGCTTCGACTATAAACAATCATATAAACATGGCTCTGTATTTCAAAAAACAGGTTTAAAATAGAAACAGGGAAACATTTTTTTTTTCCAATTGTTATGAACATAATTCGACCGTGAAATATTAATATAATAAACTACCCCGCAGCGCTTCGACTATAAAAAATCATATAAACATGGCTCTTTATTTCAAAAAACAGGTTTAAAATAGAAACAGGGCAGCATTTTTTTTTCTAAGTAAAGTTAATCTATTAACAGTGGGAATAAAATTACAGCATGACCGAACTCAAAAACATTTCCCAGACTTATGGAAAATTTGTCATCAAAAAATCAAAAAAGAAGACTGCCCTCATATGGGGAAACTAGTCTTGAACGTTTACAAAATTCAAAAATATTACAGAGGTCTAGCACAGTAATATAATCTAAAACAGGCCCAATTAAGTGGGCCGCGAAGCAAGAAAACCAAATTAACCAAAATACTCCTCCGGTGGTTCCTCGACGATTCGACACCATCCTTCGAAAGGTCCAGGATCGCCAGGTGCTATCTCCACATTCATGCCACCGCTCCCCTCCTGAAGGCCCGAATGCTGGCTGGCTTTTTCTGAGCTCAGACCCGCCGGACGGGTGCATTGTTCCTCCACTTGGGCCTCCTCACAGAAAACCACTGTGATTGAAGCTGTGATTTGTAGGCAGTTCAGAGAGAAATTAAAGGAAAAAAGCGCAGTGCGTGTCGTGGGAGAAGGTGAAGCAGTGGGGAAATGAGGAGTAGGGGAGCCCATACGGTGGCCAGATCCTAGAACCCGACCCCGCCCACTTCTAGTGTTTGGATAGGGACCTGCGTAATAATCACTAGACTGGGAAGATGACTCGGTTGAGGGGCTGAAGGGAGCGCGTAGGGGTTGACCTCTAGTGCTCCCCCTGCAGCAATGCATCCTTTGACGCAGGCGAGGCATGGGTGCAGTCTCAGCAGTGGGCATAAGATGAGACGGAGAAGCAGGATTCCAAGAAACTGAGGAAGACAGACACAGACCAGACTGAGAGAAATGCAGATTTGCACCAAGGTCTAAGCAGCAGTTCAGCCGGCCACTTCTCCTTCTCGTCATAGTGAGCAGGCAGTGTAACCCAGCAATCAGAGAGCATCTACAATTCAAAGGTTGCGGCTCGTCTGAAAAACCATAGCGAAATGCCATTTTATCGACCCGACTGCAATGGCATCGAAGAACGCTCGTCATAATTAATCTCTCATTGATGAGAGCTGAAGGCCGGATCATATTGGAGCATGCGGAATCGCTAACAGGAGTGGAGGTACGATCTTGAATAGTGTTAAAACTTAATGTGATTTGATGTGAAAACCTTGTAACTTAATTGAACAACGTTAAAACTTAATGCGATTGATATGAAATCGCCACATCCATGTCCCATCGCCTTAAACGCCATCGAATGCACCCGCATCCGGGAACAGGGAAACTTTTGATTGATGACACGTGGCAGAAATTGATTGGAGCGGATCTTTGTTTGGGCCGCTCGTGCAGTGGAAATCCGGACGCGAAAAAGATTTGGGCGAATTTGATAAGAAATTCGCGTCACAACTCTCCCTCCGTATGCCAGCCCAACTTCAGACCCGAAAAGTATTAGGGCAGAATTCATTTGGTTTTCGCGTCACAAAATTGGCCGACATCAGCAGGCTATTTTGGAACGCGAATTTGGTTTGAATTATGGTTTATCGCCGTTTGAAGTCCGGCGGGCTCGACTTAAGAACAATTTTGTTTGATCCTATCTTATAAAATTTGTGTTGTTTTTATTTGATAATACACATATTTATAATAAATCATGGGAATACCACACTAAACATGTGGAAAAGTTATATAAATTATTGAGAACAATCATTTTTATGTAAAAATATCCAAATGTGCTTTTGGGAAATAAGAATTCGAGTATTTGGTTCATATTGTTTTAAAGGAAGGAGTGGAGTTGGAGCCTCAAAAGATGCAAGCTATTACAAAATGACCTATTCCGAAGAAAATCAAGGTTCTTAGAAGATTTTTTAGACTTACATGACATTATTGATAATTTTTTAAGAATTATGCATGCATTTCAAGTCCACTCACATATCTCTTGAAGAAAATATCATTTATATGGAATGATGAGGCTACTTTGGCATTCTCTCTTTTAATGGACGCCATGTCTTCTACACCAACATCGGTTGCACCTACTTTTGGTGAAACATTCATAGTAGAGTGTGAGGCACTACGACAAGGAATTTACGTAACATTAACACAATAAGGGATATCATTGGCTTTTAAAAGCAAGGAATTCAAAGAAAATATTTGGTGAAATCTACGTATGAAAAATAAATGGAAGCAATATTACATGCAATAAAAAATGGGGATAGTATATCATTGGGAGGTACTTTAAAGTCAAGATATACCATGATAGCATAAAGTATTTTTTGAAGCTATGATATTCATTAGAAGATTAACAAAATTGAGGAGAAAAAATGCAAAGTTTTAATTTTGAGATAATCTGCAAAAAGGGTAAGGAAAATTTAGTACATGATGTTATTTCTAAAATAGAAGAGGCCTAAAATTTATATCCAATTACATTTTCTATTCCTAGGTGGCTAGAAGAAGCTTGCCATAATGGAAAAATGACAATAGTACTAAACAAAAACTAAAATTTATAAAGGATGGGATGAACTCTCTGGAGCATTGGGAGTGAAAGAGAGATATACTTTGGTGCAAATGTAGAATATTTTTATGCACGCAAGCATATTTGAATAAACAAATATTAAGGGAGTCCCATGTCTCTTTGATGGTAGGATGCAGGGTTCCTTAAAACATCTCAAAGGATCAAAAAATATATTTTTGGAAGGAATGAAGAAAGATATTCAAAGTTTTGTAAGAGAAGGTCAGGTTTGCATAATAAATAAAAGAGAGATAGTAAAATCTCTAGGGTTACTTCAACCATTCCACATACATATTCAAAGACTAGAAGATATATCAATAGACTTTATTACAGGGTTACTGAAATATAAAGGTAAGTATTAAATTTTTGTGGTCATTTATATAGACAAATTTTGTAGATTTTTTTTGTAGAGCTCAAAGTACATAAACAACAAGCCAAGTGGAAGAAGTGTCCGTGAAAGAAATTTACTTGTATTGAAGATCACTATTCTAGGAATAAGGAGTTATTTTCTCCAAAAATAACCCTAGCCAAACATTGACAATGCATCAAGGATATCTTTCTATGCTTCATAAGCACATTTCTTCTACTTCTAAATCATGTCTTGGAAGTGGTTGTTGTGTTGGAAATTATTCACCAGTTGGTTTCATACCAATGTCTTTTTCACATTTTCAGCATCCAATACATAAAAAAGATAATGGTTTAAAACAACATAAATATTTGAAATTTTGCAAGAATTGTCTGGCACACTTTGAATATGAATTTTGAAGTCAAGTGCATGATGCTGTATATGATCAAGTGTCATTTTGAATACCAAATGTTTCACAAGAAACTTCTCAACATGCTACCCTGCAGTAAGGATTAAATGACAATATTGCATCAACTATTTTCATAATAAAAGTGCACCTCGGCCATAAGACTAAACAACTACAAATGTTGTAGATCTAACAAGACCACACAATCAAATGTATTCCACAAGGCCAATACTGTATGAAAAATGAAAAGGAGTTTGCAACCAAAAATACCTTAGGCAACTAATTCAATTAGATACACCAAACCATCAACAAAAAGGAAAACCAACCTACTCAAAAGGCAAGCATTTACCTCCTTTGACAAAATTTTGAGTTCCAAAACAAGGGCCTTTATTGTCTTGTCAATGCCCCTAGTAATTTGAACGGGGTTTGCACCTGCTGCAACAACCTAAACAAAAAGGTTTCATTTCAAATTATTTTCCACAAATTTAAGATACAACCATTGTCGGTTTTGTATTTCCTAACAAGCTCATAAATTTTGACAAAAGAACCAAAATTTTTTAATACCTGATTTACCTAGCTTTTATCAAAGCTATCTTAGACTCGACAAACATTTAAAACTAAAAAACCAAACACCATAAGACCCTACAGAAATGAATAGATGATCACAACTTAATCGAGTACTATCAACAAAAATTGTACACTACTTATTAAATTAGTGTGCAAGAACAACAGATGTTGTGGTTCCATCCCAGCTAAATCATTTGTCTTTGCCGCAGCTTGCCTTACCAACTTGGCCCCAATATTTTCAACTGGGTCCTCTAATTCAACCAATAAAAAGGCCAAAACCATAGCATTGAGATACATTTCATTACACTGTCAATAACAATAAAATTTGACTCAGCGATAACCCTTTCCTTTTATTGTTGTGAAAAGCTTTATGCATTACTCTAATGTGGCTAGTCCATAGGCCAAGTAGACCACTGGGTAACAAATATGTTTCCTTTCACCTTTGAGTTTACAAATTATGCCTACCAAATCTAAGACATTTAAGAGGGGGAACTAATACAACGTTAAAAAGAAAACCGGAGCACACATCTACAAATTACCTCCTTAGCTACTGTCACACCATCATTAACTATTTTCGAATAACCATGCTTGCTCTCCAAGACAACATTTTTCCCTTCGCCCCAAGGGTGACTCCAACAAGATCAGCAAGTTTGTTCACACCGCCTGTAAGAAAATTTGACAATGCTTTCAATAAGTGTGCAATTGAATGCCAGACCATATGCCAAAACAACCCTCCATGAAAAATTAAAATACACATTAAAATTGAATATAAGTGGACAAGGAAAGATCCACCGCAGTGAAGTTTCACGTGCAGGTGACCTTCCTTTAAACATAATTTTTTCTCTGACCTGCAAATTTTTTTGTCACTGAGCCATCCTTGTTGAAGTACAACTCCTTTTCCATATCTCTTGTATTAACTACCTTCTCTCTGTCGCGTAATCTCAGAGTCCCTCTTTAGCTTGAGAGATTAAAGGAAATGGGTGAAAAAACTGAAAGAGAAGACAATTGTCTGCCATAATTATCAAACATTGCACCCAACTTCTTCCCCTTTCCATTGTTACCCAATGAGGTAGATGTGGAAATTGTTGTCATATTGCCCAAAGTAGAGGCCATCTTCTCTTATCCTGAATATAGAATTACAAGATCTTCATATTAGTATGAACCTTAAAAAACATGACTCCCATTGCTAAAAACCACTTTTAAGTTGTAACAGGCAAACTAAACAACTATCGCAACTTTTGGAAACTTCTGGAGCATTAAGAGAGAAACAACCAAAATCCTCATTTTAATGAGACCAGACTATATATTTGCATTAAGATAATAGAAAGAAATCACGAGTATATTAAGGCCAGCACAAAAAAATCTTTAACCAGTGTCTCTCGCGGCCTTCAGATTGCCATGCTAGAGGTTGCATATTTTTAATTTAAATTCTTGACCTCTCGTGCCCATCTATGAATGCATCCAATGGGATATCTACATCAAATGCTCCTTTATATCCCCAAAAACAAATTCCCTACTACAAGAGCACTAGTATTGATGGATCACCCCACACCATCCCACCCACTAGAAATGGTGAA